>MU219863.1:1869-18649 GCA_018584345.1 Thuja plicata | reverse complement strand
TCATTTTCCCCCCTCCCATCCATCCCAGCTCCGGGAATGCATTCCCACAAAAAATTTGTGTGGGAATGCATTCCCGCAATATGTTCTAAACCCTCCCCCCATTTTGCGCTCCCGAAAAAATCCCTTACCCCTACCCAAAACCTAACCAAGTTTTTGCGGGAACGCATTCCTGCTAATCGAGTTGGCATTCCCGTCGATGATCCTCTCGTGAGAACGCATTTTTGACTCCCTAAAACTTACAAAAAGCAACACAAACAAAATCAGAAAGCCAGTTTCTCGAGCCTACCTGTTTGTCCGGTGCCCGATGTCGCTGTACACTGCACACCACATCCATCTGATGCCTCAGTCGCCCCCTCTCAGCCATCGCCTCATCGAATTACAGAGCTCAAAATCAAGAAAGATTCTCTAAGCTCAAAATGCACAATGAGTCTATTCCGCTGCCCTTCTAGCCATATATAGCCCACCCTGAACCTTTCTTTTTTGCCCCCGAACGCCCCCATTCCATCCAAATTTCTTCTAGATCATATTTTACCATATTCTAACTAATTTCTCCATCTGTCTACACCTTGGCCTTTCCCTTTTTTCTCTGTCACTTTTCACGTTCTTTTCGAGAGGCCGCCAGGGCTTCGCTGTTTCTCCCCGCCGCCCTCTTGAGTGGGCATCACCCTAACCAAATTCTATTCTTTCCATCAGCCTAGGGAAACTTAGTTTCTCTCTTGAGGGGGCATCACCCTAACCAAATTCTATTCTTTCCATCAGCCTGGGGCAACTTAGTTGCTTAAGTCATGTCTTTGCGTCGTCTATTATTTTAAACATCTTCGAAATAACATTATTCTAACCCTATGTCGAAGAGGGGAAAAATTTAGACACCTAAATTTGGTTAAACATATTTAATTAAATTTAGTGCCTTTCTAGAACATCATTAATTAAATAATTACATATTTATTTAATTAATCAATGTTATCCCCTAGCTCAATTAATTCAATTAATTAACTATAGTCCAATTAATTATCAAATGACAACCCATAGTCTAATAATTAATTAAATCCCTTTTCCTCTATTAAGTTGAATGAATATATTTATTTATTTAACTTAATTCATAAATTCCCTTTTATCTCATTTGTGAATAAAATATTCTATTTAATTCAATTGAGCACATGGCTCCTAACTTTAACCCCTAAACTAACCATGCTTAACCACCTAACCCAAGGTTTCAACTCAACCCAGCCCATTCACACATACTAACCCTTCCTTATTAGTTAATTAACCACAATTAACTAATTAACCCCTCCATTCATTCTTTATCCTCCCATCACATCTTCCTAATCACCCCACTTGCCTTCTAAACCTAAGTCTAATCACTCCCTAAGCATGTGCACAATCCTAATCCAAGGATTAAGAACTCAACCCCAACACCAAAGTCAACCTCTTGTCACATCAATCAAATACCCATCCATATCTCATTAAGTCCTCCTTAAATGCTCTTACATCCCTCTTATACACTCCACCCTTCTTTTCCCATCTTGTCCCCTCTCACATCTCCCAAAATGGTCATAACAACTTAGTTGCTTAAGTCATGTCTTCGCATCATCTATTATTTTAAACGTCTTCAAAATAACGTTATTCTAATCTTATGTCAAAGAGGGAAAAAATGTAGACACCTAAATTTGATTAAACATATTTAATTAAATTTAGTGCCTTTCTAGAACATTATTGATTAAATAATTACATATTTATTTAATTAATTCATGTTATCCCCTAGCTCAATTAATTCAATTAATTAGCTATAGTCCAATTAATTATCAAATGACAACCCATAGTCTAATAATTAATTAAATCCCTTTTCCTCTATTAAGTTGAATGAATATATTTATTTATTTAACTTAATTCATAAATCCCTTTTTATCCCACTTGTGAATTAAATATTCTATTTAATTCAATTTGAGCACATGGCTCCTAACTTTAACCCTTAAACTAACCATTCTTAACCACCTAACCCAAGGTTCCAACTCAACCCAAGCCATTCACACATACTAACTCTTCCTTATTAGTTAATTAACCACAATTAACTAATTAACCCCTCCACTCACTCTTTCTCCTCCAATCACATCTTCCTAATCACCCCAATTACCTTCTAAACCTAAGCCTAATCACTCCCTAAGCATGTGCACAATCCTAATCCAAGATTAAGAACTCAACCCCAACCCCAAAGTCAACCTCTTGTCACATCACTCAAAGCTCCATCCATATCTTATTAAGTCCTCCTTAAATGCTCTTACATCCCTCTTACACACTCCGTCCTTCTTTTCCCATCTTGTCCCCTCTCACATATCCCAAAATGGTCACATTCCCCATTCTTCCAAACCTATCTCCTTGTAACACTTGTCACAATGAGAGGCATTTAAGAAATCATAATCCATGTGCTCTCTCTCAAATGCATCTTGACCCTTCCTCAAGTTTGCATCTTGACCCTCCATTTCTCCCTCCATTTGCCTATAAATTGAACCCTTCACTCTTCCATTTTTATCCACCTTCATTGCAAAGTTATTATACCCATTTGAGATCCAAAATCAACCAACACACCATCATAATGCCAAGATACCTCCAAAACCATTGAATCTTGAGCATAGTCATATGAGCACACATACTAAGCATTGGACAAATCTACACATCAAAGGAGAGCTTGCTTGGTTTAGAGAGGTTTGCACTTCCTTAGGCTTGTTGCTTATTTTAGTTCTTCTTTTGTCTAATCATATATTGTGATTGATTAGTTTTGTTGAATGTTTAGCTTGGTTTATATTTCTTAATAAACTAGTTTTTATTGCATATAGATATTACCTCAGCCTAATATCAAGAATGACATGTTTAAGAATATCTTTGATCAGAAGATATTCACCATTAGATATCATCTCATGATATTAGGAGTAATGACCACAAAATATCAAGTCACATGATATTCACCATGTCCTCAGAGTAATGACCACATAATATCAAGTCGCATGATATTCACCAAGTACTCAAAAAATGTCCATAGGTAATGTGCACATGTATGCTCAATGATACCACATGAATATTCATGGTCTGTTTAAGGAACTTAATCCACTATGCAAGATCTTATAATATATCATGATCTATCTCATAAATCATAAGATGTCCATCACAATACAAGGCCATGGTCTATTTAAATAACTTAATTCACCATGAAAGATATCATCTGTCATGATTTTTTTCAGTCATCATAAGATGTCTATCACAATAGAAGGGCATGGTCTATTTAAGGAACTTGATCCACCATGCAAGATATCATCTATCATGATATGTTTCAAACATCATAAGATGTCTATCACAATAGAAGGCCATGGTCTATTTAAGGAGCTTAATCCACCATGCAAGATATCATCTATCATGATTTTTTTTAGACATCATAAGATGTCTATCACAATAGAAGGTCAAGTTATTGTAAGATTGTCACCTTCCAATAACTTTTACAAATATAAGTGATAATTATTTAGAATTCATCACTTCCTCATGATATACACAGGGGCAGGTCCATTAAAAATATGGAGTCACACACATGACATCTACCATGCCTCAGTGCAAAGGGTGGAAATAAGGTATTTCACCTCAAACTTATCTAACAGAGAAGAACTCATTGAGCAGATATCAATCTATTGATCTTTTCATCCAAGATTGCTTAAGATAACCTGTCAAACTCCCTCTGAATCTGATACCAATCTTCTGAGCTCCTCATCCAAAGTTACCTCTGAAGTGTCAGACTCCCCTCTGAATCTAATATCAATTTTCTTTTCCTGCAAGAGCATCCCCAGAAAAGATCAAGGTAAATAGCTCTTATAGTACGTATAGAAATAGACATAAGAGAGATACTACAATGAGTAGATAAAGTAATACTCAAGGATAATAAATACTTATAGGCGCATCAACATCCTTGATACAAGTTTCTCTAATGAGGGTCCATATGCAAAAAATAAGAAAACGTCTATAAAGATTGAGTTTTCCAAAGACCCTTGCCCACACCTATCTCTTCTCCTAACACCCTATTGACTTGGTTTTCCCTCACATTGAGCAATACTTTAACTTTCACTGTCTAACACTTTGACAGTCCACTCATATATTTGCAACTTTAAACAAAATACCCCTGACTTAGGGCCCAAAATATCTACCAACCCCTACCAAACTATTCAAGCACTCTTTTGGCTTCTTAACACTCTTCTATAATTCACTTGACCTTATTCTTTGCACTTGGTGTGGACAAAAGTATACAACACAACTTCACTCACTAGATTTCACATAGACCCATAGATAGTTTGTCATACCTTTTGAACCTAACACTTTATCTCTAATCACTCTAATGAGATTCTTCAACATTTATTTTTCACCAACATATCCAAACTTTAGTAAATCCAACGGTGTATTTGTGATATATGGTCCCTATACCGAGACTATATTTTCTGAGACAGTCACACATTCACCGTCAACAACCTACTCTCTTACATTTGCATTCTGTCTCTAATACCATGTTAAGTTTTAGGATAGCTGAAAATGTAATAGAACTCTATGTTGTTTGTGTTTTCCAAATGCAGCAATTTCTCTTTCATTTATATTGAGAATGAGGCTAGGAGAGACATGTCCCATGAAGGGACATGTCTATTCATTATTATGAGATTAATATAATGACAATTGATTATGTAACTACATAATACACACACACACACAGACACACGCACACACACACATACATATGGGTATATGCATGAAGATGGGGGACCCAAAAGATGCCAAAAATTTTTTTGGCCTCCCAAAAGCAATATGGCATACACCCTATAGCGCACACGCACTATAGGACACACATACTATGGCTTTGATTGCCTGAGCCTAAGGCTTGCACAATCAAAGCCAATAACGCGCGCACATTATAACACATGCGCATTATAGCACGTGTGCACTATAGCGTGTATGCTCTATGTAAACCTTAAGAAAAGGATTCAGGATGTTTGAGAGTGGTTTCAGCTTCATATGAGTTAAAATAAAGATTCTAGATTTTGAGGGCTTTTTGGAAATTCAGACTTAGCCAAATTTCAGGAACCAACACATTGTCTTCAGCATGATTCTCATTGGACTATTGATTACAACCTTAAGCCCTTGACTTGTGCATGATCATTTCTCATTGTATTGTTTATGTTATGGTTAGTTTGGTAATTCACATGTATGTTTAACCATGTTGAGAGAGAGAGAGAGAGAGAGAGAGAGAGAGAGAGAGAGAGAGAGAGAGAGAGAGCCTTATGACCCCTTACCATACATCTTAGGTGTCATAAAGGGTCCTAGGGGGTTTAAGGTGTTCTAGGAAACATTAATGTGTCCTAGGACCCCTTTAGACCACCAATAAACCCATAGGACCCCTTACCATTCATTAGTGTATGTTAATGGGTCGTAAGGTGTCTAAGGGGTCCTAAGACACATTATTGTGTCTTAGGACCCCTTAACAACACTTATGACCCATAAGATGTAGAGAGAGGGTTCTAAAAGGGCCCTAAGGAGTCATAAGGGGTCCTAGGACAAATTATTATGTCTTAGGACCCCCTATGACCCATTAGGACACCTTAGGATCCCTTATCATACATCTTAGGGATTGTAAAGGGTCTTAAGGGGTAGACCCCTTAATAACCCCTAATATGTAAAGAGGGGTCTTCAATGATCCTAAGTGGTCATAAGGTATCCTAGGACCCCTTATGACCCATTGTGGCCTTTTAATTTGTTATAGGACCACTTATGACCCCTTAGGACCCCTTACCATACATCTTAGGTGTCCCAAAGGGTTCTAATGGGTCATAAGGAGTTCTAGGACATGCTAATGTGTCATATGACCCCTTAAGACCACTTACGATCCCTTAGGACTCCTTATAACTCATTAGTGTATGGTAAGGGGTTCTAAGGGATCGTAGGAGTTCTAAGGGGTCCTATGAAACATTAATGTGTCTTGTGACCCCTTAACAACCCTTATGACCCCTAAGATGTAGATAGATGGGTCTTCAAGGGTCCTAAGGGTTCATAAGGGGTTGTAGGACACATTAATGTGTCCTAGGACACCTTATGACCTTAGGACCCCTTAGCATACATCTTGTGTGTCCTAAAGGGTTGTAAGCGGTCATAAGGAATCATACAACACATTAATGTGTCTTAGGACCCCTTAAGACCCCTTAACATTGGTTAGTGTGTGGTAAGGGATCTTAAGGGGTTGTAAGGGGTCTAAGGTGTCCTGAGACACATAAATGTGTGGACTATAACCCCTTAAAAATCATTACAACCTCTAATATTTAGAGAGAGGGGTCTTAAAGGGTCATAAGGGCCTTATGACCCCTTAGGACAAATTGTGAAACCATACCATACATCTTAGGGCTATTAA
Organism: Thuja plicata; assembly: GCA_018584345.1. Classification (NCBI taxonomy): domain Eukaryota; kingdom Viridiplantae; phylum Streptophyta; class Pinopsida; order Cupressales; family Cupressaceae; genus Thuja; species Thuja plicata. Next base: position 12,228 of record MU219863.1, on the reverse strand, counting down.
AGGGTCCTAAGGGGTCATAAAGGGTCCTAGGATACATTAATGTGTCGTAGAACCCCTTAAGACCTCTTACCATACATTAGTGTATGGTAAGGGGTGCTAGAGAGTGTTAGGACATAGTAATGTGTCCTAGGACCCGTTAACAACCCGTAAAATATCTAAGATGTAGAAAGTGGGGTCCTAAAGGGTCATAAGGGGTCCTAGGACACATTAATGTGTTCTAGGACCCCTTTTGACCCTTATGACACCTTAGGACCCCTTACCATACATCTTAGGTGTCATAAAGGGTCATAAGGGGTCATAATTGGTTCTAGGACACGTTAATGTGTCATATGGCCCTTGACTCCTTACAATTAATTAGTGTATGGTAAGGGGTCCTAAGGGGTCGCAGGGCTTCTAAGGGATCTTAGGACACATTAATGTATCCTATGACCCCTTGATGACCTATACATACCCTAAGATGTAGAGAGAGGGATCTTCAAGGGTCCTAAGGGGTTGTAGGACACATTAATGTGTTCTATGACCCCTTATGATCCCCTAGGACCCCTTATCATACATCTTAGTTTGTCCTAAAGGGTCGTAAGGGGCCATAATAAATACTACAAAACTTGTGTCTTAGGACACCTTAAGACCCCTTACGACCCCTTTTAGGACCCTTGAACATTTGTTAGTGTATTTTAAGGGGTCTAAGGTGTCCCAAGATACATTAATGTGTGGACTATGACCCCTTAAAAACTATTACGACCCATTAGATGTAGAGAGATGGGTCTTAAAGGGTCATAAGGGGTCTTAAGACATATTAATGTGTCCTAGGACCCCTTATGACCCCTTATGACACCTTACAAAACCTTACCATACATCTTAGGGGTATTAAAGGGTCCTAAGGGGAAAAAGAGGTTCTAGGATACATTAATGTGTCTTAGAACCCCTTAAGACCCCTTACCATACATTACTTTATGGTAAGGGGTCCTAAGGGGTGTTAGAGAGTGTTAGGACAGAGCAATGTGTCCTAGGACCCATTAACAACCCTTACAATATCTAAGATGTAGAGAGAGGGGTCCTAAAGGGTCATAAGGGGTCCTAGGACACATTAATGTGTTCTAGGACCCCTTTTGACCATGAGGACACTTTAAGACCCCTTACCATATATCTTAAGTGTCATAAAGGGTCCTAAGGGTCATAATGGGTTCTAAGACATGTTAATGTGTCATATGACCCCTTAAGATGACTTACGAGCCCTTAAGACTCCCTACAATTAATTAGTGTATGGTAAAGGGTCTTAAGGGGTCGCGGGGCTTCTAAGGGTTCTTAGGACACATTAATGTGTCCTATGGCCCCTTCAAAACCCTTACAAACCTTAATATGTAGAGAGAGGGGTCTTCAAGGGTCCTAAGGGGTCATAAGGGGTTTTAGGACACATTAATGTGTTCTAGGACCCCTTATGACCCCTTAGTACCCCTTATCATACATCTTAGGGGGTCCTAAAGGGTCTTAAGGGGTCATAACGGATCCTACAACACATTAATGTGTCTTAGGACCCCTTAAGACCTTGTACGACCCCTTAACATTCATTAGTGTATGGTAATGGGTCTTAAGGGGTCGTAAGGGGTCTAAGGTGTCCTGAGACACATTAATGTGTGGACTATGACCCCTTAAACACCCTTACAACCCGTAATATGTAGATATATGGGTCTTAAAGGGTCATAAGGGGTCTTAAGTCACATTAATGTGTCCTAGGACCCATTATGACCCCTTATGAAACCTTTCCATACATGTTAGGGGTATTAAAGGGTCCTAAGGGGTCAAAATAGGTTCTAGGGCACATTAATGAGTCTTAGGACCTCTTGAGACCCCTTATGACCCCTTACCATACATTAATGTATGGTAAGGTGTCCTAAGGGGTGTTAGGGATTCTTATGACTTAGTAATGTATCTTAAGACCCATTAAAAACCCTTACAATACATAATATGTAGAGAGAAGGGTCCTAAAGGGTACTAAGGGGTTATAAGTGGTCCTAGGACATATTAAAGTGTCCTAGGACCCCTTAGAGCCCCTTACCCTATATCTTAGGGATGTCAAAGGGGCCTAAGGGGTCATAATGGGTTATAGGACCCCTTATGACCCCTTAGGACCAATAACCATACATCTTAATGGTCCTAAAAGGTCATAAAGGGATAACAATGGGTCCTATGACACATTAATGTGTATTAAGACCCCTTATAATCCCTTAGGATGCATTACCATTCACTTGTATGGTAAGGCATCCTAATGGGTTGTAAGGAGTCTAAGTAGTCCTATGACACATTAATGTGTCATAAGACACCTTAACAACCCTTATGACTCTTAAGATGTGGAGAGAGGGGTATTCAAGGGTCCTAAAGGGGCAGAAGGGGTCCTAGGACACATTAATGTGTCCTAGGACCCCTTTTGACCCTTAGGAAACCTTAGGACCCCTTAACATACATCTTAGGGGTCATAAAGGCTCTTAAGGGGTCATAACGGGTTCTAAGACACATTAATGTGTCCTAGGATCCCTTAAGACCACTTATGAACTCTTAGGACCCCTGACCATTCATTAGTGTATGGTAAGGGGTCATAAGGGGTATAAGGGGTCATAGGGAACATTAATGTGAGGACCCATTAACAACCCTTATGACCCCTAAGATATAGAGATAGGGGTCTTCAAGGGTTGTGAGGGGTGATAAGGGGTCTTAGGACACATTAAGATGTCCTAAAACTCCTTATGACCCCTTAGGACACCTTAGGATCGTTTATTATACATCTTAGGTATCTTAAAGTGTCCTAAGGGAGCATAAGGGGTTCTAGGACACATTAATGTGTCCTAGAACACCTTAATGTGTCCTATAACACCTTAAGACCCCTTACAACATCTTACCATACATTAGTGTATGGTAAGGGGTCCTAAGCGGTCTCAAGAGGTCCTAGGACACAATAATGTGTTCTAGGTCAAGTTAACAACCCTTATGACACCTAAGATGTAGAGAGAGGATTCCTTAAGGGTACTAAGGGGTCATTAGGGGTAATAGGACCCCTTATGACCCATTTCCATACATCTTAGGTGTGCTAAGGGGTCCTAAGGGGTCATAAGGGGTTCTAGGACAAATTAATGTGTCATAGGACCCCTTAAGACCCCTTACCATACGTTAGTGTATGGTAAGGGGCCCTAAGGGGTCTTAAAGGGTCCTACGACACATTAATGTGTCCTAGGACCCCTTAATACCACTTAGGACTCCTTAGGACCCCTTACAATTCATTATTTTATTGTAAGGGTTTGTAAGGGGTCCTACGACACAATAATGTGTCCTAGGACCCCTTAAAACCACTAACGACCCCTTAGCACCCCATACCATTCATTAGTATATGGTAAGGTGTCCCAAGGGGTTTTAAGGGGTCTAATAGGTCCTATGACACATTAAAAGGCCTTTCAATCCCTAAAATTTAGAGAGAGGGGTCCTCGAGGGTCATAAGGGGTCATAAGGGGTTCTAGGACATATTAATGTGTCCTATAATCCCTTATGACCCCTTAAGACCCTTTATCATACATCTTAGGTGTCGTAGAAGTTTTTAAGGGGTCATGAAGGGTCCTAGGACACATTAATGTGTCTTAGGACCCATTACCATTCATTAGTGTATGGTAAGGGGTTCTAGGGGGTTATAATGGGTCTAATGGGTCCTAAGACACATTAATGTATCCTAGGACCCCTTAACAATCCCACGACCCTTAAGATGTAGAGAGAGGGGTCATAAGGGGTCATAAGAGGTGCTAAAACACATTAATATGTCCGAGGACCCCTTAGGACCCCTTACCATGCATCTTCGGGGTCATAAGGGGGCATAAGTGGTCCTAGGACACATTAATGTGTCTTAGGACCCCTTACCATTCATTAGTGTATGGTAAGGGGTCTTGGGACACATTAATGTATCCTAGGACCCCTTGACAATCCTTTTGACCCTTAAGATGTAGATAGAGGGGTCCTAAGGTTTGTAATGGGTCCTCTCTCTCTCTCTCATGAGTACTATGACTATTAATGTGTTCTAAGGGGTTCTAATGGGCACTAATGTTTTATAATGGGTCTTAATGGGTCATAAGGGATTTTAATGGGTCCTAAGGGTTCCTAGGACCACTTAGAACCCATTAGAACCTCTTAGAAAACATTAGGACACATTAGAGCCCATTAGTGTGTCCTACAATGATTAATGCATTCTAAGGGGTCTTAAGAGGTCCTAATGTGTCGTAAGAGATTCTAATGGGTCCTAATGTATCCTAAGGGGTTTTAATGGGTCCTAAAGGGTCATAGGACCACTTAGGACCCATTATGACCCCTTATGATACATTAGAACCACTTAAAACTCTAAAGAGTGGCCTATAGTGATTAATGTGCACTCTCTCTCTAATGGGTTCTATGACTATTAATGTGTTCTAAGGGGACCTAATGAGTCCTAATGTTTCCTAATGGGTCTTAATGGGTCCTAAGGGGTCGTAATGAGTCATAAGGGTTCCTAGGAGTCTTAGGGATAATGTTAAGAAATCCCCTCCTAGGAAAAAGTGTAAAATCCCGGCGAATCCTACATTATTTTAGGGGGGAATTTTTCTCCATGAAGGCAAATTTTTTTCCAAATTAGGAAAATAAAATAAATTCGAAGGCAAATTTCTTCCCCGCCGAATGAAAATTCCATAAAATCCTAGCGAATATTACATTAATGTGGGGGATATATATATTGCATGAGGCAAATTTTATCTACTGTTTGAAAATTTATTTATTTTATTGGCTAATCTTTCATTAATTATGGGAAAAATAAATATTTTATTGGCCATTTTCAAAGGATGGGACTCGTCATGCAGGCCAATGCCAAATGGAAATTTATTAGAGATGTAACATTGTAATTAATGCAATATCACGTCCAACGAATATCACCTTTATTTTTTGTGAATATAACTGATCACACATGGACACATAACAACATCCATTGTTTTATATTGTTAAATGTATTATTTGAGACCATTTGATGATCCTAGATCAACGGATGAAATTTAATTTTGGCCCAAATTTCTTGAAGGAAACAAAGTTATGCAGGAAGTCACCAGAATGATGACATGTATGAAGCCTTAAAACCTACACCGTAACCACGATCGTGGATTACTACTGGTTATTTGTTTACATGGACGGTGGATAGTGAACTGTAACTTGTAACTCGTAACTTGATAATAAATAAATGCCTTTTCAGTGACATTATTTAACTGCCATCCACTCAACACATAGATCAACGACGTACTGACGATATTACACATGCATTTATGGGAAATATTTACATGTAGATATGAAAGATTAAGGACAATGGATTTAAATCTCTCACACGCATAATGCATTTATGGTAAAGATTTACATTAAAGATTAAGAACAATGGATTAAATACGATTAAAGAAAGAATAATTAATTGCTAAGTATCAGTGATCACTATCAATCAAGGGGTCAGGGCTATTTATTGACAATATGGCTTCTTTCTTCTTCATTTTTCTTTTGGTAGATTAAGAGTTAGAGCTACCGGTGGTTGAAATTTTACCTTTGGTTTTAAGGTTCAGGTTTTTAGTTCTTTAGGCTATCGAGAATTAAAGATGGACACACCAATTTGTTTGAGATGCACATCCCTAGATGACTAGAGGTCCTTTTTGGGGAATGTCTCAGAAGAAATCCTCACTTCTATTTATAGGGAGGTTGGTGGCGACGCTTTTATAAATTTTGCTGTGCTGAAGTTATTGGGTTGAGAGTTCCTTGAGAATGTTTACATATACCACACCTACACAGACATTATGTCCCAATTTTTTGCCTCTCTTGTCGACCTGGGAGGAGAGAAGGTGGATATGCTGATGCTACTGAGGAAGGTTTTTAACGAGAAATTCCTAGAGGACGATGTCGATGTTGTTGTTTTTGTGGAATTAGGGGTGGGGGTCCCTTGGCCAAGAGATATACCCAAGCTGTTGGAGTCGGGCATAAATGTGGCTAGACAACCCTTTCTGTTGAAACTCAATGATGAGCAACTAATGCGACACAGGAAATGAGCGTGACTTGGGAGGGATTTTCTTCAGAAATGGTTTTTCCTTGATGAATTGGACGAGCCGGACTACACATGGCTTGAATAATTCTCAGAGATTATCCTCTCTGGAAAATTTTACTCAGATAAAAGGGAAGATGAAGATCCCTAGTTTACCCAATCTCGTTACCCTGGTCTTTTGACAATGGACATGCAAAGTTTCACTTTTTTGTTTTGCTTTTTTATATCGATACCATCATAGCACTGGTCCACTACCAATGCCCTTGTAGGCTAGTAATAGTAGTAGTTTAGTTTTTTTGGGCTAGTAGTAAGAACCTAGAAAGTTGCAAGTTTGCAACCCTGAACCCCCTCATTTTCACTTTAAAATGTTGGAGGGACTACGACAATTGTGATTTTTTAGAACGTATTAAAGGAAATTTTGCAACTTAATTTTAGTTTTCCTTTTAAGTTTTATGGATTTAACGATTTCAATTTCATTACTTTGCACTTAGCATCTTCTTTTGTTAAAATATCGATTAGCGTATTCTACTTTGACTGTATCTATCCAAATAAGGGTTTCTATAGACTATGGCACCGATCCACTGCCAGTTATTGGAGTTGATGAAAACTATCAACCCATAGCTCCCAAAAATCACTTGCATGCAAACCTGTCACAAAAAGAGAGAAGCAAAAAAGCTATGGAGGCCAAAAATAACAGATCGATGGAAGAGAAAACATCTTGTGCAAACAATGGAGAAAAAATCTTAATGCAATAACATCCTCAATTAATTGATAACCATCGAATTGAATAATTTACAAAGAGGGAATCCTTATAAAAGGATACCGAAACCCTAAATGGGAAACCCTAAAGGGAAAATCTAGGTTGCATAACAATAATTATTAAAATAATTAATTATTATATGCGTAAAGTTTAGCTTAAGTAAAAGAGAGATAATAAGTGACTTAATAATTAAATCAATATGATTTAATTAATAAGTGGAATCACTTTATTACTCTAACACCGGCACCAGTCCACTGCCAGTTACCTAGTAGGTTTCTATTTTTACTCTACAATTTAATTTTATGAAAAAAAACCAAGTTCGTTTCAATTTTCTTTTTATGGGTACAAAAAATGATTCTTAGACTTCCATGTGATTACAATATTTTAATTAGTTTCTTTATCTGTCTATTAGACATTTAAGTATGCTTCACTAGAAATAAGGAAGTGATGGATTAGTACTTCCATTTTTAAATATGAGATTCTAAATTTTTAAAACGATTAAGTTTCTTTATCATTCCAAAGACAAAGCAAGTTTCTATTTTTAACATTTTAAAGAGTTTTATTATTGTTTTTAAAATGGAGGGTTTCCATAGTTCGTTGTGTTTTTTCTGTTTTAAATATTAAATATTAAAAGTATGTGGTCTATATTGATAAATTAAATGCCAAATTTGCCAATGTGTCATATCAATGTGTGCTATTGTAATTTCGATTATAATACAGATAGAAATAATTAAATTCAATTCAATGTTAAATTTTGAGTTAAGCATTACTCAAAATATAATTAATTGTTAAATATTTAATTTAATTTAACTTTAATAAATTTAAAGACGGTGACTATCAACCATTGGATGAGCACAGATCGATGATGTACGGTGAATTTCAGGCCGAAAGGGAAAATAGACCCTATCTTTACAAACCTACTCCAAAAACAAGGCACGTGTCATTAATTAACCCTCAACTAAGTATAATTAAAATCTTAATTGGACTAAACTGTAAAACTAAACATTTAATAAATGTAGTAACTAATAAGTTGAAGTTGTAATTTCAAATGATTAAGTGACACGTGTCCTAGTGACATTAGATGACAAGACAAAAGTTAATGGGACCCGCGACAGTGCGACACATGATAATGACTGCTAGCGACTGTTGGATGAGCACAAATCAACGAAGTGCAGTGTATTTTAGGCCGAAAGGGAAAATAAACCCCATTTTTGCAAACCTATTCCAGAATCATGACATGTGTACACTCACACAATCAGTGTCATTCGATGACGACGTGTGAGGTGACTACGAGTCTATGTATGATGTATTTTACTACTGACAAGTGACAAGCCAAAAATAAATGGGACCCGCAACATGTGATAGTGACTTCCATAACCGTTGGATGAGAAATGTATCAATGATCCAAGGTATATTTTAGGCCTATTTGGGGAACAGTCACTTCTTTTTGCAAATTTCCCCCAGAAATAGGGCACGTGCCATGAATTAACACTCAACTAAGTTTAATTAAAATCAAAATTAGAGTAAAATAGTAACTTAACATTTAATAAGCAATAAGCTCAATTTCAGGTCTTAGTGACCTCAGATATTTGTAATGTCAAAAAATTAAGTGACACGTGTCCTAGTGATCTTAGATATCTAGAGAAGCAATAAAAGTTGACACAAGTGACAAGTCATGACTAACGACTCAGTACTCACGATTGTACAATCTTAACCTAAGTTTTTAAATTTTTAGTTCTTACTAGTATACTGTATTGGAGATTCAGAAAGGGGTTACAGCTTCTAGGTTGAGGATTGAGGAATGCAACATAGTCTCTTAGCTCTCTGCCCACTCACAGTCTGCACAAATTTAATTTCTGAGTAAAATCTTGAACACTCATGTCCTGCCCTTTAAACTTTTTCAAATCTAGTGGTTTACTGTTTAGATTGTAGTCGTAGAATTAGGGTTTAATTATCAATCACACCTGTAAATTGTAGCTGTCACCTGTGTAGAATTATTTGAATTTTCCTACAAGTAAATAGTAATACCAGTATACCACAGCCCATGATGGGAAAAACAAATATCAAGACTGCAAGTAAAAGGCAAAGAAAGGAAACAGAGATAATAGACTTCCACAAATTGGTTAAAACACCAGGTTTCACTGATGAATTCCATGATATTTTTGATCTTGTTATCCATGGAAATAAGGGAATCATGGAAATTAGATTTGCACTCAAAAATAAGTGGAAAGATCCAATGAAGGATTCAAAATTTTATCCATTTAACAACATGGTAAGGGAAAAGACAAATAAAATCGCAGCGTGGGTTGTTGTGTCAGCACGCATGGCGTTACCTCAAGTATTCCCTTGCCCAAAAATTGTCATGCTCTGCGCCAAAAATTATGATGAAAATAGAAAATTAGTTGTCAATAAAAATACTCAGGAGGAAATTTTATCGATAACCAAGACTGAATTTTCTAGTCTATTGGACCTAGGGTTTGAAGCACAAAACTCAAATGTGTACATTGACCTGGGAAAGCTGGCAGAGAATTATGAAAAAATAGATGCAATACAAAAAGATTCATATATCAGAGGAATAACAAGCAGTTCTAGTCTGGATCTAGATCATAAGCCTCCTTATGATTATGATATTCTTGTGTAATGGGTTCAGGATAGTATTTCCTTGCTAGCATTTTATTTGGGATTGGATAGTAACAAAGAAGTGGGTGCCAACATTCTTGAAATGATTTTTCATATTCATTGTGAAAAAGAACTAGTAAAATATAATTTTATTTAGCACATCATTCATTGCATGCAAGAACAATTACTAATGATTACAAGAGGTTCACAAAAGACACACTAGTACATTTGAGGTCAAATTTTGACGACCATTTGTCAGATTTCCAAAGCTCATTTTTTGGTATTTTGACACATGAGTTTGTCGCCGTTTTTGCGTAGGAAATTGTGACAGAAGACACATCCGTCAGTTTACCGACACCACATCACGTCAGAAACTTGCACATGACAACAACTTCATTATGGCATTTCCTGCGGTTCATCCATCGGCATTCCGACACCACGACCTATCAGAAATATACAATCTCTGTCAGAAATAACTATCGAAAACATATCCTTTCCGACATTATAACTGTTGGCATACAGATAGTTTCCACCTAAGTCCGACAGATATACCTGTCAGATATATAGTATTACTGTCAAAGTTTATGTCAAAAAATTTCTATTTGTGAGACTTTAACTATCGGAATAGCGACAGTCGTGCAACATTTCTTTGACAGGTTTCCCTGTCGAACGTATAGCATTACTGTCAGAAGAATTGTCATAAATTATGATTCTCTGACATTTTATCTGTCGAAGGTATAGCACTACTATCAAAAATTAATTATCAAATGTCAAAAAATTGACGGATATGCACATTAAAGATAAAACAACTCAAGAGACCATCATAGGTTCTCTCTTTCTTCGGTCTATATTATTGACAGAATGTTTTACCTTTCATTAGCTCATCAAATCCGGGGATTTGAAAGAATTT
>MU219860.1:128208-152713 GCA_018584345.1 Thuja plicata | reverse complement strand
ATATATACACACATACACACAGACACACAGACACACAGACACACACACACACACACACATATAGTTTTTCTTCAGTCTTTTATTCCCATTAATATAAAATTTTATAATTTATAAATCATTGATTTGCATTGCCCAAAAACTCAATTTACAATAATACAAAGAATAATAGAATCGTTGATTTTTATTGTATTATTACTTCATCATCAAGATACATAAAAAAATTAATTACAATTTTGACCTTTCAAAGACCTCTCTCCCTCTGCATAATCTTCCTCTATACAATCTCACTACTCTATGCATTTCATTGGTACATCACCCTCTCAATGCACAACCCTTCTCTTCATCATCTCCCTACAACCACACACCTCTATACTCCTCTTTGTCATAACCTGACAATTAGCATTGGCCACAACCCTTCACCTATCATTTTGGGTTAATACCTTTGTGTTAGCGCAATCTATGTGCTCTAATTTTCCCATAGTCTCTACATTGGTCTAACCTATAGGTACTTTAATTGTCATTTCACAAACGGTCAACTAAGTCACCTTTCCATTCATCCAATCCAACCAACAGTCACCACAGAGTTGTATGACAATATCACTGCACAACGGATAGTACTCCATGAGTGTCACTGATATGCCATACTATATTAGCTCCACCGTACTAGCACTGACTTTAGCATACCATCTTCTCCATACTGCTTCACCATCGGCCTCCTGTATCACTTCACCGTTGGGTACTGGCTATACCGTACGGTCAGGATTTGAGTCTCACCATCAGGCTAAGTCTCCCCTATGGTGGACGTCATACGGTGAAACCCTGTATAATAGATTCACCGTACGGTGACTCCATAATACTTCATTATACTCCATCAATCTCCCACTTGATGAAGTACTTAAATAACCAAAAAGTTACTGGATAAGACTTAATAAGAGTCAGGAGCTTTAAGCCACATCAAGCTTGCACACCATTTGAACTTAACTAGTACCTTGAGAACACTCAGAGCCTACTGGGAAATACATACATCATAAATCTCATTAGATGGATACATGCTTTGCACCTTAGCATACACACCACCACGAACCAAAGTTCATGATGTGTTCCATTAAGATATTTGGAAGAGAAATATGAATTGTCTCATCCCATGCATGAATGTTCTCACCTTATACCATGCAACTTCCACTGGACATGCATAGAAGTCATTCACATTGAAAGCCATATAACTATTGCACATGAATCACAAGTTCTGTCTTCAATTAATATCCCAAAATATAAACACCCTATCCACAATCGATCAAATCTATTAATTTAACTATTAAAAACATAGCAGAAATAACACCCACAACAAGTTCTTTCACATCTAAGTATCCATACCTCAAAGGCATACCCACATGAATTCCAAGTCATCAACATATACACCATGTTATATGCAGTCTCAAGCCTCAAGTGTAATACCAATCACATACACACCGAGAATCTCCCACTGCATAAGTAATGTCAAAGTTGAAAAGAATTCATTAACAACATCACATAGAAGTATATAAAATATGTAGTAGCAAGAACATTCACAATACTGAGTAGTTTTAAACCAAGAACTTGCAAGCACAAATTCCATAGCAAGTCTCCACAGCCCCCTGTATCATGTCCTTCTACACACACCTCTAAATGCTAACTATGTCAAGTACATAATTGATGACCGCTTCTCAGTTGGAACTATTACTCATTCCAACACATACATCTCTAGCCAAAAGAGAACTTTAGAACCATCTATGTTTGCATATAATCATGAGCACATGTAACTGATAAACCGATGCCAAACTCCAAATACAAAACCATAATATCATGAAGTACCAAGAAAATGGTCAGTGTACAAAAAATAATTTAAACCAAGATCAATGTCAAAGTTCCAACCATAGAATCATGAACATAAACATGATAACCATGATCTAAAATATCTTAGTCATAGAGATAACATGATCCATATGAACGTAACCATATAATGCCAAAACTCTAAATGCATATCAAGAGTGTACGATGACATTATATTAAAAACATCCTAACAAAAAGGATAACATGTCAAAAGAAAACATAAACAACATCTCTTCCAAGGACCCCTATGAGTCCTCAAGATGTTAGCATCTCTAGTCACATGAATATAATGTGTGACTTGCCAAAATAACTCACAGGGCATCTGCATCATCACTCTCAGAAGATGCAGAATCTGAAGAACTTTTATTCTTCTCCTTCTCCTTCTCCTTCTCCTTATCCTTCTACCCATGATTCCAACACTTCTCTTTGGAATTCTTTCTAGGAGACTGAGACCTTTCCTCTAACTTGGATTTAGGATTCTTGTCAGGTCCTTCTTGCCTTAAAATGCAAGAGCCTCCTTGATTATCTCAGAAGATTTCCTTCGCGCTTCTTCTAACAGCAACAAAGCAACCATATCGTCCATCTTGAAAGTGGTTCTTGTACTCCCAATGACCATCACCAAATGGTCCCATTTATCAGGCAAAGAATATAACATAAGCATACATTGGTCCTCATCATCAATATTGAGTCCTATTGAACTTAACTGTGCAATAATCATGTTGAAAAAATTTAGTTGATTTACTACGATGTGCCCTCATCCATCTTCAAGGAATACAAATTCTTCCTCAAGAACAACTTGTTTACCAGAGACTTTCCCTGATAGATGTCACCAAATTTCTTCAACAAAGAGGTTTTTGTCTTCTCCTCATGAACATTTAACATAACAAAGTCCACCAAACAGAGTCTGATCAACTCTTTGGCTTTTCCATCTGAGAGATCCCAATCCTCTTGTCTCATGCCTAAATGTTTAGCTCCAGCCACAGCAACTAGAGATCTCTATCTACCATTAGATCTTCCATATTGAGTTTTCACAACTCATAATTGTTATCATCAAACTTCACAAAATCTACTCTTCTCGATGTTCTTGCCATCTCAATTTGTAATTTTGATTACCAGTATCCTCCAAATCACCCACTATAGAAATAACATGAACAACCTACCCACAAGGATAACCCAACTAGCTTTTCTTTGATATGACTTGTTAGGAAAGAAGAGCGCAAAACACTTTCCACAGTATCAAATTCTTAGGAGAAAATAAACTAGAGATGATTATCAATTCTAATTATAGTCATGAAGGTGCACAAAAGTAAACAGAGTAAACACAAATGTATAAACTAGTAGCATAGAACAAAACACTATTATTTACGTGGGAAAACCCTTACGGGTAAAAAATGTACTCACCCAAAGAAACAATAACTTATATTATTATAAATCTGGTTACATACAAGTTACAAATTGTTTTCTTTCAGATGTACATTCTCAACCTTGGTTCTACAAACATTGAATACTTGATCACAAAGTTTCACAAAGATTGACCCTCTGCAACTTATTGAGTATCTCTATAAGATTAGTTCATCTCCACCTTGATTTTCCCTCACACCATCTATACCAACAAATCCTGTAACAATTTATACACACCACAAATTGCTATGGAATCAGGGACTTTAACCGTCACTTCACAAACGGTCAAGTAAATCACCTTTCTATTCATCCAATGCAACTGACGGTTACCACAGAGTTGTGTGCTAGCATCATCGCATAGTGGATACTACTTCATAGGTGTCACTGATATGATACACTATATCATCTCCAATGTAATGGCATTTATTTTAGCATACCGGCTTCGCCGTACTTCTTCACCGTCGCCCTCGTGTACCACTTCATTATCGGGTACCATCTACACCATACAGTTAGGAGATGAGTCTCACTATTGAGATAAGTCTCCCCTACAATGGACTTCGTGTTGGTACCCTAAATTTTGAGAATTTAGAAGTCCCAATCCATTATCAAGAAAGCAAGTTTCTCCATACTAAAAAAATCAAAGGAAGGAAGCTTTATGACACAAATAAATAGAACTAACTAATCGAAGCCTTCAAAAAATGCTGGAATTTTGACCTACTACAAAGATTATGCCGACAGAGGATGAAGATGGTCGAATTATAAAAATCTTAAAATGACCCAGTTTGGGAAATCAAATGTCCTATATCCAGCAAAAATATTATATTTTCACGAGGTGTTTTGGATTTTTGGCCAAAGCCAAATCCAAAATTTAGGTAGTTATTTTTTAGTTAGTTTATTGTTTTTTTCAAAATAATTTGTAATAAGGGTTATGTCTTTTCACCCTAAAGAGGTGTGAAAGCCACTCAAACACATATATATACATAATGTAAAGAGACAAGATAATACATATTTTAATAGGATAGAATTTGATCACAACTACAACATGGACTCTGATGTACTATTTTTTCAACATTAATAAAGATAAGTGCTCTTCTTTTTATTTGTGATTATAAGTTATATATTTTCAATTAGTCTTTTGGATATTCTATTTTATAGAGTGTTTCGTTGTATTAAATTTCCTGAGTATCATAATTCAAAATTAATATATAGTTTAAATATCAATTGAAAGATCTGCGTATCTTCTCTTGTTTTTATCGGTCTCTTAATTTGAGTTAAATTCGATAAGATTAGCTATATAGATTTATTTGAATTATAAGTCAAGTTGAAGCCTATGAAGTGATAATCTCACTTTATTGAAAGCAAGTTTTTAAAATTGTCTCCGATTGTATGTAAGATTGAGAATTTTCTGACTCTATAGCGCAAGTATTTAGAAGGCACTGATCTAATCATTATTTGGAATTTGTCATTTGGTTCATACTTTGTAGTTTGTAGATTATTTAATCATTATTTCAAAAGCATTACTTTTCAATCCTTAGTATAATCCATTTTAGTCAAGCTTTATAGAGTAGATATTATCAGGAGATTTGTTACTTACCTCCAAGGATCATTCACCACCTTTGGAGAAACTTTGATTTGTGTACGCAGTGGTGGGACATAGTGAATTTGATTGTTCAAGGTTAATTAATGCCTACCAACCTTGGCTTGATTAAGCTGAAATTGCAGAGGTATCAAGTGGTGCATCACCATTATACCTGTTAGTTAGCCAAAAGCGAATCCATCATTTTTGGGCACCAAAAAATTGGCGACTCTACTGAGGACGCTATCAGTGAAAGAAATTCACAGAATCTTTGGTTATAGTTGTGAGACTCTACTGGGATAAAGGACTCAGAGCAGTTATTTCCTCATAGAAAGTGAGGTGGCAACTCTAAATTTCAACCTTGAAGAAAGATTGAGAGAAACTTATGTTAGGAAGGAGATCTCTGAAAAATAATACCTTTGTTGAATTAGAACCAATATAGAGAAACACAAACTCAAAGATGTTGTATGTACCACGTAAGACACCTTATGAATTAGATTAATGAGAATTTACTAGTGAGTAGTTCTCAGATTCAAGTCATCACAATTCTGTCGGTGAAAGTGAAAATAGAAATCCATTTCTGTACCCGATTTTAAGGAACGTTGACATATCCGAACACGAGGAGTGAACTCAGGAAGACAAAATTGTGGATATCATGACACAAGGATTAATCACTCTTGAAAAGAGGGATAAAGGAATGATAAGGGCATTGAAATGAAAACTGGATGAGGTTTTTAAAAGGATGGGATTTAGGAGAGAGGATATTATATCACCACATGATAGCCCTAAAGTTGCAGGAGTGAATTCAGTGAATGAAGAAAAAAATGATAAAAATAGTGGGATTCCTAAATATCATCCTCCTCACAGGAAAAATAATAGCGATCCTTTCAAGAATTTTCATTCTAATCCGCTATATATATCAGATGACAAAAGAAGAAATGGAAATGAATACCATGATGGGAAAAGCAATAGAAGGAATGCACAAAATGGTAGAAATAAAGCACACAAACATAGTAATAATCATAATAATAATTATGCTATGCAGCATATGGGAGAATTACCAGATGAAATGTGCCAACATAATCAAATGAATCAGCAATCTCTTGCACATTGCGCTGATGTTGATCAGTACTTGCCTGGTGATGGCTTTGGCCCAGATTTGTAGCGTAAGAAGAAATCCACGCAGCCCTATCGAGGTCACATACAAAAAATTTATAAACCTACGCAGGGTGAGAAGGACTTGATGCAGCAATATAAAGACACATACTATTTGCATAATGATACTATGGAGTATGACCAACTCACGCAACATGATACTAATCATGCGCAATATAAAGATCACACGCAGAAATGTAGTAAGTCCATACAGGCCCAAGGAGATAATATGCAGCATCACACCCAACGAAATTTTGATAATGGACAGAATGATTATTATTCAAACAATGACCATGCGCTGGCCCAGAGGGAAATCATCCAACAACACTGTATATTCAAAGAGCATGCAAAAGGTGATGACATATATGTGACCCATGGGCAAAACCAAAAGCATAATATTCAAACTAAAATATATGTTGTGCAGCCTAGTGAAGAACTAGCGCAACCTTATGTTAAACAATCACAACCTCAAAATAGCGATGAATATTATCTAAATCCTACGCAAGGTGGTGGAATATGTAATTTGCAGCCAAATAGAAACCATACGCAGCAAAATATCATTGAAGATAAGCAGTTTGATCATTATAGAGGGTGTGCACAACATTATAGGAGAGATGTAGATCAGTGCGCACGGCCTTCAGATCATGGAAGAAATAGTGTCATCAGGAACCTAGCCACGCGCAGCAAGAGAATAATTATGTCACATGGCATAATATGAATCATGTGCAACAAAGGGATAGCAGGAAGTATCCTCCGCAACATTCACAGAGTGGTGAAATACTCTTAAATGGCGCGTGGGCCCAAAAAGATAGTCCCCTAGTTAAAAATTATGTTGGCCATCAATATATTAAACTCACACATCATGACGTGGAGCCTAGGTAGCAAGGTGAGCAGTATAAACATTGCAGTGTAAATTAATGTATTCAGCGTCATGATTATTGCAATGTGCAGCCTTGGGAGGGGGTTACACAGCCAGAGAAAAAAAGTGCGCAAGATGTAGAACATAGCAATATGCAATGTTATGACAACACAAATCAGTATGAAATGCTGCATTGTGGGAAAGAAATCATGTATGGAGAAAGATCGCAGCCTCTAAACCAATGGAGAAATAGAAACAAACACATACACAATCCACGCGATAATGAGCAGAAGACATATCATAAACAACAGAAAAATATTGTATATGGAAATTTTGTGCAAAAACATGACCAGCACGTTGATTTGGAGGGACTATATGAACATACGCATGGTTTCTAGAATGAAGATGGGCATCATCAAAGACATCAACAACATGCCCAGAGCAGAAATGTCACACAATTCCAACAAGATAGGCAGAATGGGTATAATATATCAAATAAATGTGATGTGCAGCATGATAATTTAAATATGACACGTGATAACTAGAGCAATAATCAGCAGCAAAATATACAACATCACAACCAAAATCACGGATATCATAATCAACAAGTTGATCGTTATCAGAATAATAATAGCATGGATGATGATATGAACTATTGGAATCAACAAAATGGAGGTTACATGCAATAATTAAATAACCATCACTTTGGATGTTCCAAACAGCAACAACATCAACATCAACAACCTGGAAGTATGATGCAACTTTGTACGCACCAATATGCTAAGCAAGGAAGTTAGAATTTGGGAGGTAACCCTATTTTATAAAATCATTTGTTTCAAAATAATAATCAGATTATAAATCAAGCAAATGTCAGATTCCAAATGATTAATGAAAGATACAGGAAGTTAGATTTTTCAAATATTATGTGTTCTCATGATCCGATACCAAAGGAATTAAAGTCTGCCATTCCCAAATTTAGTGGCGACGGAGTTCAATTAGCAGAACAACATGTTATCAATGTTAAAAATATTGTATATGAATTTGAAATAATTTACGAAGATGTGCTTATGAATTCATTTGTGCGGTCTCTTAAAGATAGTGCGGATGAATGGTATAGAAATTTACCTGATGGATCTATTAATTGTTGGCAAATTTTTGTCGATCAATTTTTAGAAGAATTCGCAGAACACAGGGATCCAACTTTTGCTTCTCATGAGTTAACAAGTATAAAAAAGAATATAAATGAGACAGTAAAAGATTTTAAAAAAAGGTTCAACAAAGTGTTAAATATGATTCCTAAAGATATTCACCCTCTGGATCCATTTTTAATATCTTTCTACAAAGCATCTTTTGATGTTAAGACAAATTATGAAATAAGGCTTCGTAACCCAGTAACATTACCACAGGCATTTAAAACTACATTGACTATTGAAAACAATAAGATAGCTGCTGGGAGAACAGATAAAAGAAGTGACCCTAAACTTTTCAATCCCACATTTCCAAGACAGAATGAGGATAAGGACAAAATAGATGAAATATGGGGGATGGTAAAAAAATTACAAATAAATAAGGGTCATTCTCAGGTAAACAGAAGTGATAGAAATTTCAACAAAAATGATCAATATAGGTTGCAAGACATGCCATATCATACTAACTAGAAAGATGGAAAACCTTTGAAAAGGCAGATGGAAACTCCTGATCCACTTAAGAGAAATAATCACTTCATAGAAGGTGAACTTTGGTGTGATGTATGCAAATTACCACATTCACAGGAGGGATGTCTACTAGCTCACAAAATTTTAGAAGAAGATAATCAGAGAGATGAGGATCAACCCATGATAAATGCAACATCATCCAACCCATTTTGGGCAGTAGATAGTGATGATTCTGAAGAAGATTATACACCAAATGAGGATCATAGGAAGTTGAGATATTATCAGGAGTAAAAAATCTTTTTAGATAATGATGAGAATCCAAAAACAATAAGGGCAACTAGAGCGAAGAGAGAAGCATATACTGTGGAAGCATTGGAAAAGGTTGGTAGCAACTATCATTTGAGGAACAAAGCTATAAACTCAAACCATGAACAAGCAGTGGGAATATTGAGAGCTTCAAAAATAAGTGGCAATGCAAAAAGTGGAAAAGTGGAACTTCCTAAAAGGCAAGTTGATTCAACACCAAAGATAAGCAAATCAGTGAACAAGAAAAGAAATGGTAATAAAATTTCTAATTGTGCTTCGTTTATGTCTCAAGCATTGTCTTAGGTAAAACTTTATGTCCCTCTAATGGAAATGATGAAATTAACTAATTACAGGAATGAAACGCTCAAAATAATAAATGATGTTGTTAAAGGGGATTCCAAAGAACAAAAATATAATGAAGAGTTAACAGTTATTTATCTAGGAACATCTATAAATGAGGATACTACTAAAGTGGACCCTTTCTTTCTAACTTTGTTAATAAACAATAAATTAGTAAGAAATTCTATGTTAGACTCTGGAGCAACAGTTAATATCATGCCTCATGGAGTCATGAAAGAATTAGGGATGAATGTAGATACTACTTATGGCAAGTGCTATGCTATGGATAATAGATCTATCCTAGTTATTTAAATAATGAAAAATGTTGAATTCAAGTTTCCTTCTTGTCCTGAAAAATCTTATAATATTGATATCACTATTGTAGAAGTACCACCTAGTTATGGAATGTTATTATCTAGACAATGGTCTAATTTGGTAGTAGGTAATATCCAATTAGATTTATCTTATGCTTCTATTCCAATTAGTGACAAGATTATGAGGATTGATAGGGAATCGAGGTCTACTTATATCATCGAAGACATTGATCCAAGTCACGTTACATACTTTTGCCACACAGATATAGAGAACTTCCAAGTAAGTATTCATAAAGATGTTGTTGAAAATACTAATCCTATTGAATTACATGCTAAAGAAACTAGCACTTGCATTTGGAAAATATTTTTTGATGGATCGTGTAGCAAAAATGGTAATGGAGCAAGTGTGGTTTTTTTATCCCCAAGTGGGAAATCTTTTAAATACTCCTTTTTATTGGCTTTTGATTGTACTAACAACACTGCAAAGTATGAAGCACTCTTACTAGGCCTTAAAATAGCAAGCAAGCATGGCATTACTCTTCTTTCTGTTTATGGGGATTCTGAATTAGTTGTATCTCAAGTTAGGGATAAATTTGTTACCAAAAATCAAAATCTAAGAAGATACAAGAATGAAGTTTGGGATTCCATAGAATTCTTTGATGCTTTTTCAATAACTTGGATAGATAGGTCTCAAAATATTCTTGCAAATTTTATGGCTAACCTAGGAGTTAGGCATAATGATATTCGTTGTGAAGATATTATACAGGTTGAGACCAAATCAAGACCAACAGTGCCTGATAACATTCAAAATTGGCAAGTTTTTGAAGATGATAGAGATATCATAAAATTCCTTGCATGTGAAGACAGGTATGAAGATCCGTCCATTAAGTTGAATGCTTATATTGAAACAGTTGAAGGTAAAGAAACTTTATTTGGGAAAGAGGTGATTCATCTTAAGACTAATAAAATCCCAAAGGGGTTTGTGGCATTAGAAAGAATGTTTGATAATAAAGATTCTAAGAATGAAATCAAACATAACAAACTCCTGTAGAAGAAGTAGAAAAGATAGATCTGGGAAGTGAACATACTCCCAAAGAGGTCCTTATTGGTATGAAACTGACTCCAAAAATCAGATCAGGCATTATTGGCTTGCTGAGGAAGTATAGACATGTATTTTCTTGGTCTTATGATGACCTCAAATCATATAGGGAAGACTTATTCCAACATGAGATACCCCTAAAACTAGATTCAAAGCCCTTTAGGCAAAGGCAAAGACCCATAAATCCAACTTTGGCCCCTAAGATGAAGGAGGAACTAGTAAAGATGAGAGATGTTGGCATCATAAAGCCAATTAGGCACTCTGCTTGGGTTTCAAATCTTGTACCTGTTAGGAATAAAAATGGAGATATCAAAATTTGTCTAGATTTCAGGAATTTAAACATATCTTCATTAAAAGACAATTATGCATTACCTAACATGGAAGCATTATTACAAAAAATCACTGGTAATGAGTTGTTATCCACGATGGATGGGTTCTCTGGGTACAATTAGGTGAAGGTTAAAGAGGAAGAATAGTATAAAACAACATTCACCACACCATGGGGTACATATGTTTATGCAAAAATACCATTTGGACTTACGAATGTCAAGGCTACATTTCAAAGAGCCATGGATGTGGCTTTTGAGGATTTCATTGATGTTATTATGGAAATATATCAAGATGAAATTATAGACTATTCCAAAATGGTAGACGACCATTGCAAGCATTTAGAACAAATCTTCAAAAGATCCCTTGAGTATGGGATATCCTTAAAACCAAAGAAATGTTATTTTGGGGTAATTGAAGGTAAACTTCTTGGACATATCATATCTAGAGATGGAGTGAAGATAGATCTAGAAAGAATTGAAGCAATTAATAAGATTCGGATTCCTAAAAATATTAAGGGGATTCAATCTTTCTTTGGACAAATCAACTTTGTGAGAAGGTTTGTCTCAAATTTTTCAGAAAATATTAAACCTATTGCAAAGATGTTAAAGAAGAATGCAGTTCTAAAATGGACAGATGAGCCCTTAGAGGCTTTTTATAACATTAAGAAAGAAATCAAGGAAGCTCTATTTTTGAGATCCCCTGATTTCTCATAACCTTTTCAACTATTCTCTTTTTCTTCCTTCCACACCATTGTAGTTGTTCTATTACAGAAAAATGATGAAGGACATGAGCAACCGATAGCCAGCTTCAGTAAAACTTTACAAGCTTCTGAGTTAAACTATGATATACATGAGAAATAAGTTTATGCATTAGTCAAGGTAGTAAAATCATTTAGGCCTTATATAGTTGGAGGTAATATTGTGGCATATGTACCCAATGCAGCAACTAAAGATATATTGAGACAATCAGAAGTCACAGGTAGAAGATGTCGATGGATTAATCAGGTTGAAGAATTTTATATTGAGATTAAAATCACTAAGTTAGTAAGAGGTCAAGGGTTGGCTAAACTCATGGCAGAATCAAATTTGGATGCAACCCAAATAAACCAAGTAGATTTGGAGAACTCAGGAACTAGCATCGAACATTCTCCATGGTACACAAACATAGTTTACTCCTTAAAGCATGTGAAATGTGAAGAAGGTTTAAGTGATAATAAAAAAATAACTATAAAATTGCAAGAACCAAGGTATGCACTAATTCAAGGAGATCTATATTGGAAAAACAATGATGGTATCCTTTTGTTTTGTCTAGACATCTGTCAAGCCAAGTCATTTATAAAGAGTTACATGATAGAGCATGTGGTGGTCACTTTTTGGCTAAGACAACAGCTCATAAGATATTACAAGAAGGGTACTATTGGCCTCATGTATTCAGGGACTGTTATGAATATGTTAAGAAATGTGAATCTTGTCAGAAGTTCTCAAGAAAACTAAAATATAATGGTGCATTACCCCTTATTCCTTTACAATCTGAAGAACCTTTTAAAATGTGGGGAATAGACTGTATTGGGGAGATTTTAGATGCTTCAAGTGGAGGTCATAAATGGATATTAGTGGCAACAGATTATTTCACAAAATGGGTTGAGGCTATACCTATGAGACAAGCTACAAGTAAGGTAGTCATCAAGTTTTTGACAGAGAACATACTTACTAGGTTTGGAGTACCTTGCAAGGTCCTTTGTGATAATGGTATGTGTTTCAGGTCTAAGGAATTTTTAGGATTTTGCAATAAGTATGGTATCAACTTATAATACTCCTCCCCATGCCATCCGCAAGGGAATGGTCAAGTGGAATCAAGCAATAAAAATTTAATAAAGATCATTAGGAGAATGTTGAGAAACAATAACAAAGCATGGGATTCAAAATTGAGCTTGGCTTTGTGGGCAGATAGGGTAACAATAAAAAGATCGAAAGGTTTCGCTTCCTATGAGTTGGTTTATGTAAAATAAGCAAGGTTACCATTAAATAATATATTGCCAGTTTATAGATTCATTCAAGAAGAAGAGCTTGAAGACATAAACTTTATGGAGAACCGATGTAGCTAGTTAGCTGAGTTAGATGAGAAGAGGAGACAAGCACAAGAAAGAAATCTTCAACAACAATGACAAGTTAAGACCCTTCATGACAAAAAGGTGTCAAACATATCTTTCAGAGAAGGTGATTGGGTACTGAAATGGAATGCAAGAGACCAAGATAAAGGAAAGCACGGTAAGTTTGATGCATTAGTGTTAGGACCTTACATGATCATCTCAAAAGAAGGTGAAAACTCTTACCACTTACAGGACACTGATGAAAACATTCAAGAGTTCCCAACCCATGGTCAATACTTGAAACCATTTTTCTCTTGAAACAAGAAGTATTCTCTAAACTTGTAAATTAGTTTTTGCCCTAATTTCATGATTATTTTCTTACTATGGTCTGCTTCTTCCAGAGATAACTGGGCTCTCGCTGCATCCAGGTATGAATGCACATCCCCAATAAGAGACACTGTTGGCACCTAAAAATTCAGGCTGTCAATATGTGAAATATCAAGGAAGTATAAAATTTATTTTCATTTTCATAAATAATTCCCTATTTTGAAATTTAATTATACAGTTAAAAGGGCCTAGATAATCATTATTATCCTATTTTCATGTTTGTAAGAAAAATCTTTTAATATTATGTTTTAAAAAATTAAGTGCATAAATATTCTTGAAATAAAATAAATTGAAGAGATAAAATAGGTACATAGGGCAAAAGGGTGGCGACCAAGAGTTGAACACTCGACCTCTCAAGCCATCCCTTTTTCCTACCTACCTACCCATCCCCCCTCTAACCAGTTAGTCTAAATGTTTTCTTCAAGTTATGTGTTAGAGAGAATCATATTATCCCACTTCTCTTTTATATTTGCTATTTTTTCACATAAATGTATTTCCTTTATTTTTGCTTTTTCCTAATTTACTTTAAATGACTAAAGTAAAATAACATAATAAGGTAATTCTTTTTGGAAAGTGTCATTATCAAATTATGTGTTTTGAAATTATTTTAAATATCTTTGGCATAAAGTTAATTTTTCAAAATACTTGAATATAATCTCTTCCTCTACCCTATTGTAAATTTTTTTTAAAAATCAAATTATTGGGGTAAAAGGGTGTAACAGATTTTATTTTGCCTTATTTGATTTGTATTTTCCACCTTTTTGTTATTGCAAATATTAAAGTTAGGTGATTTAAATACTTACGCTCCTTTTTTTCAAGGGTGCATAATTAGGGTTGCATTTTTTAAAGAGTGTAAAATTATTAAGCTTCCCTAAAAACAAAATGCATTTTTATTTTCCAAGTAAGTTGTGAAAATGTATGTCTATTTTTACATTGGAGTAAATTGTATGATATTAGGGTTACTTTTTATTTATCCTCTTTCTAAAATATTAACAACCTTACCCTATGTGAATTATTTAAATATCATTCTAGGGTAATTTTTCCTCTTTTATTTTCTAGGGTGAGTTATAATATTTATAATTATTGCACCCTAGATTCTAGAAATATATTTATATGAAATTAATATTGTTTCATATTTTGGAAAAGGTATTTTGAAAAGGAAATACATTATGTTTAATATTTGATAGAAAAACTCTCAATTAAAATATAAAACTATTTTCCAAATTAATGGATTTTAGGTTTTATCTTTTTAGTTGGATTTTTGTACTTTGATAATTAAACGAGGATACCATTGATTAAATGTTTAAATCTTTTTTGTACTTCTCTTATTTTATTCAAGAAAGATTTATATCTATTGCTACATATATTTTTATGTCTTTCTTGATAATTTATTTGGATATATTATTAAAATTAATAAATTTTAAATATAGGGATCATTTTAGATTTGAAAACATTTAAGCCCTAAATCAAAATTTATTAAAAACTATCTAATTGTGGGTTTTGTGTGCAGGGATTTTATATCATAAACAGATGATGATAACCAAAGTAAATTACATGAAGATATAACAAAGTCTATTTGTAATACGGGAAATGTTTTCATCAAACCATTTATATGGTTAATATTGTAATTTGTAGGGTTATTCATAGGATTACATTTTTATGAAAGGGTATGACCTTTCACGGGAACCTTTGAAAACACATAAATATTGAGTCAAAATAAACTTAAAAGATTACAATGAGATTTTTTGGGAGTATGAACTCCATAAGAGACGGGTACTATTACAGACATGAGTCATTATGCACAAATTCCAGATACCAAATGAGATAAGTTGTCTTTGTTTATTTGAAGTTATATGTTATTATTTTCAATCAGCTTTTCAGGTACTCTGCATATTAGAGTGTTCCACTGTGTTCTATTACCTGAATATTGTAATTCAAAGTTAATATATGCAACTTGAATATCAATTGTATGGTCTGTGTACCTACTATTGTTCTTATCGGTCTCTTAGTTTGAGTTAAATTTGATAGGACTAATTGTGTAAATTCATTTGAATTGTGAATCAAGTGGAAGCCCGTGGAATGATAGTCTTTCTTTAATAGAAGTAAGTTTTCTTAAAACTGTCTCTGATTATACGTAGGATTGGAATTATTGACTCTATAACCCAAATGTTCATCAGGCACTGATCTTATTAGTATTTGAAAATTGCTATTTGTTTCTTCTTTTGTAGTTTACAATTTTATTTGATTACTTTCCTATAAGCATTAGCAATTAGATTTTAGTGATAACTCAGTTTCTAGTTTAGATTTTATAAGATTACATTTATCAGGAGATTGTATTGTTTACCTCCAAGGACGATTTACCACCTTGGGAGGAGATTTGATTGTATGTGTATGTAGTTAGGCATCATAGAAGATTATTTAGATTGAAGTAGAATTAGGCCTACCAGCCTTGGCCTAACGAAGCCAGAATTGCAGAGGTACTAGCGCGTACCTGTCAGTTGGCCAAATCTGATCCTTCATTTTTGGGCACCAACACTTTGTACGGTGGAACCTTGTACAATAAATTCACTGTATGGTGACTCCACCATACTTCATCATACTCCAATAGTTTTGTCAATCTAATGAAGCCTATTTAGTGCATAAATTTTTTGAACCATTTGAAATTAGATGCATAGATGCTGAGTGAGAAATATACCAAAATTGGAAACCACATGAAAACAAACATAAATAGTTTTGGACAGTGTTGATTTCTCATATGTTAAGGTGTTCTTACACCAGATAGGACTGGTAAGAAAATTTGTGAGCATAGATTTACAAAATGGGGTTAAGTAGTCAAACTACTCTTCTAGGATATAAACAACCTATAATAGACCCCATTACTTGTTCCTTCACCTCTTCCAACACTTAGCTAGGATACTTGCTGGATTTCTCCACCAAGTGTGCTCTCTTCTTCACTTGCCTCTCTTGGACTCCTATCAACCAAAGACCATCGTCCTTTGCCAAAGGTTTTATCTTCATCTCTTCTAATTACTCTCTACTTGCTTATCATTCTCTATGGAATATTTCCCACTGCAAATTGACCACCTATATAAATGTCCTACAACATCCTCAACAGACTCTGCATTCACTCAACACATATATATGTAAATTTGCAATTGTACTCTTTTCTATTTTCAACCTTATAAACAAAGGTAATATGAACTCAACATTAAGATTTTACCTTATTCTCTTTTTCTGTCTCAACATCCATGACTACATCTCTCTTTTCTATTGTTTTAAACAACTTATAAATTATTTCAATCTCCTATCCAATAAACACATCATAATCTTCTGTTCCTTGACCAAATATTGGACCCTCATAAACCTCTTCCTTATAATATACCTTGTCCTCCTTCATTATTTAAACCAGTTATTAATATAATAAGATTTGGGAGTTTGATCAAATTGGGTGCTTAATTTTAGTGCCTAGTTTGTTGGTCTTAGTGGATATTCATGAAATCTCGTAAATCTAATTTGAAAGGGTTTTGAAGTTTATTTTAACTTTAGATATTTTTATCTGTGGGTACATTTGAAAAAAATAAAATTTATTTGGATATTAGTACATATCTTATAAAATTTTATTTTTTATTGAGTCTCATTGCTAGTAATTCGTGATTTGAAAATGAACAAAAATAGGATTACATCAAAATAACTTTGGAGTGATGACTACCTTCATTACAAGGTTTGTGTTGGAAATATATTGAGGCTAGGTGACTCGAAGGGCGGGGTGAATTAGGAACCAATAAAACTTAATCTCTTTAATCTTTTATTATTTTATCTAATCTGATTGCATGCATAGAATAGAAATATAATAAACATCCACAACACTTGAAACAATATTTGGTTACCCATAAACCTTCCAAATAGAAAGTAAAAATGGGGTGGGGATGGTACCCAGAAGATTTAGTACTGCAGTTTAAATTTAGCCTGTTAAAGCTTACAATTGACCACTTCTAATGGTCTACCCTGTTAGGAGCAATAAGGACTGTTAGGTCTACCTTCTGAAAGGATTTTGTACAATACAATTAAGTATGCAACTCTGTTAGGAGATTTGTAAAGGACTAATGGGTAAGTGCAAGAAGTTGGGTACCAATTTGGTGGAAGTCGTGTGGACTTGAAAAGTGCCGCTAGAAACGGGCACCCATTTTGAAAAAATGGGCACCCGTCTTAGGCTCAGACACCTAATCCAAAATTCAAAAAATGGGTGCCCATTTTTATTCAAAATGGGTACCCATTTTTATTCAAAACGGGTACCCATTTTTTTTCAAAATGGGTGCCCATTTTTAAATTTTTTTTTTTTACAAATTATTTTTAAGAAACTCATTTTTACATGCCGATTGATTATATTTAAGAAACGGGTACATATTTCTAAACGTGTGCCCATTTTTTAAAATTTGAATTTACAAGGCCACACTTTGCATTGGATTTTGGTTAGGGATAGGTTTGGTGGGTCCAAGCCTATGCTTGGACCTCCAAAATAACAGTTAAGGCATTTGAATACTAGATTTCTGTCTTGCCATAATTTTTTGAGGGTCTTCCTGATTGAATTTTTTGACAAAATGAAAACCCATTATATCTCTTACTGTCTAGATTTCAAAAATATAAATTTTATAGTGATATGATAAATTTTACTATTTTTATAATATTTATTAATCAAAAGTGATACCTAAACTTAAAATAGTAAGGTTCACTAAAACTTTAATAACTTTTTTGATTTTAGGTTTTTATAAAAATGAATTAAATGAGCCTAATCTACATAGAATTTTTTCAAAATAAAATAAAATTCCAAAAAAAAGTGAAATTCTCATCAAATTATGGTGGTCGTACACGAGAGGTTTTGAAAATGTACTTTATAGTCAATTAAAAATTAATTAAAAAAACACATTCAATTAAAAAAAAGCAAAAAATATTTTGACCAATCTTTGTTGTCTTAGGTACCTTCCCTAGAAGGATTTAGAAAAAATCATTTGTTTACTTCAAAATAGGGTTTTCGTACACATGTGGGGTATGGTTTTGAAACAAGCATTTTGAAAAAGGGGTTTTTAAACATGCCTACTAAAATATATTTTCTACCATGTGGGTATTCAAATAAATTACATATTTAAAAAATAGCTCTGAGTACTACATTTTCTATTAGTGCATTGTTTTGAGATTCAATCTCTAAGTGCCTCAAATTTTGATATCATTTGACATAAAATTTTAAAAAGAGGAAAAAAACTTCCACTTTTTGCCCAAAAGTGGGACTCAACTTCTTGCAGCCACCCTATTAAGTCCACCTTGTTAAAGGATTTTGCTGATGCACCTATTAGGATGAACCAGTAGATGATCTTCTATGCAACTCTAATTTACTAAATAAGATTCTTTGATATAAAAACTAATCACCTGAATTTGATAGATGAGTCTTTGTTGTGCCTTTACACTTCTGCAATCTTCTAATCAAACTGCCTCTTCATATTCGCATATATACTTATTTCACACACATTTGGATAAACAAAATACCTTACATATGTATCTTATCCAAATCAAATACTTTTGTAAGTTAGCTTCAATGATATACAATAATATCAAAAAATATAAACTAAGTCTTCCCAATACTGTTACTCGGGTCTAGTAATCTATTCGGGTGATATATTGGCACTCGGGAAATATGCTGTCACTCGGGAAACATAGTAAACTCTAGAACTCGGGCTACACTATGTACTTGGGTCACATTGATCACTCAGGTAATATTAATTTCCATTGTCTGCTCAGTCAACACTGCCACTGCTTGGGTTGCACTTCAAGCTACTCGGGTTTTACTTCAAGATGCTAGCTTGGTCAACACTGTAATGACTAAGTGTTTTGGCACTAATTGACAACAAGTCTTGCCATAAGGTCAACAATCTCCCCCTTTGGCATTAGTGATGAAAACACTTATTATATCCAAAAATATGATCAAATTGTTGAGTCAAAACTCCCCCTTACCATCTTCTTGGGTAGTTGTTCGGGTTTTGACAACAACTTTGTAACTCGGTTACAACTAACTCTATTTTTTATTTTTCAAAATTGTGTTGTAATTCTGCTATATATTTCTCTCTTCTTCTTGTCTCTTATGTACATGTATTTCCTTATATGTATATACAACAACTTTCCCCCTTGTTTTTGACACAAATGCCAAAAATATATCTACAAGGTAATACCAAAGTAGGATAGAAAATCACTATGTACCTTCAAAATTTGAGACAAGGTATTTTCCCAATTGTCTTGTAACACCTTCAGGATGTGCAAATAAATATGTATCTTTATTGACAACTCCATCATAAGCTCTGCAACTAAAAATTTGTTGCCATGAATGAGTGTCTTGGCATGATAAATATTTTTTTGCATTACATCCATGTGTGGAAGGAGTTGGCTCTGCATAGCTCTAAGGGACTCCCTTTTTCTTTCTTCTTTCCTTAGTAGTTCTGCCTGCATATCAGTTAGATACTTGATCTTCACAAAATGTGCTCAACTCGAACTAGGGTCAAGTGCTAACTGGTTTGCACTTTCCTTCAAATCTGTGTATATCTTTGTCAGCCTGGTCTTCAATTCTAGGGTAAATTCGGAAGTATCACTCAACTTTACAAATAATGCCACTAGATTATTTACTGTGGTTTCTAGAGAGCTAATGAGAGTGTTTAGCTTCACTTGATCCATTGCAATTTTACTTGCAACATTCTCTAAAAATTTACTCTCAAACTTCCTTTCTGCCTTCTGCAGTAGTTTATCTTGATCACTTAAATCTTTGTTGAACTTGTAGACTATATTAACAAGTTTATCCATAATAGAATCATTTTCATCAACTTATATTTCTAGTGCATCTAGGAATATACCTTTTATGTCATCTAGCACTCTTTTTCTCTTCTTTTCTACTTAGAGCTTTTGTTGTGTAGATCTTTTCTTCCATAGCTCCCCTAGTATATCCATCTGCTCTACTGTCAAGTTGGATTGGTTCCAATTTGGAATCACAATATCTTCCTCAAGATCAATATCCTCAGTATTTGTTTCCTTCCCTTTCCTTTTACCTTGGGATTAGGTGAAGGAACAATTTCCTTACCCTTTCCACTATCATCCTTGACTTCAGTATCTATTGGATCATTAACTTTTTCTGCACCAACTGTAGCATTAATGCTCACTGTAGAAACATTCACATTGACCTTCTGAGACTTGGTTAGGCTTAGCCCAGTAGTAGGTGGAACCTGATGCTCGGTTCCTACTAGTCCAAATTTAGATTTTGTAGTTTTATCCTTGCTCGGAGATAGGATGTTCTGTATAGGTGATTGGGGCAGGGATGCCATCACTTCTATTGCTATCTATTATGCATTGGATTCTTCAATAGTTTCCACCTCAGGTAATTCTTCATCATTAGTCTTTACCTTGGGGTATGTACTTGGTACCTCTGCCTTATCATCTACTTTGATTTCAAAAATAGACTTCTATACCATTGTAGTAGTCTGTACAATATCTTTTATTCTCTTGTTCAATATATGAAAGGTCTTGTACCTTGGAGTGTGATTGTTCTCATATTTGGTCATGACCTCTTTAACCTCTTTATTAGTCATAGTAGGCATGACTTGCTTTAAGTTTTGTTCCTAATATCATTTTCTATTTGAACTGCATTGCTCCAGGGAATAGATATTTCTTTGAACAGATCTTCAGTCATATGAATTTTCATTTTAGATGGATCATACTTCCATATTGTCATTTTCTCTACAACTTCTTCCTCAATCTTCTTTTGTTCATCCTTAGTTCTGGAAGCATATTTCAATGATTTTAGAGAACTCATACCACTACCTCCTTTTAGTTCTTCAATTTTCTTCTCCAATGTAGGTGGGGGTTCCTTGAATATGACTGTATCTTCTTCTTCA
Organism: Thuja plicata; assembly: GCA_018584345.1. NCBI lineage: Eukaryota > Viridiplantae > Streptophyta > Pinopsida > Cupressales > Cupressaceae > Thuja > Thuja plicata. The sequence goes on along the minus strand of MU219860.1, from coordinate 131,409 downwards.
TCTTCCTTAGGAAATATAAGTTTCCTTCTAGATCTTCTTGTAGTGATGATAGGGGTAGAGATCTTTTTCTTCTTGGGGGATACCTTCTTCTTTTTCTTAGGACGTTCTTCTTTTATCTCTTCCTCTTCCTTTTCACGTTCATCATCTTCTATCATAATTTCATCTTCTTTTCTTTCAGTGATAGAAGGAAGGGAGTCTAAAGTCTTTCCATACTTCTTTTCAAACTTCTCTAACCTCTTCTTTCCTCTTTTCAAGATCGTAGGAATCTCAATTTCCAAAGATATTATGCCCTTTGAATCTTCATAAGTGCCAAAGTATGGTGCTTTGGGATCAACAGGCTCATTCATAAGATCCTCAATGACATATTTTGTCACATCAATGTTAACCTCATATGCAAGAGGTTTCACCCATGAAACCCTAGGCTTGACTGCCTGAATGTATACTTTATCATAGTCAACTAGGAAGAAAATATCATCTTTGTAGTCTTCTACTAATTATTTAGGGATCCTATATCTATTTTGCATCTTCTGTCTGAAATCCTCAAAGTATGCATCCATGATGCTCTCAAAATTGTCTCCTAATTCTGCTATGAAATCATTTATCTGATAAAGTATGGGTCTTCCGTTCTTCCAAACAACTATGCCTTTGGAAGGGAAAAACTTCTGAATATAAAAGAATATGCAGACCACAAGTGAACCAAACTTACATGGATTGGTCTTTGATTCTCGGATGCTTTCCATGTTCATTCTCAATTGGATGAGATGCAACTCAGCAAGGTTGAATGAAAGGTTTTTCTTGACCACTTTGTATGCCAAGTCCACAGCCTCACATGGTATGTTGTTTGGTCGGCTAGAACTATAGAATTTGTGCATAATTACATGAATCCAAAACTTCAATTCCATGTTTGTAACTCCATTTAATCTCATGCCTCTTTTGTCCCACTCGAAAAGAGTCTTCTTGGATAGGTCATCCCGAGGTAGGGTTTTGGTGGCTTTTGGCTTGTCAAGCATAGGATACCCTGTAACATGGTGTACCATTGTCTTGGTGATCTTCACTATTTTCTCCAGCCATAGATCGTGCATGTCGTGAACATGACTTAGAACAAACCTAATCAACTTAATATGAAAGTTCTGTGGCACATGCATGATATGAGTCAAACCCTTGACTTCAAGGTGTTTATGTTCTGGCTTTAGATTCCCAGCTTCACATAGTTTCTCATATGCTTTATTCATTTCCAATGTACCTAGTTGTTGAATAGTGCAATGATAGAAGGCTCAGATATCGTTGATCGATAGTACCTTCAAAGGAATTAGGGAATGAGCACCCATTGGATCTATCTCCTCTGCAATCGCTGGATAAAGCTTAAACTTTGGAGGTTCGTAGACATCATTCCTCACCAACATCTCAGATCCTTTCTTAACCTTGCTACTTGATGTAGACGCCATAATGCTCGGAGGTTTGATAAAACTTCGCAACTTAAAGATTTCGAACACAAATTTTCTCTGAATCATTTAAGGCTTTGAATCGCTCTGCAAACTGAAAACTTTGTAAACAATAACCCTTCCAATTCATATTTTATAAGATATTTTACCGTTGAATTTTCATTAAATGCTCTGTACATGGTAGATGGCATAGCTCAAAATGAATCTTGGTGAAAACTAACATTTATATCTCCAAAACCATAGAACCTGACTTAACTCAGTTAAGCTTGTGTAACTCGGATTTAACTGAGATCCTGACTCGGTTAAAACCATAATGTGTCCTAGTGCATCAATATTCTAATTTGGCCTTGCTAGCATGTTTGGAACTGATGTATGATAGCTTGTATGCATAGTTCCAGTTGTCTCCTTGCATATTTATTTAAAGATGGTAGATCCACCTAACTCACTGCTTTTGGTGCCATTCAATCCTTAATTTTTTTGATCTAAATTATCAGGAGATCTCCTTACCCACTGCTGACTCATCTAAGTTTTGATTTTAGAAACATTTGCTTTGCCTTTTTCAAAACCAGTATCTACTTTTTCTCGGTTCATGCAATTCTTTCTTAGATGACTGAGTTGTTTACACACATAACATATCTTAGTAGGATTCCTTTTTCTGAATTAAGTCTTTGCATAATTTGCACCAATATGCCCATATTCACCACAATGACAACATCTGCTCCATGTGTTGTAATCCCAACCAAGAACTGCTTTAGCTAGTCTTGTAGCAGGGTTCTATTTCTTAGTTCTGCACTCGAAAGATTTGTGACCTTGTTTGTTACAATTGAAACATTTTCCTTCAAACTTAGGTTTCTTAGTGCATTCACTTGCCCTATGTTCATGTTTATTTCATTTGTAGCATTTACCATTAAAATTTGACTTTCCATTGCTCCAACACTTATTTGTTGTGTGCTCTAACTTTCCACAATAATTGCAAGTAGGTTTCATATTCTTTTGAGTTCCTTGTTCTGAGGATTCACCTTGTTCAGTATAAACTAATCCAGTTTGTCCATGATTCCTGAGTTGAGTTTTCTCTGTCAACTAATCCATGATTACTTGTGAATTCATCATACTCTCATTGGTTTGTTTTTCAGTATTGAGATCATTATGTAGTATTTCATTTTCTGTCCTTAGATTGATAACTTCTTGATTTTCATTATTGAGTTGATTTATCATATCTACTTGCTGAAGTGACAAATGATGGATTTATTTTTCTTTTTCCTCTAATCTTGTACTTAGCAATCTTTTATCTTCTTGTGCCATTTCTTTGTTATTTTTTGCTTGATTCTTTTGTTCCATGACTTCACATATTCTGACTGAATGAATTTCTTGTTCTCTTTTAAACTTTCTGAATTCTTCATGTAAATTGAGATTCTTTGAAAGTAGGTCTTCAATTGCTACATCAGCTTCTTCAGAACTTCTTTCTTTGCACGAGTCTTCAATTCTTTTTTCTATGTAACTTTTATCATTCATCTGCATTGCTAAATATTTTCTTCTTTTTAGGGAACGAGAGAGTTGCTCCTTGACTTTTCTGATTTGATCCATCACCACTTGTAGATCTAGCTTTTATTTTCAATGGCTTTCTCCAGTCTGTATATTTCCATTGCCTCTAATATTTTCTAAAGTTGTTAAACTTGTGATAAGAGAACCTTTAGCTATGATACCAATTGTTGGAAATATATTGAGGTTAGGTAACTAAAGGGGGGGGGGGGGGGGAATC
>MU219860.1:97860-107871 GCA_018584345.1 Thuja plicata | reverse complement strand
TATGTCAAGTGAGCTTATTGGGTTGCGAAAGATAACTCTAGACTTGACGACTTTGTGGTGAATAACCCATTTACGTGTTCATTTGTTGTGGGCAATGAATATGGAGAAGCACAATGCATTTTTTATTTAGTGTATTGTATACTCTCTTGGCTTCTAGAAACTATCTATAAGGGGTGATTTTGTTAAATATAATTAGATAATTATAGATTAGTCTTGGTAAATAAATGATAATAATATCTTTTGGTTTCGATTTTGATGATGACAATTATGATTTTTTTTTTATTAAAGGAAAGCTGGTTTTATAGGACTAAAAACCCAAGTCACAAATACACTAGAAAAAACAAGCAGACACAGTCTTCAATCAACAACAAACCAAACACTAAATAGGGGAACATCACCCCAACACAAGCTATAGATTTGTAACTAGATTTTCATTGTTATGGATTGCTTCCTCATTAATAGTCCTAACCTTATTAACAATACTATCAATTGGGATAACCCCCTTGTCCCCACTTTTAAGTCTGGTAGCAGGCCCATGAAAAGTGCCCTTGTCTATCTTGTCGGTGGCTGCATTCACATCCCCAACAGACCTTGAATCCTTACGATCAACAATTTTGATCGACTTGATACTAATTAAAGGTGAAGTAGGAGAACCTTTAGCTAGTGCATGAAGAGCCTCCACTTGCTCATTAAATTTCATTAGGCCTTCAGTAAAATTATCAATAGTAGTCTTACCTACAGCAACCACCACTTAATTTTCTCCTAGATTTTGTTCAGGGTATCCTCAATTCTATTTATACACTTCTAATGGCCTGCCTACAGATCACTGATACCTTTGGAAAGGGTTTGAGTTCTAACCATGACACTATCCAACTTCTGACTAACAGGGGAGATTTTGTCTTTTAAACCATTGATTTCATCCACAATCCATGAGAAAAATAGCATTTTGATTCTCTATCAAATTCTTTATATATCTGCCTATGTTCAAGTTTTCCAAAAAATAGGACCCCTTCTCAATTTAGGTTTTTTCGCCCATCTCAACGGGAATATCAACATGCATTCCCATCTCCACGTCATTCTTCATGCCATGAAAAGGATAAATAAAGGAAGTGGGGGCAAGGTTTAAGGTTTGTTTTGGCCTTTTCATCTAAGGGGATTTTCTCTTATCCTCCATGGGGAGGGACCTAGAGGGACCCCTCTTATCCTTAGATTTACCGAACCTAAAACCTTAACTTTCCCTTTTAATTTTTTATTAGAACTAGGGTCCATGGAATCAGGAACCACTTTATCCAATGACACGTAGTCTTACCCCTCATCATTAGAAACAATCAGCCTTCTATGAGAAGAGGAAATTTCTCATGTCCATTTTCTAGTATTTAAATGAAAAAACTTGTCACCATCTGAATCAAACTCATCTTAGTTTGAGGAACGCTCCTCACCGTAATGAACCCTTATATTCTTTTGAAACTCAATACCTATTTTGGAGGATGGATTCCTTTAAATGTGAAGATCTTTGGCTTATTCCATTATAAGTAGGATTAAGCCTTCATGCAACATGAGAGAAGAAGGAATTTTTGCATGGGCATGGAGACTATGATTCATGGATGCCACTAAATGAAAAGGTAACAAAATACATTTTTTAATGACTAAAGTGATTGAGAATAACAAAGTTGTAACTAAAAATACTACTAAATTTACTATCTAGGGTCAGGTACCGTAAGATTACCTTGACAACCTCTTCTCGCGAGAACTTGAGGGACGCCTATCAAAACCCTCATCAGAATTTTTTCTGACCTTCTCTCTTTCACCTTAAGAGAAGAAGATATGCATGACCTCATTTGCACTCTTCTTGTCATGGTAGAACTTTCTCCCTCCAACAGAGTGTCTGAGACTTTAGCAATCAAATCCTGACTAATTTCCAGTTCTAAACCATAAACTATCAGAATGCTTTCGTCCCAACCTTCAAAAAAATATTTTGCAACCTGGGTATCTACCCCATGGAGTTTTTCCATATAGGCATTTGAACCCTCAGTTGAGAGATTTGACCAAATCTCTTTCTTCTTCTACCACTAATGGTATACAATGGGTTCAAGCCTCTTGCGATCTTCCACCATTCTATCTGCAGAAAATTTATCTGCTACACTCCAAAAATAGGGCATAAGAAATGAAAACCCAAACTTACTACCACCATAAACTTTAGCCAATTCAACATTAATGAGGCCCTAGCCTAGACACCCATTCACGTGTATATCACCATCGTTATCGAGGTAGAGTAGATCTTAACATGTCCAAACATCATTTTGAATTAGCATTCATATATCTATTGGGATATTATCATTTGTACTCCAATTCACCATGTGTTGAGACACAAATCCCAATTTGGCCAACCTGTCCAACAAGAACTTGCCTTCCCAGAAGATGAGAAATTTTATAGTCCTAAAAAACTGCCTAACATAGTTTTGTAATCTTCTATAAGGGTTCTAATTGACCAACTTGGAGGGGTTTTACCAATTAAATAGCTGATAATATTAAGGGATTCTCTTTCAATCCAATAAAAAATTATACATCAATCTTCAACCATTTTAATTCCAATATAGGTTGTATAATCCTTTGCATAAGGATAACTGAGATTTGTTATTGGAATAAGATTGAGATAATTTTTTCACATTTTAATCTCTTTGTTAGTAAATAGTCTCAAAATTTTGTATTGGATATATGTGATTTGTCAAATAATAAGTTCATGGCTTTGGATCAAATGAATTGAAAAACTTTCATCTACATCTGGAATTCACCCTATGTACTATATAATTTAATTTTTTTGTTCACCTAGATGATGTTCATGTACTCCAATTTTTTATGAAGGCTAAACACTAACAATATTAATAACTATCTTGGAAGGGATTTCACTATTTCACAAGGAGACATGTTCTCCTAAGTTAGCATGAAGAAATCCATACAAAAGTTTGAAGATAATAGGCAAAGTTCATAGAATAATGTAAGTGAATTCATTACTATTTTAAAGTCGACCAAATACATTTATGTTAGTATTGATTGATCCTTTAATGATCTAGGATGTAATAGAATTTATAAAATTCGAAATGTAAGATGAATTCCAATGCATTCCTTTAAACATAAGAATATAGCTCATCAAATTTTATAAAATATATATTTAATTTGAGTCATTGTAGTAAAATAAAGGGCGATATTTTCCTAATTTTGAATTTAAATTTTAGAAATGAAAGGGTCAAGTCCATGAGCACAAGATCAACCTATTGATTATGGAAATCGACCTTGGTTGGCAAACAACAAATCCAATTATTTCATGGATATATTGAGAAAATCTCATAGATAAATATACTAATTGCAAGACTACGATGAATTTATGGGTGATTTCACAATAGTGTGCCAAGTTGTGGAATAGGAAAAAAGAATAAGTCTAAGAGGTCAAAATTTCTAAAAAAATCTTCAAAAGTATATATACCTTCAAATGAAGGACATTATCTAAATGGTGATATCATCATGACCTTTGAATGAAACATCTTCATTCAAGGGTGTTATCATCATAAACTTTGAATGAAGGCAGATATATTTATTTATTATGTTTCATGTTTAAAATTATTTTCGGAATAAACCTTGGAACGAAGGTACTCATCATTTAAAAGTCATTTCAATGTCATCGTCTTCTTGTTCACAAAGTTTTAAAATGAGTTTTAAAATCAAGAATTACTAGCAATGAGATTCAATACAGAATAAAATTTTTATAAGATCTGTAATAATCCCTAAATAAAATATAAATATTCAAATGTAGCCATGCACAACAAGATCTAAAGTTAAAATTAAACTTCAAAACCCTTTCAAATCAGATTTACAATATTTAATGAATATTCACTAAGACCAACAAATGAGGCACTAAAATTAAACATCAAATTTTATCAAACTTGCACCCATTTAACTCCCAAATCTTATTATCTCAATAAAAAGTTATTAATGAAGTAGAAGTTGGTAGATCGGAAGGAAGAGATTAATGACGGTTTGTTATTTGGTCAAAGACTGGAAGGGGATGGTGTGTTTGTAGGAGAGGAGATTGAAATAATTTATGATTGTACAATCGCAAAAAGAGTTGTAGTAGTGGATGATGAAGAGGATGTTGAGGCAACCAAGGAGAATAAGGTAAAATCTAAAATTGTTGAGTTTATTTTACCTTTGTTTACAAGGTTGAAAATAGAGAAGAGTGCAATTGCAAATTTGTATATAGGTTTTGAGTGAATGTAGAGTGTGTTCAAGATGTTGTAAGGCATTAGTGGAGTTGATCAATTTGTGGTGGAGAAGAAGAGAATCTTTGGCAAAGGAGGATGGTCTTTGGTAGACAAGAGTCCATGAGAGGTAAGAGGAGAAGAGAGCACACACAGAGCAATTGGAGGAGAAGAGAGAACGTTTGGGAAACAAGGATGATCTTTGGTGGACATGAGTCTATGAGAGGTAAGAGGATAACAAAGCACACTTGGTGGAAAAATCCAACAAGTATCCTAGCTAAGTGTTGGCAGAGGTGAAGGAAGAAGGCTTTTAATGTATGTGAAGTAGTAATGAGGTCTATTATATTTTTTTACTACCTAGAAGAGTAGTTTGACTACTTAACCCCATTTTGTGAACCTATGTTCACAAATTTTCTTACAAGTTGTATTTGGTGCAGGAGAACCTAAACATATGAGAAATTAACACTATCCAAAAATATTTATGTTTGCTATGGTGTGGTTTCCAATTTTGATGTATTTTTAACTTACATTTCTCCATCTAATTTCAAGGTGGTGGAAGTTTGTGTGTACTAATTAGGCTTCATCAGATTCAAAAAATGATAATTTTGTTATGAAATCTAAATTTAAAAAAGAGAAAAAGCACTTCCTTAGCTGCAAACCTCTTCAACAATTGCTTTTGTCTTTACCAAAAAATGGAAATTTGGAACCGGTATGTGCATCCATCAAAGCATAAAATAATTTTATCAAATGTTGTATGTGTAACTGTCGTGGTAGACATGCCAACAAAATGTGAAAAGAAAATGTGGAATTAAAGGCATAACCCATGAACTTTTTGACACCATGCTCAAAATATATTATCTCATGGATTGCAAGATATGCATTGAATGGAATAACTGAAAATTCTTTGCAAACCACCAAGAAAATTGAATAGCAAGTGTGATGTCGACCTTTTCTAGCCTAAAATAAAAGAAAACCTTCATAAAGCGGGCATTGAGATGTGAAACAAAGAGATGCAACTTTATTAATGTAGGGAAAATGAAAGAAAATGGTATTGCATAAGAGGAAATGAAGGGGCATAAGGAAGGTAGAGATCTATTTTTGGATGCATAGTTAGCTGGACGGGCAGTGATAACATGGAGAAGACCCATATACTTGTAGGTTAGAGGTCAATGTAGAGAATAGGGGAGAAATGAAGCATATAGATTGTTCTAAAATGCACCTTTATCATCCCAAAATGATAGGTGAAGGTTGTGGTAGATGCTAATGGTGGGGTATGATAGTGAGGAGCATAGAGGTTTGTGGTTGTAGGGAGATTATGAAGAGAAGGATTGCACATTGAGAGGGTGATGTACCAATGAAATGCGTAGAGAAATGAGATTATATAGAGGAAGATTATGCAGAGGTGAATAGGCCTTCGAAAGGTCAAACATATAATTAATGTTTTTTTATGTATCTTGATTGTGAAGTAAAATAGAATAAAATAGAATGCTTGCATTGCAATCTTTGTGTTAATGGAAATTAAGTTTTTGGGCAATGTAAATAAATGATTTATAAAATATAAAAGTGTATATTAATCAGAACAAAATATTCTTAAGAGAGATTATTGTATATATAGATGGTTATATTATATTAATTTTGAATAAAATACTCCAAAAAAATTTACTGAATAGATGTAAGAATAAAATTTCTTAATTTTTTCATTGGTACATTTTTTATATATTTAAGACATTAAAAATAATTTTCTTTCTTATTTAAAAATAAATTGGTTATATAAATGATAGAATAATTCCCATAAACAATTTTTTATTCTAATATTGAACTATCATATTAAATTTTTTGTATGTATTTAAGTATTTTCTTAATATAATATAAGACATGACATGATCACTCAAGAAAAAACAATAAATCAACCTACATTGTCCATTTTTTACCATAATTATATCTAGGTATTATAAACAATAAATTATAGGAGTTTTTGATGCTCATTAGTTTGTTAGTCTTTTTGGAAGGTGGTCTCACTCTTGTGAGTCCCTATCTTTTTTGACTTTTGGCTTGTTGCAAGGGTTTGGGCCCGCTCACAATTTATCTAAATAGAACAAATTATAGGAGTTAAATTCAGATGTAAAGAAAAATTTACAAATTTTCCACATCCTAAAAAACCTATGGAGAAAATATATTGTTATATAGTTATTTAAGAAAAAATATTATGAAATTGAGGTTTTGTACATAATCACAACATTTGAAAGGGTATATAGCTACTATGAATCTATTGAATAATAATTAAAAAGTCGAAAACAATGTAAATAGTCATATTGCAACTTTTAAATATATTTTAAAATTTTAAAATAATTTATCTGGTTTTAAAATGTTCGCTAATAAATTATTTTTGAGATATTTCTATTCAGGATGCAAATGGGTTTGCTAGCATAGTGATTTGCAAGCAGAGTGGGTTTAACCATGAAGGGAACTGTGAGTTAAGCGCATTTGAGCAGGAGTAGTAATGAAGGAAACTTCATAGTTAAGCAAGCTAGAATTGGAGTGTTTGCTAGCATAGTGATTTGCAAGCAGAGTGGGTTTAACTATGAAGGGAACTATTTAGTTAAGCGCATTTGAGCTGGAGTAGTAATGAAGGAAACTTCATAGTTAAGAAATCTTGAATTGGAGTAGTACCGGGAAGCAGTGGTGCTAGTCCTAGTCCTAGTGTTGGTGCTTTACCTTTGTGAGCATCACCTAGAAATGGGTTCAAGTGAACCACTACTCATGAAACATGGGTCAATGAGTTTGACTAAAAAAATAACTACACAATTGAATCCTAATAGCAATATCACAATTTGACTTGCTGTGGAAAATATTTCCTACTTACCAATAAATTATTTATTTAAAAATTATTAATTAGAAAATATATCCTACTTACCAATAAATTATTTCTTATCAATAAATTATTATTTAAAAATTATTAATTAGAAAATATCTCCTACTTACCAATAAATTATTTATTTACAAACTATATCTTCTAGTACTTATCAATAAAGTATTTATTCAAAAACTATTAATTAGAAAATATCTCCTACTTACCAATAAATTTTTTTTTTTTTATGAATAGTGCTTTTTCTATTAAAAAATATTAAAGTTACATATCCACAAAAAAGGGGCCGGGGATATAGAAATCACCACGCAGAGTTCACACGGCAAAGCCGGAAATGAAGACTATTCATCAAAAAAACATAAATCGATTAGGCAGCAAGAGCAGTAGCAGAAGGTGGAGGATATTTATCATCCGATCCCCATGCCTTAGTGGGATTGACAGGAGGGTCGGGAAGCGACCAACCATCATCATCTTCTTTTTATTTTTCATCTGCCCTGGGCAGGGAGATAGCAAGAGCCAGGCGGGGATACTTGGAAGAGGTGGCAGGAGGCCAATCCCAACGACGGCGAGCACTAGGAGCATCAGGAGGGGCAGACTGCGCCGGAGCCGGTGCCCACCCAGAAGGCCGAGGAGGCAGAGAAGCCGAGTGGCGCCGCCATCCGTCCCCACCACCTCTCGAAGAGGGGTGACGAGGAGCCTGGGACTGAGGAGTGTGTGAGTGGCGCGCCAAAGAACTGCGCCCACGGCGGCGGCCTCTGGGAGGCGTACCCTTGGCAAAAAGGGCATCCGGAGGAACTCGAGCAACAGTGCAGGGAGCATTGCCCCAATGATTGACCAGCTCCTGCAGGTGAGCTACTTCCAGAGCCACTTTATTGGCTTGAACTTGAATCTACATCATAATATTATTACATATACAAGCTTTGTTAAACAAAGCAACATTCGTATGAAGAGAGCTGTGAGAGAAAATAACAGCATTTCTATCTTTCCAAATATTAAACAAAATCTCCATCCTGAAAGTATGCCAAAATCTGGGTAAACTTGGAGGGGAGTCTAGGAGAATCTCCTAAGACAATCATATGCCAAGAAAAAGGCTCAGGCCGAAAGGGCTTAAAAAAATCACAAATCCACTGCCAATATTGTTGAGCTCTCCTACGGAACCAAAAGATGTGCAAAAAGGTCTAAGGGTGACCACAAAAAGGACATCGAGGGTCATGAACCCCCAGATGTTTTAACCTAGGGCCGACTGGGAGACCTTGAAACAAAAGACACCAAGCAAAAAGAGCCATCTTGGGCTCCGTAATGGCGGTCCAGATGGTGTGAAAGCGAGAGCTCCAGTGGGAAGTGGCCGAATGAAGATGCCATCTTTGGTTAAGGATATCCACCATCGAAAGATACGGAGATAACCACCTATAACCAAGTCTTGGCTTGTAATTGCTGAAAGGTGTGGCAGGATACCATTTCCAATCCTTCCACCAAGGCGTAGTAGCCTGAATGCCAATCTTATGAAGCAGATTGGTAGGAATAGCCGAGATCAAAAGATCAAAATTCTGGCAATCAGAACAAGCCAGCCGAAATTGAACCTGCATATCCTCCCAAGATCGGAGCCCCATAGAGACTCTGGAAAAAAGATCTTTGAGAGTCCGAATGTCGCGTTTGAAAAAATGCAGAGCACAAGCCCCTTGAGTTTTGGCCAAGGGTATACCCTGTATGGAAAATAGAGGAGACCACCAAAGGCTCTGCTGATTGAAAGAGAGCCCATTATGGAAAGCATCCCCATCCCATCGAAGCCAGGGCTTAATAGCTTCCCAATCTTTCCAAATACTCTTGATGATGAAGGTACCCTGGATTTGAACAGGTTCTCTCATTGTGAGCAAGCTCTGGAGGCCAATGCCTTTCCAAGCTCGCCTGTGGACCAGAAATCCAGCGGAGATGCAATGTCTGACAAGAATTTTCCATGCCTCATCACCAGTGAGAGCTCGGTTAATCCACTTCGCACAAAGAGAAAGCCCTTGCTTCTGGGTGGAAAGAAGGCCCAGGCCTCCAAAATCACGAGGAAGGCAACAGTACTCCCAGGCAACCCGATGAAATCCGTGGCCATCAGTACCAGAGGCCCAAAGAAAGTCTCTGAGAAGACGCTCAAGCTTGAGATAAGAGGCCTTAGAGGGAGCCCAACAAGAGGAATAATAAACATGGGTCGCAACCAGCACTTTGGAACAAATCTGGAATTTCCCCGCAAGAGAAAACGGCTTGCAAATTCAATAATGCAATTTTTTCTCAATTTTAGCAAGCACAACATTCCATAATTCCACAGAAGAGCCATGAAAGGCAAAAGGAATGCCCAGGAAGCGAAAGACTTCTCCATGTTGCACCCATTTCTAGCCGAAACTAGTAAGCCAAGGCAGGGCTGGAAGAAAAGACTGTCTGAAACACAGAGTTTTACACCATTGAATGGCTGATCCAGAGGCTTGACAAAAGGTGTCCAGACACTGCAAGGCATTGGAAATGTTCTCCTCGTCCTCAATAAGAGTGAGAAAGGAGTCATCAGCAAAATGGACATTAACCAACTGGGAGGAAGAATCAGGAAGGGAAATGCCCCGAACCAGGCCAGTGGAAACAAAGTTGGCAAGCAAATACCCAAAGCCTTCTGCAGCAAGCACATATAAAGCAGGAGCCAGTGGGAAACCTTTCCGAATGGATCTAAAAAGCCCAAAGGTGTCAGATTGGGCCCCATTGATGGTAATGCAAGTAGAAGCATCTCCAAATAACATTTCCACAGATTGCAAGAAGTGAGGGCCAAACCCCAGAGCCTGAAGCATAGCGAGAATGAAGGGCCATTCAATGCGGTCATAGGCTTTAGCAAAGTCAATTTTGAGGAATAGAGTAGCCTGTTTA
>MU219860.1:69444-87670 GCA_018584345.1 Thuja plicata | reverse complement strand
AAGTAAATTTTCAAAACCTCTCATGTACGACCACCATAATTTGATGAAAATTTCACTTTTTTGAGAAATTTTTATTTTTATTTTGAATAGAATTCTATGTAGATTGGTCACATATAATTCATTTTTTCAAAAAATTAAAATCAAAAAAGTTATTAAAGTTTTAGTGAACCTTACTTTTTTAAGTTTAGGTACCACTTTTGATTAATAAATATTGTAAAAATAGTAAAATTTATCATATCTCTATAAAATTTATATTTTTGAAATCTAGACAGTAAGATCTCTAATGGGTTTTAATTTCATCAAAAAATTTGATTAGGAAGACCCTCAAAAAATTACGGCAAGACAGAAATCTGGTGTTCAAATGCCTTAGCCATTATTTTGGAGGTCCAAGCATAGGCTTGGTCCCACCAAACCTGTCCCAAACCGAAATCTAAGGCAAATGGTGGTTTGGTAAATTCAAATTTTAAAAAATGGGCACACGTTTAAAAACGTGTACCCGTTTCTTAAATGTAATAAATCGGCATAAAAAAATATTTGAAAAAAAAAAAAAAAAAAAAAAAATTTAAAAAACGGGCACCCGTTTTTTGAATTTTTGGATCGGGTGTCCAAGCCTAAGACGGGTGCCCATTTTTTTCAAAACGAGTGCCCGTTTCTAGCGGTAGTTTTCAAGCCCACAAGACTTCCGCGGAATTGGCACTCAACTTCTTGCACTTACCCATGTAGAGTAAATAATTTCAGAGGTAGAGGCAGATTCAATGGCAGAGGTTCATATCCAAGAAACCAAGAATCAAGAATCAGAGGGAGAGTCAAGTACCAGAGGTATTTTTAGAAGTAGGAGATAAAATAGTAGGAAAATATTTGTTGGAAGAGGACCTAGTGTTTTCACTGGTAAATGCTTCACTTGTAACTAGATTGAGCATCAATCTTTTAGGTTTCTTGAAAAGATTGGTACAAACAGACAAGGAGGAGATAGAAGGGTGCAGTTGACATAAGAAGATGAAAATCAGAGTGTGTCCTCTTATCACACAATAACTTTAAGGCCTACAACACCTCAACACGGATAATGCATCATGTTCGACATAATACTCTTGAAGATGTTGATCAATAAGGAACCACCTCAAAGGAAATCTCTTTTCAAGACCTCTTGTAAGGTAAATGGAAAGGTGTGTAAGGTGATTGTTGATTCTAGTTCAACTGAGAATTTAGATTCTATAGAAATGATAGAAAAGCTTGGTTTAAGAAGAATACCACATCATAATCCATATAAAGTATCTTGGTTAAGTAAGGATTACCAGACCTTAGTTGATGAATAGTGTTGGGTAGATTTTCAGATTGGGGAGTATAGGGATAAAGTTTTATGTGAAGTTGTAGACATGGATTCTTGTCATCTCCTATTAGGGAGACCTTGGAAATATGATACTAATGCTCAACATGATGGAAAGAGCAATGTCTACACCCTAGTCAACAATGGTGTAAGTTTCACAATGACACCTTTACCAAAGAATAGCAAGGATAGTAATGTCTCTTTATCAGAATGGGCATTGGGTACTATGTTGTGTTTAATATGATTTAAGCTTATATGATATTACATAATAAGGGGACGTTTATGTTCTTGTAATGGTGGAGAAATTGTCTAAGCGATGCGTTTGTAGATGTGGCTATGGATATTGCTCTGCCCATTGTAATTTCATAAATGAAAAGAGGTTTCCAAGTTTAAGAATTATATTGTTTTAATCAGTGCTGGATCTCTCAGGAATGTAAGTGATCATGGCTTTGGCAGTTGGAATGCTGAAACTTGGAATCTTGTTCTTAAAATCTAAACCTTGGATTGTTTTTTATTAGATTAATTATAGCTAGATCTCGTGACTAACCCCTTCAATTTACAAAAGATATGCATTATGGTGGAAATAGGTCTAAATTATAGCCTATCTATCTTAAGTAAAATAAACAAATTTAACATATGTAAGCATAAGTTTTTGCTATTTTTTTGGGGTTTAAAATATATTATAGAAAAATATCTTTAAAACTATAAAGTATGATATCCCAAGGTGAGGATAAGGGTGTATTATATAGATGATAGGATTGCTGATTATAATTGAGATAAGCTATATATACTACAAAGAATTATATAAACAGGGTTATATTAAATCAAAAAATTTTAAATAAATATTTTTTAAACGAAATAAACTATTTAGAAATTAAAAAATAGATTTAAAACTTCATCATGATGATTAACATTATCTTCAACTTTTTAATGATTTGCTTTTTATACCCAATCAAAAGTTTTTAAATAAATAATTTATTAATAAATATTTTTTAAATCAGATAAACTATTTGGAAATTAAAAAATAGATTTAAAAGTTACTTCATGATTATTTACATTGTATTCATTTTTTTAACCATTTGTTTTCGATAATCACAAAAACAAATAGCTATAAGCTTCACTCTACATATAAATTCATGTCCATGTCCAGCGATCAATTGATGATGTCTGTAGACCAGAAGCTTGTGTGTCTTGATCAGAGAATCCATACAGTTGACCAAGATTCTTGTAATGGTTCAGGCTTATCGTGTCGTGCTCCTTCTCGTCCTAAACTAGTTGTCTTCCATACCATTGACTGCACTTTCATTTTTTTTTTCCACCTTTTGTTGTGCAGTTTAGTAGTAGAGGCGCCTTTATATATTTAAGTTCAGATCTGAAACTAAAATAAGCTATAAACGTTTTCACAACCAATGAAAACTTCAAAATGTGGAGGGTGGATGATATATACATTGGAACAAATTAGCTGGTACATGATGACATCATACATTGATGTATGATGAAGGTTGGTCTTCACCGAATATAGATCCAAGTGCAAGAATGGGGAGAAAGCAAGATTTCTGTTAGCATTGGCATTGTCATTGATTGGTGGAGGACCTGGGACTTTGTATCCTTGCTGGATGGATGACTACTGATCATAACAATAAGAAATCAGATATTGATTTAGGCACAGTTGAGTGACGAGTATTGTAAAGGGTCTAATACCTTCAACTTTTTTAGTTCAGTTGGGTACTTATGGGCTTTTAAATATTTAGGTGGTCACTACAAATGAGATTTTTCTATTGAACCAGCATGCAAATAGCAGAGCTGAAATAATTATGTCAATGTTTAATAACAGTCTCATGCTATAGAGCAGCAAACTAAAGAGTTGGTAACAAGAAAAGGAAAACATTTGCATTGTTACAATAGTTTCGGTACATCAATTTTCATGCAACCAACAATGTTATGTGCTAGAAATATCCTGACTAATAATTTTCTGTCAATTGAGAATCAATTATCAAGTTTGACAACAAATATATCTAAACAACATTAAAAAAAATAATCTGTAAAAATATTCAGTAGTTTGAAATCTATTGATACTGAGTTTGCATCTTAATATAAAGCATCTGAAATATTTTTTTGATCTTCAACAAAGGTCAATTACAAGCTTATAGTGCCTTGAAATGATCTCTCTTGTAAAGTTCTTGGTTGCATTGATTCTGAGCCACCCTAATGCCTGAAAAAGTAGGCTCGGTTTGTCTAATTGGGAATAGAGAAATGTTTAGCTACTTAGAGAGAACCCATTGATTAGTCAGCAATGGTTCAACTTTTAGCATGCTACCAATTTCACTTAATTAAAATAGTTGGCAGAAATAAAGCTTATCTATGTGGAAATCACTCCCAAGCTGTAAAAGCGTTTGCCCTTTCTTACTTTTCTGACGGGGTGAGAGATCAGAATAAAACATTTATTATACTATATTTGATTTTGAGGAATCGAGACAATTGACATTTGTCAAATTGTTTTCAAGCTTCACTTTACAAACTGAAATTATTCCAATAGCTATTTTTTCCTTGTGCACCTAATCTTTCAATTATTAATTTTAAAGGAATCAAATAAAATGATAACTAAAAGTTCATTAATAAGTTTATAATTGGCTCATTTATGCACTACTAGGGCCTAGAACTCCTAAACCGTAAGGCGGATTTCCTCAATTTTTTTGGTGTGTCTCTGTAGGTAAGTCGAGATCTTAAAGCTAAGGTTTAGGCTTTTGGGTATTCGTGGATCTCTTTGTAGAGATCGTAGAGCGCAAAGTGGTCAAAAAGTGTCATTTCAAAAGTGGCGCCCTGTGCCCACTCCCAAACCCCCCCAATAGGTGACAATAAAATATTCAAAACATAATCACTTTAGACCCAATAACCGATCGCTATTGCACCCATGACCAAATTTGCACTTTATTATGATATATTGATATTGTTAGAGAAATCCATTGTTTTTGTTTGTGTTTCTAAATGTAAGCAGACATGTTTTAATTTTAATAATGATGTAACCTTTTTGGTGCAAGTTGATGTGTAATAAAAACAAAATTGTACCAATAACTGTGCACCGGTAGTGTTTAGTTAATAGTGTCATGGTGCACCACTATTTGGTGTGTTACTAACACTTATTGGGTTTTTGTGTGTGTAGGAAATGACCATTTTGAAGTTGGTTATTGGGGGGTCTTTATGACTAAACCCTATCACGGTATTCAAGTAGGTATTGGGGGGTCTTTAAGTAGGTATTGGGCGACACTTTGAAATTATCACTATTTTACCCTTCAACACTTAAAAATTCTATAGGGAGCTTCATTAATACCCAAAAGGAAAAACAAAGTATTTTTGGAGTGGCTAAGTCACATATGAAGACAAAATTTTTTTTTGTTGAAATCTGCTATATAATTTAGACTCTACTGACATGCTTCCCCTAATGATTGACTCATAATTTTAACTAAATAGAGCTCAAGAAATATCTTTCATGATTCATTTATTAATTAAATAATCAATATATTATTATTATAGAATTGAGCATACAACTATATAATACAATTGATAAAAATCATAAAAGTATTTAGTTGTATATGTGATTAAAAGATATATTATTTATAACTTTTCATGCAATCTATTTTAAATTATATTATGTATCTTGAAATTTTGAAGCTTAGTTGGATTAATAATCCTGTACTTTGTTTTGATTTAGTCTCATATTTGTAGTTAGTATGTCATACCCGAACCTTTAATTTTGCTAGATATTATTATGAACTTTTGTTCCATGACCTTGAATTCTACATCTCATATCTTTATAATCTTGATCACCCGTTGTATAAAAAAATTATAATTCTCAGAAGTACCATTAGAACTTGTTATGCTAAAGATGAGAATTTCATATTTAGCTTCCTACTTTATGTTAAGGTCTTAGATCTCTTTAGTGGTGTTGATCAAGTTTTAACACATCAAGTAAGAACATCAAATGCCTATGACTATCCTTGTGATCTCATATGTTGATAAAATGCTCCTTAAGTAATGCTTTAGTGACATGTGAATTAGTTGATAGAATTCAATTGGATTAGGTTTGTCCTTTTATATAACTTACCATCAAAAATTATATAGCTATATTTATTACAATGTATGATATTATATATAAATTATATTATTTTTATATAATACAACTTACAATATTATAGGTTATATTTTATGTAATGTAAATTAATTTTTAAGATAATATTATAGATATAGTTATTATTGAATATTATATTTTCTATTTATATATATATTTTAGATATAAATTATATTATTATTATTATATATAGAAAGATAGAGGTATATTTAGAGATAGAGCATGAGAGGGAAATACAAGAGACATAAAGGGAAAGAAATATAAAGAAAAGAGAAACTAACTTTTGATTAGTTGTTTCATACCAAAAATCTAAGGATAACATATTTTCTTAGGAATTTATGTTTAGGGTAGTACGTCCTTACTATTTTTTCCTATATGTATTAACCTCTCCCCCTCTCTCTGGCTCTCTATATCTCTCTCAATCTCTTTACCTCTCATCTTTATCTATTTGTTTCTAGATCCATATCTTTCTCTATCACTAACTCTCAATCTCCCTAGGTCCTCTATATCTTTATCTATCTCTTCTTATCTATCTCTATGTCTCTATCTCCCTATCTATCTATGGTTCTATCTCTCCCTCTACCTCTATCTCTCTATTTATTTGTCGCCCTCTTCCTTTGTTGATATATCTTCATCTCTACCTCTATTTTATTCTATCCCACTATATCTCTATACATGTCTTCCTCTCTCTATGCATAAATCTATATCCATTCTTTGTTCGTAGACCTCTATTTCTAAATTTTATTGCATTTCCATCTCAATCTCTTTAGATTTTTTCTTGCATCTCTCTCTCTCTCTATGAACCATCTCATTATCTCTCCATCTCTTTTTATATATCTCTTTGTACCTTTAAGTTTATCTTTCTATCTCTTACTTTCTACATATTTATCTCTTCCATATCTATATCTCTTTCTCTTCTTGATCTCTTTATCTTTCCTTCTCCTCTTCAATATCCCTCTCTTTCTCTATCTCCATCTCCATCTCCATCTCTATTTACATGTCTATTTTAAATTACTTAAAAATTATAAAATATAATTTTATCACCTAATTTATTCATAATAATAACCCATTTATTTTTAATTAATGTTATTAATATTTTATTAAAAAATATTCTTTTACATTAATTTTATTTATATTTTGATTATAATAAACCACAAATTAAACACATTTGTATTCCTTTATTTATTGATTTAATAAGTTTATTTTATGCATTAATAATAGTTATCATTAGTTTTCTTTATTTTGCATTATTCTCCTTTTATTTACAGTAGCACAGTTCTTTATGCAGATAGACTATCTACCCGGTATTGTTCTCATGGTGATCTGAACGCATGTCGTCCAACTGAAAAAGCTTCACTCTACGTATAAATTCATGTCCAGCGATCAATTGATGACGTGTTTGTAGATCAGAAGTTCGTTTATAAATCATTGATTTACAGTTTCCAAAAACTCAATTTACAAAAATACAAAGATTACAACATGATCATTCAATTTTCTTCTATTTTTACTTGACCATCAGGATACATAAAAAAATTAATTACAATCTCAACCTTTCAAAGGCCTCTCTCCCTCTGCAGAATCTTCCTCTATACAATCTCACTGCTCTACGCATTTCATTGGTACAGCGGCCTTAGACCTACCATTGAATTTGCTTCGCGGTTTCCAAAGAATTTTTTCTAATTCCAATCAATGCATATCTTGCAATCCATGGTATAATATCTCTTTAAGGCACGGTAATCTGAACTCAACATTTTAAGATTTTATCTTATTCTCTTTTGTTTTCTCAACATCCTCTTCAACATCAACTACTACAACTCTCTCTGATATTGTACTAAACAACTCATAAATTATTTGAATCTCATGTCCAAGCAACAAAACATCTTCTTTTGGTCCTCGACCAAATATTGGGCCCTCTTTAATGTCCTTCTTTTGATCTACTTCCTCCTCCTTCATTAATCAAATTTTATTAAAATAATAAGATTTGGGAGTTTGGGTGCCTAGTTTGTTGATCTTTGTAGATATTCATGAAATCTTGTAAATCTGATTTGAAAGGGTTTTGAAGTTTGAATTTTAACTTTAGATTTTTTTGTGTGTGGTTACATTTGAAAATAATATTTTATTTGGGGATTATTATAGATCTTGTAAAATTTTATTTTGTACGAACTCTCATTGCTAGTAATTCTTGATTTGAAAAAACTCGTTTGAAAACTCTATGAAAAATAAGACAATGATGTCAAAATGAATTTCGAATGATGAGTACCTTCATTCCAACATTTGCTCCATAAATAATTTTAAACATGAAACATAATAAAAAAAAATGCCTTCATTCAAAGTTCATGATGTGACATGTTGAGTTTTGTAGCTAAATCTACATAGCACATGATGGATCTAGAAAAGAAAAATAGAAGCATGCATATGCTGATTTAAAATATAGAACAAAACAAAGAAACCAAAGAATAATATTGAATTGATTGCATCCAGAATACAAAATGAATAAATAATTATACAAAAGAGAACTTTTGTTCAATATGAAATTACACGGAAGATGTCACAAAGAAAACTACCATTCTTCCTTGAATTACGATGTAGATCTTTAGTTAGAGATATCATGCGTAGAACTTTCATCATTCCTGAACATGACTGATACATGCAAAGTTGTAGATCCATTATTTACGAAGGACTACTATTATTTATGGATGAAACTTAAAGTTGCATAGAAAATTGCGCTAAGACCCCCCATAAGTCTAACTAAGGAGACACAAGCCTAACGAAAGGAAAGAGGAAAGAGGAAAGAGAGAAAAGCTAGTGGGAACAAACACCCCCCTCAAATTTACACTAAATATGCATGATAGTTATTATGCAACAATATCCTTCACCCCAAGAAGGTCTTGTAACAAGTGTAGTGGAAGAGATTGATTCCTCCATATTGTGTAGTCAATAGTAGATGCTTGAAACCATATGTAGAAGGTGACCCATGATCTTTGAACAACATTCTTCCACTTAGAAAGAAACAAAACCAAATATGTATGAATGAAGTCTCCCTAATCCTAAAAGGAATATGTAGGAAGAAAAAACAAGATGTATTGTAGATCTCTAAAACCTGCTCCATAGTCTCCATGTTGATCCTAAACTTGTCATAATCAAATTAGGCACTAGTGAATATGACAATCTAGAAACTCTTAGAAATGGATATAGAACACAATCAAAAGACTCGCATATCTCGCTAGAAGGAAAAATGATCTTCTCAAATTATTGTCTAAATGTATCTAAACTCATATCAATGTATGAGGAATGAATATGTAGACAACGAAGTAGATGGTTAGAAGGTTATCTCACAACAACTTAAGAAGAACCAGCCTAATGAATGAGAAGATGCATGAAATCAATATTGTCTTCCATATCTACAATATGAGATTGCATAAATAAGTTTGAAATACCTATCAATAATTTATCCCACAAAGACATATCTGAAAGAAAATGTATATCCTATTTCAAAGAATCACTAAAAGCTTTCGATGAAATAAATCTAAATTATAAAGAAGCAACAGGAGCGGAGGTATCAACAAAAGTATCATCCCAAAAGGATGTATTCATAGAATATGGGGCAATACAAATCGCAGTATCATCCATAAGAACCTGGCCTTCCAAGGCTACATCACTTTCAGATGAAGATCCAATGTATCCATATAATTGTTGGATGATGATCCAAGCAATGAAAGAGAACTACGTATACTCTATATGATCTAAAATATACTCACAAATAGTAAGACATATTAGTCCATAAACAATGTCATTACTGTTCAACCATACTTTTTTCTATTCACAATTACTTAGCTCAGGAACATGCCCATGGAGATCAGACAATAGATCCTACTCAATGCAATGATTCTTTATCCCTTCTTTCCAAGATAAATAGGTTTCTAAGGTTAGTTTGACAATATAAGGATAAAATTAATTACCATACATGATTAACCCCCCTCCCCCCATAAACAAAACTTTATCTTAGTTCATGATTACAAAAAATAAATTATGAGACAACCCCAAGCTAACGAAAAAACATTATTCTGTATAATAAGTCTAGTTTACAATACCTAAAAAGAAAATTAACGCTCCTTCTTCCTAGCTCATGTGGGTTTTGATACCATGTAGAATTTTGTAGCTAAATATTCACAACACGAGATAGATCTAGCAAATAAAATTAGAAGCAAAGATATGCTCATATAAAACATAGAAAAAATAGAAAGCCAAAGAATAAAATTGAATTGTTTACATTCAGAATAAAAAATATATGAATGATTATACAAAAGAGAACTTTAGTTCAATCTAAAATTCTGTTGACTTAGATCTCACAAAGAAAACTACTACTCTTCCTTGAATTATGATGAGCATCTCTAGTTAGAGATATCACGCGCAAAAATTTCATCATTCACAAAGATGACATATACATGCATAGTTGCAGATCCATTATTTATGGAGGACTATGGTTATTTACAAATGAAACTTAAAGTTGCAAGAGAAAATTCTTCTAACATGATGAAGATCTTTCATTAAAATATCATGATGATATCACCATTGATTGATTGTCCTTCATTTGAATGTATATATTCTTTTGAAGATTTTTTAGAATTTTTGATCTCTCAGGTTCATTCTTTTGTCCTGTTCCACAACTTGGCACACTATTGTGGAATCACCTATAAATTCATCCTATCCTTGAAATTAGTGTATTTATCTATGAACATTTCTCAATATAACAATAAAATGATTAAATTTTTTGTTTGTGAGCCAAAGTTGATTTCCATAATCAAAAGGTTGATCTTGTGCTCCTGGACTTGACCCTTTCATTTCTAACATTTAAATTCAAGATTGTTCAACAGTGACCCTTTATTTTACTACCTTCATTCAATTAAATATATATTTTATAAAATATGATAAGCTATATGCTTATATTTAAAGGGATTCATTAGCATTCATCTTACATTTAGAATTTTATAAATCCTTTCACATCCTAGATCATTAAAGTTTCAATCAATAAACACATACATAGATTTGGTGCACTAAAAAATAGAAATGAATTCACATACATTATTATATACCCTTATCTATTCTTTTCAAACTTTTGTATGCACTTCTTGGTGTTGACTTAGGAGAAGATGTCTCCTTGTGAAATAGTGAAAGCCCTTCCAAGATACTTCTAAATATTGTTAGTGTTTAGACTTCATAGAGAAGTGAAGTACATGAGGATCATCTAGGTTAACAAAAGAGTAGAATTGTATAGTGAATTTAAGATGTAGATGATAAATTTATAATTCTAGATTTGACCAAAACTCGTAAACATGATATTTGATAAGGCACATTTATCCAATACAAAATTTGAGACTATTTACTAACAAAAATATTAAAATCTTCAAAAATGTCTCAACCTGATTCCAATCATAAGTCACAATTGTCCTCATCGAAGTTGAAGCTAAAAGATCTAATTATAACTAAGAATAGCAATTGTACCTTGGTGCACATGGATATGGAAAAGAGGTGTATAAGGTCAATTAGGGAAATCTTTGGTCTATTCTTATTATATAATTATGGAATACATGAGTCTAATTATTTTTTCATTTACCAATGATGTCATTTGTGCAATAAAGGTCTCAATAAAATTGTGATATAATCACATAACCTATGCATTTACTTATAGGAATCCAAACATGACCAAAAAAAAATCTTTGAATTAGAAAGATAATCAAGCCTCATTACAAATAGACCCATATTTTTTTAGAGAGAGAGAGAGAGAGAGAGAGAGAGAGAGAGTCCCAAACTACTAAACTAGCTTGCAGAGACAATACAGAAACAACAACTGTTGGCAAGTTGACTTCCCGATCAAGCATGACTCATTTTGTGTTTTCAATCATGACAACAAAGTCATACTTAAGTTCTATCATGAAAGAAAAATGACTAAGTGTGAAAATAGGGCAGACAGACACATACAGAGATCAATACATCAGCGCACATGTTAGAGATCACACCAGAGCATGCATGCTTAGGTATATATTCTATGGTGTATATACATGCCATATCCAAACACACACAGTATGGAACATCAGTATGGAAAAGTTACAGGCAGATTAGTAGACCTGCAGTCCAGGAAACAGAGCATGGAAGCCGACTACAGTTTTGATCAGCGTGAATGATTTTGTAATGTAATGGCTAAGCGCCTTTAGTTATAAGTTTTTAATAATGTAATTAATGTTGTATTAAACACACTTAGGCTGACTTGTTCGGAAGCATTGTATATTTTGATTTAAAGGCTGACTAGTGTTGTGTTTTGGGTCACGCCTATTCAATTGTAAACATATAAGTATGTAATGTAATGTTATGTTACATGAGTTAATTATTATGAATGAAGAAGATACAGATGAGCAGTATAATGAAGTTAGTAGATGATATATCTCTGTAAAGGATTAAGAGCATTCACGCATACAAGGAACTGATCAGACAGCAATGTCATTACAACAATTCATTTTTGATATAGTGCATATCAACATTCAGAGGGTTGTAGCCTTCATCTTATTGGGAAGTGAGCCTAGGGAGTGAGCCATATACCTTGAACAGGGTTTTGTAAAAGACTCCTAATAGGGTCAGACCTTTAACCAGGTCATTGTACTCAAATTGTAAAGACTTCTTCTAACAGGGCAAAGGAAATTTAACACATTCATTATACCTAATACAATATTTATGGGTACTAATCCCCACCGGAGTTTTCCTTTGATCAAGGTTCTCTGTAATCATATCATGTGTTATGTGTTCTTGTGTTATGTTTCTTAGGATGCACATTTGATTTATGTTTAATTGGCTGAAATATAATTAATAGACAAACACTGATTCAACCCCCCCTCTCAGTGTTTCTAACAATTGGTATCAGAGCTTTGGTCCTCTGAAAGAAAGTTTAACCACTTGAGGAGATCATGGACTCAGATGAAGCAAAACATTTGAAAAATAATCTCGAAGCAGCTCTTGAAGATCTTGATAGATCTGAGAAGGAAAATGAAGAACTAAGATTGAAAAATGATGGCTCTCAAATACTTATTAAAGGCTAAGAAAAGATCTGAAAGATTGTTCTACAAGTGATCTAGGACAAATGGTCAAAAATCTTAATGAAGAGAATAAATCTCTAAAGGATAAACTTGAAGATCTAGAGGAACAACTTACAGATAGCTAGAACACCATTGAAGACAAGATCAAAGAAAGCAAACAATTGGAAGATGAACTTCTGCAAGCAAACATGAAAGTTATGGAATTGGAAAACATAAAGAAGAAGTTGGAATCTGAATTAACAGAAGCTAAAGCTAAGATTGATAAACTTCACACAAGTTTTGATTTCATTCAATCCCAGCTCAATGCGCAAAGGCCAAAAGGGATCACTACTGGTCTTGGATTCAGTACAACACAAGATGAAGTCAAATCATCACAAGAGAGAGAGAGAGAAAGAGAGAGAGAGAGAGAGAGAGAGAGAGAGAGAGAGAGAGAGAGAGAGAGAGAGAGAGAGAGAGAGCACTTGAAGCATCTTTAGAAGCTAAGAAAGTTGAAGATACTACAAAGGTTAAATTAGATCCACCTAAAAGAGAAACCAGGCAAGTTAACATAACTTGTTATGCATACAATAAACATGGGAATTTGGTAAGAGATTGTAAAGAGGCAAGATCTTTTAATGGTTATTGTTTCTCTTGTAATAAATTTGGTCATAGGGCTATACATTGCAGAACTCAGTCACAGCAAAATCAAAGAAGAATGAATCAAAACAATCATAGAAATCAACCTCAAAAGAATTTGCAAAACACTACATGTCAGATATGTAACTAAAAAGGATGCACAACAAAGCAATGCAACATGATGAACAAAAGCATCAAACCTCCTATCATTTGTGACACATGTGGAAAGGCAGGACACATCTCAAATTTTTGTAGATCCAAAACTTAGAAGGAAGATGAACCTAAGAAATCACTATTTGAAGAAAAAGGAGAAGTAAAGTTTGTCTCAGCTAATGAAGATTCAAGCAAAATATGGGTTGAAGTTAAGAAGGAAAATAATGTTGACAAAGTAGTTGATGCATCCACAATGGACGCACCCTCTACTTCTTCTTGAATAGACCTTCTTGGTCTAAGGGGTGGCTATTCTAGCTGAGGACCCCTACGCGGTTGGTGTACTCACTTCAGAGTATGCACCTTTGGATTCATTGTTAAAAGCACATGTTATAGCTATATGCATTCACTCATTAACTGAAATGCATCGGGATCAAAGTTTTAAATTCACTGTGTATGGTTGCAAGCATTAAATGCGGCAAATTGTATAAAAAGGAGTTCGCGGTCAATCATTCTCACATTTACATTTGAGAGCATAGAAATTGAAGAGCATTGGAGCACTAAGACATGTAGGCATGAAGGCATAATAGTTTGGAAGTTGGAGCGAATGGATAATCAATTTGAAATGGAGCCCTAGCTGTCGCACCGTTTTAGAATTTCGTGGAAACCCTACATAAGAAAACACCAAGTAAGAATGGAGACCCCAGTTGTGTTTTATGTAGCAGAGAGGAAGAGGTTTATATTTAAAAAGCATCCATTCAAATCCATACTGGATGATGTGAAAGGGGCTTTCTCAAAAACCCCACTTGGCGTTGTTCACGTGGAAGATATCCGCGCATACATTTACTCTAAGAAGGAATCATTAGGAGATGATAATATAGCTACTCACATGGCATCTATGTTAAATCTAGATTTCACATTCAAGGATGAGTTTGTGCACTTACAAGATAACCCTATTTTTGAGTATTCGAATGCGCATGAGTTTGAAGAACCAGAATGGGTAAAGATTCAGTTAAGTAGAATTCATGATGATCTCTTTTGGATTGGTGACATCCCTATCCATATAACCACAGAACTAATCCACCAGTTAACTAGACTTCCAATGACTGGACCAGTGTTTCCCACTGATAAGGATGTCAAGAAACAAATTGAGAAAGTTTGTTTGTCCAGGAGTGATAGGCGTGGAATGACAGTTGACCCTATCAAGGAAGATGACATTAAACTCTTAGCAATGATACTTGGATACAAGTTTCAGCAAGCAAGGAGGTTGAACAATGTCTCTGCAACAACATTCCTTACAGCTATCAGAATGGTGAAGGATAACACCCAATACAACCTATGTGAGATCTTTCGTGGTCAATTGATTGACAATATCAGATTATCAAGCATGATAGGAGCAAAACATTCAGGTTTGGATCTCTGATCATCTATTTGTATTTCCATATAGTTGGAAAGGTTGCAGACCTTTATCTAGACAAGGGTAGACCTACAATGTCTCAGATATCTCTCAAAGCCATAGTAGACAATAGTGCAATAGATGCAATGAATATGGATATAAAAATATTCAGGGTAAAAATGCAGATGAGGTTCAGACTATTTGAGAAGATAGTTGACAAATACAAGGATACAATATGCTTTATGGTAGAGACAGATTGCACATGCATGGAGGTTGTTGAGCCTAAAACTAAGTGGATTCATCCACTTGGGTATGAAGTAGAAGACCATGTGTTGGAAGGATATGCGCAAGTCTTATTGTCAGCACCCAAAGACCCTAATGAACCTAGATGGGGCACTTACAGAGAAAAGACCGACGAAGTGGATATTGAACTACACCTTGCTATTAAAAAAAGGAAAGCATCCAGAAATACATCCAAAATTATGAAAATGCATGGAATCACACAAGAAGATTTGGATAAAGCAAAAGAAGCCAAAATTGCTAAAGAACTTGACCAGATTCATGCACAAGTTAAAATTGAGAAAACTGATGAAGCTTAGAAGAAGAAGCAAAACAAAAATGAGGAGAGTACCTTTGTGCCTACTACCACCATTGATTTAGATTCACCTCCACCTTCTTTACCTAGCAAGAAACCTAGAGGAAGGAAGCAAGCGGCTACAACTCATCCATCCTCAAAAACCTCAAGGAGTACAGTAAGGAATACTCCAGCTCCTCCTGAGGTAGGTTTCAGACCCAGTCTAAATATCTTGAAGAATAGGATTGTAAATGAAGGAAGATTGGATACACTTTCAAAATTCTATGACAAGTATCAAGAAATTGATAAGACTGAGATACATTCTATGGTCATATCTCATATGATCAAGTTTAAGAAAATAGTTCTTGAACTTAAGACAGTGATACCAGATTAGTTATGGAACATATTGGAGATCATGAAAAGACATGCTATAGAAGAGGACATGAAGATTAGAGAAGAAACTTTGGATACTCTTCTCCATGTATGTTCACATGATGAGAAGGCTATTCTATTAGATCTAGTAAAGCCTCATCTCCGTAGTAAGACAAGAACTCTACAGATTATGAACAAAGAGTATGAGCAGGTTGGAAAAGGAGACTGAAAAAGCATTTGTACGAGTATTTATGGATAGGCATATGTATCCATCAACGATGCCTACAAAGGAAACTCAAGTACCTTTTAAACAAGCTACAGAACTAGTAATTCAGGCAGCGCCTATGACAGGTCCATAGGTTAGTGTCCTCAATTTCAATAGCCTCTGAGACAGCTAAAGATACAGACGATACTATAGTGATTGATGATGTAAAAATATCTATGAAAGCTTCTGATAATGATATGGATAAAGTTGATGAAGCATTTGTAAACACCGAGGTAATGAACACTGATGACACATCTCTACAATAGGATGAAGTTCCTTTCATTGATCCAATAGACTTGGATAAGGAGAAAGATACTCAAGATAATGAGTCACCAGTAAAGGAAATTCATGTCAAAAGTGAATATGTAGATACAAGTCAGAATACTATTTTCTCACCATCCACTCAGCCATCCACCTCATTGTTGCCAGGGTTAACTCCTGACTTAGCAAGTTTTGATGCATGGGAAGAAGATGACCTTATCAAGATCAGCGTCCTTGCCATGGAAAATGCAAAAGAGAAACATGTAATTAGGAACCCTGGCTTTGTGGAATTAATAAACATTTTGAATGAGTTAGTTCCTTCTGATAAGAAAGTTTCTAGAGTTCAAATAGTTGAACATGTGGATAGCATACTGACAAACTTCAAAACACATTTCACAAGCCTAGTAGAATCAGCTACTAAGATTGCAGAAGATGAATACAAGAAGGAGAGACTAAACGAATTGGTAAAGAACTTTACCTTAGATCTGAACTCCTTAAATATTGGGCAATCTATAATTAAAGAGTTGGTAGCAAAAGGAAAGAAGTTTATTGCAAATTGCATGGATAGAGTAAAGCTCACCTCTGAGCACACTAAAAAGATAGCAGAAGCAGAAGAAATGGTGGATAACATAAGGAAATTAGTTGAAAACTCCATGCAATATATGAACATATGAAATAATTTCTATCAAGGTCAGTTGGACAAAATTGAGAAGGCAAAACTTGAAATTAGCAAGATCAGAATAAGACAAACTCAGTTGAGGAATGCACTTGCGCCATCTCTAGCAGTTCTTAATGAGAACATCAGATAGATTGATGACACCATTCAGACATATGATCAAGGTCCTTGCATGGATATGATGAAAATGGAGAAATTGACATATGCTTTATGCACGCATCTTCAGACAGTTGATGCAATGAAAGTCTTTTGGCAGAAAGAGATTCAATCTCTTCAAGTTGTGTACCTGGAAGTCTACATGGAGTAAGTATGTTGAAGACTTACAGTCTTTGCACACCTTTGTCATTAATGTCAAAGGGGGAGTAGTATAGAATGTGTATATGTGGAAAAGTATATATGTATATATCATTAAGTATTATGATATACAGTCATTTTTGTATGAAGTTATTTTGAGTAACTTAGCCACATTCCTTTGTTTCCATAAATGAAAAAGGGGGAGATTGTTGGAAAGTTGACTTCCTGATCAAGCATGACTCATTTTGTGTTGTCAATCATGGCAACAAAGTCATACTTAACTTCTGTCATGAAAGGAAAATGACTAAGTGTGAAAACAGGGTAGACAGACACATACATAGATCAGTACATCAGCGCACATGTTAGAGATCACACCAGAGCATGTGTGCTTAGTTATATACTCTATGGTGTATATACATGCTATATCCAGATGCGCAGAGTATGAAACATTAGTATGGAAAAGTTACAGGTAGATTAGTAGACCTACAGTCCAGGAAACAGAGCATGGAAGTTGACTACAGTTTTGATCAGCGTCAATGATTTTGTAATGTAATGGCTAAGCACCTTTATTTATAAGTTTGTAATAATGTAATTAATGTTGTAGTAAACACGCTTAGGCTGACTTGTTCGAAAGCGTTGTATATTTTGATTTAAAGGCTGACTAGTGTTGTATTTTGGGTTACGCCTATTCAATAGTAAACATATAAGTATGTAATGTAATGTTATGTTACAAGAGTTGATTATTATGAATGAAGAAGATACAGATGAGTAGTATAATGAAGTTAGTAGATGATATAGCTCTTTAAATGAGTAAGAGCATTCGCGCATACAAGGAACTGATCAGACAACAGTGTCATTACAGTAGTTCATTTTTGATATAGTGCATATCAACATTCAGAGGGTTTTAGCCTTCATCTTATTGGGCAGTGAGCCTAGGTAGTGAGCCATATACCTTTCACATGGTTTTGTAAAAGACTCCTAACAGGGTCAGACCTTTAACCACGTCATTGTACTCAAATTGTAAAGACTGCTTCTAACAGGGCAAAGGAACTTTAACAGGTTCATTATACCTAGTACAATATTTGTGG
>MU219860.1:45961-56184 GCA_018584345.1 Thuja plicata | reverse complement strand
ATTTCATTAGTTTACATCATTTTCAAATTCTAAACACAAATATCACTTTTATGTCGTTAAAGTTCAACAGTTTTGCATGTCGTGGTCCTCTTCCTTTGTTAAAGTGTGACACAGGTTTGTACTTTTAACCCCCTAGTTTGTTTGATAATGGAGTCATTTTAATCTTGTTTCGAGAAAATTTTTTATTGATGATAGTGTGATCATTCCCCCTTGGGAATGAAATCGAAGGAAAAGAAATAAATCCCTTAGTTTGAAAGAACACATCACTTGTAGGATGCGGAGAGGACAAGAAAGAATGGAGCATAAGAAGTGAAGGAATGAAGGTGTATTTAAAAATAAACACATGATTATCAAGTTAATTACGTAAAAATATGAGTGATGCGACAGATAAAATAATGTCAGACCAAGATTTATGATAAAATGTACATTTGGATAGATTCTTGGAACAAATGAAGCAAATCCCCAGTTTTTGAAATTGTCGTAAGAATTGTACTGTGCTGTGGAAAACATTGTAGGTGCCTTCGATTTTGTTCCTGATTGATTAAAAAGAGAACATAAATGTAATTGTAAATGTCTAGGAGGAGTTTAAGTGGAGAGGACAGGGCCGCAGGTAGGCATGGAGGGTGGGATGGTGGTAGGGATGGTAGAGATGGTCGACATCCTCCTCCTAATGAGGATGATGGTGGAGATGATAGGGGTGGTGGTGGTGAGGCTTTTGATATAGGTGGTTCCAGTGGTAGTGGGAGCCGCCAGAGGTTTAGATTTATATCTCCACAGAGAGATCCTGGTCTACTCCTTACTAGGGATCAGCAGAGACAGAGACAGCAGAGGTCATAGGATAGACCTCAGGACAGGGAAGAGGACAGGTCTCAGGACCAGGACACAGGTAGAGATGGATATCCTCTTTCAAGATGTGAGCAAGAGAGAGAGCAGCTCCGAGCTAGGATTACTACATTAGAGGCTAGGGTCACCACTACAGAAGCCTTAATAGCAGATAGGGATACACAACTTGAGCGGCTGAGAGCAGAGAGAGATAGATAGGGCGAGATGCTCAGAGTGGAGAGAGATGCACATTCCTGGATGACAGTTCACCAGGGACAGAGGGCCACTTATTATTATGCCCTTTATCATGTATCAGTTCCGGAGGGCCAGAGAGCACCTTCCTTTTCATGATTGGCTCAACAGTTAGAGGGGGCCATGCCACCTCCAGCAGCTCCTTTTGTACCACCTCCTCCTTGTCCTCCTGATCAAGAAGAGGGGGTGGGGCAGAGTTGATACTGTGTACTATCTTTATGACATGTGTATCTGGAGATTACATTTGTATATCTGGATCCTGCAGAGATCCCTTTTTTGTATATGACATTCATACATGTATATCTGATTCATTCAGCCTCACTGATACTCTGATACTCTTTATTCATATTGTTCCATATTTTGATCTGTTTCATGTTGTGATATATATATCTGATGCAGTTTCCTGATTCTAACATGTTTCACGAGTTCCCTTTGCTTTGATAGATGTATTTTTCACATGTGATGATATCTTGGTCTCTTGATGAGTTAGATTTAGATGATGACATCATTCTATGATTTAATTTGATTACTGATACAAATATGTTTTAAATGATACGTATGTGAAAATGCAAATGTATGTTTCGTTTGATTTTACCTTATTCAAAATAGATGTATGGATGCACTTTAGGATGTAAAAGTAAAAATGCAATACATGGATGCTTTGTTTTTGTATTTTCCCATTGCTTCTTTTTATGAATGCAAAATGTATGCTATGGATGTGCAACGAAAGATATATCAGTAATATGGATGTTTGTAATTAACTTGATTTTTTAGAAGAAGAAAATAGAAAGCATTTTTGTGCACAAAAAGTCTTTATGCGTTTACTACCTTTATAAATATATCATGCAATCTCTAAATGCAACTATATGCGGACTCTTAGGACTTGTCACTGATATGAAAATATTGTAACATTTTTTTATAATCATTGGGCACTCTGTCAGAATGGGTACTACCTGATAGTACAACCATCATTAATACACACTGATATTATGATAGTATGAATACTATATTTTAGTGAAATGTCAGAAATAGACTTAGGCATCAAGGCATAGGAGCCAGGATAACAAAATAGTCACCTTCCTTTTAATATACCAGATTCTGATTAAGGCAAGATATTGGACCCGTAATGATCTTGAAAATTTGTATCCTTGGATACATTATGATTTGTATACCTTAGTGAGAATCTATATCAAAAAATAGACAAGGAAATTGTTTCAAACTCACCGTAGCTTGCAAATAACAAAGATCAAGATATATGCGGCTATCCACCCATAGTGGTAGCTCTTACCATAAACATCCAAGTCAGGTGAAATTTATAGGATCATTTAAAACAATCACCACATGCAAAAAATCAAGAAAACATTGTTCCCTTACCCTTGTCACTATTTATCTTTGGGCAGATGTCATTGAGTAACTAAGAAGACATAATAAATCATCAATTGTGAATCAATCAAATAAAATTTATAATTACTCCAATGCCCCTAGTTGAAAACATCATCAGGTCATAAAATAATCATAATCAAATCAATAGAAAACTGTATGTTTAAGCAGTACTTGTTCATTCATCTGTCAAACATAGTAAAGATTCATCAATCAAAAAATTAGAATTTAAGCAATAGGGTGTTCCATGTTTGTGCATTGATAGGATAATCCGTTCATGTTCGTGATCCAATATAGCCTTGTAGGAACTCTGTTAATGGAAATACCACATCTGGATATGTGATGTCTAAAAAGACACCCTTGTTTTGGAAAGTGACATGTGTTTTTCATGTATGAAGAAACATTGTGTTTGTGAGTTAAACCATCCTAGAGCAACCTAGCAACCATAACCTACCATACTAGCAAAGATGCCCCCAGTGCAGAATGACTTATTCCTAAGACGTAAACATAGACAAATCCCAAGCGAGGATAAGATAGCCATGTAGGAAAATGAAGTCAGCGTATGAGCACAGGTAAAATTATGAAGGCCTAGTATCAGTAATGCATCGATAGATGGAGCATAGAACACAAGTGACGCCTAATTACAGGTTTTCACCATTTGGCAAGATCTTTTCTTTTTTTCTTGCTACCAAGATGCCTGTTTTACCAGGTGCTCATCAAGGCACTTTTCTCTATTTCATTTTTTTTCTATTTTTGCTTTTTTGAATGTTTTTGTAGTATCAAGGCACCTTTTTGCTAGGTTTTCACCAAGGATACCCTTTTTATAGTACCTTTTCCACTGTTTTGGGATTTCTTTAGGATCAATTTTCTGAATGTTTTTGGTATTTTGTAAAAAAAAATTTCTGTATAGGCTCTACTAGCCGAACATCAAGCGTAGAACCTCTTCAAATATAGAGTATTGATAGGATCTGGAAGAACGTCTCCTTCAGGTGTAGCTAGTTGATAAGCTCCAGTCCCAAAAGTAGCAGTGATAACATAAGCTCCCAACCAATTAGGTTCAAACTTTCCTTTCTGTTCTCTGTTAGGCTAGTTCTTAGGATTCTCTTTTAGGACGAGATCTCCCACTTCAAATTTGTGTGGTTTGACCTTCTTATTATAACCTTTGGACATATGTTCTTGATACACTTTGAGGTGATCAAACACTTGTTGTCTGCACTCATCTGGTAGGTCCAGAGAATTCACCCTATCTATGCGGTACTGCACGTCAGTAACAAGGCCTTATAAAGATATTTGCAAAGATGGGATTTTAACCTCAATAGGTAGTACTACTTCAATGCCATAGACTAGAGAAAATGGCATGGCTCCAGTTGGTGTTTAGATGCTTTTTCTATAGGCCCATAGTGATGGATTCAATTGTAGATGCCAGTCTCTGCCAGACTTACTTACAGTTTGGTGTAGGATCTTGAGAATATTCTTGTTGGATGCCTCAGCCTGTCCATTACCTTGAGGGTAATATATTGAGGAGAAATGTTGAGTGATGTGGAACTGTTCACAAAGGTCATCAATGTCTTGATTTTTAAATTGGCCCCCATTGTCTGTTACAATTGAAGAGGGTATCCCAAACTTATAAATAATGTAGTTCAGAATGAACATAGCCACCTATTTTCTATTGGCTTTGATTAGCGGCATGACCTCAAACCACTTTGTGAAATACTTAGTGGCCATAATGATGAGCTTGTGTCCATTTCAAGAGTTGGGATATATTTGTCCAACCAAGTCAAAGGCCCATTGCTGAAATGGCCAATGTGTTATAGTGATGGATTCAATTGTAGATGCCAGTCTCTGCCAGACTTACTTACAGTTTGGTGTTGGATCTTGAGAATATTCTTGTTAGATGCCTCATCCTGTCCATTACCTTGAGGGTAATAGATTGAGGAGAAATGTTGAGTGATGTGGAACTGTTCATAAAGGTCATCAATGTCTTGATTTTTAAACTGGCCCCCATTGTCTGTTACAATTGAAAAGGGTATCCCATATTTATAAATAATGTAGTTTAGAATGAACATAACCACCTATTTTCTAGTGGCTTTGATTAGTGACACAACCTCAAACCACTTTGTGAAATACCTAGTGGCCATAATGATGAACTTGTGTCCATTTGAAGAGTTGGGATATATTTGTCCAAGCAAGTCAAAGGCCCATGTTGAAATGGCCAATATGTTATAAAAGGTATAAGACTTCCATGTGTCTGGCATTTAAGACATGCTTTTGAAAATTGAATAGCATCTCTCTCCATGGTAGGTGAATACTAGCCTACTCTGAGCAGTTTCTTTGCTAATGAAAAGTCGTTCGAGTGTGATCCACATACACCTTCATGGACTTGTTTTAATGATAGATCAGACTCTTCAAGTTTTAAACACTGAAGAAGTTTACCATTGAGACCGTGTCGATATAAGTTGTTATTTATGAGGATGTAACACGATGTTGTTCTAATCAGGGATCTTTTCTCATTTCTGGATAGATTATTAGGGATGGTTTGGTTGGAAAGTTAAGCAATGATATTGGCATACTAAGATTGGTATGTGGTATTCAAAGCACATATTACCTGATATTCAGGGGTATCAAATGCAAGACAGTATAGCTCTTCTACCAAGAAGTAATAAAGGAATTAATGTTCTTCAAGTTGTAACATGGATGCCAAGGTAGCCATAGCATCTGCAGCTTTGTTCTCTGATCTTGGTATCTACTGGAAGGTGATGAAGACAAAGTATTTCTAGGTCATCAACTAGTTTCTTGTAGGGCATCAAATTTTCATCCTTCATTTGATACTCCCCATTGATTTGATTGATAATTAGTTGGGAGTCACCACATACGTATAACTCTATGATATTCCATTCCATAGCTAGCTTAAGACCGTTGACCAATGCTTCATATTCTAAAATATTATTGGTTCATGGAAATGTCAATTTGTAAGATTTGGGAATCTTGTAACCTTGAGGAGTTATGAATAGGACCCCTACTCGAGATCCTTGTTGAGTGAATGAACCATCAAAGTACATCTTCCATGGATATTTAGTTAGATGCATGATTGTATCATCAGGGAATTCAATTAGCAAAGGTTCATCATCTTGAAGTGGTGAATCAGCCAATTGATCTGCAAGGACCTGTCCTTTGATAGCTCACCGTTCTACATATTCAATGTTAAACTCACTTAGAATCAAGACCCATTTTGCCAAACATCCTGTTAATGTTGTTCTTCTCAAAAGGTACTTTAGAGGATCAATCTTAGCAATGAGCCTCACTATATGAGAGAGCATATAGTGCCTCAATTTTTGTGATGTGAAGACAACTGCTAAGCATGCTTTTTCAATAATGCTATAATTGAGCTCATAGGTGACTAGTGTTCTACTAATATAGTAGATAGCTCTTTCTTTCTTGGTTTCATCCTCTTGTACTAGTAATACTCCTAGGGATGTAGTTGTAGTTGAAATGTATAGGACTAGGGGCTTTCCATGAATAGGTGCCATAAGAATAGGAGGAGTAGCCAAGTATCCTTTCAATTCTCTAAAGTTTTCTTCGCAGTGTTCATCCCATTTGAAGGTAACCCCCTTATGTAGTAACTTAGTAAAGGGTTGGGCTCTATCTGCAAGTTGGGACATGAATCTCCTGATGGACTAAAGTCTTCCCTG
Organism: Thuja plicata; assembly: GCA_018584345.1. NCBI lineage: Eukaryota > Viridiplantae > Streptophyta > Pinopsida > Cupressales > Cupressaceae > Thuja > Thuja plicata. The sequence goes on along the minus strand of MU219860.1, from coordinate 50,041 downwards.
TAGCATCCTTGTTTGACTAATGTTACATGGAGGAGCCATCTCTAGTATAGCTTTAACTTTAGTAGGGTCTACTTCAATTCCCTTCGCTAAAACAATGAATCCTAGGAGCTTTCCTGATTGGACCCCAAAGGCACATTTCTTTGGGTTGACCTTGAGTTGAAACTACTCCATTCGATCCAATATTTTTCTTAAATCATCAATATGAGTACTTCTTTCTTTGGATTTAGCCAGTGTGTCATCTATGTAGTCCTCCATGTTCTTGTGCATCATGTCATGGAATATAGTCATCATGGCCCTTTGATACATTGTGCCGGCATTCCTTAGGCTGAAAGGCATGACATTCTAGAAAAAGGTACCCCATACGCATGTAAATGCCATTTTCTCTTGATCCTTAGGGGCGATCTTGATTTGATTATATCCCGAGAATCCATCCATTAATGAATACATCTAAAAGTTTGTTGTAAGGTCTATGATCATGTTAATGTTAGGTAGAGGGAAGTCATATTTCGAACATGCCTTGTTCAAGTCTCTGAAGTCCGTACAGATCCTGATAGATTTATCAGATTTGGACATGGGGACCACATTGGAGATCCATCCTGCATAGGCAATGACTCAAATAAATCCAACTTTCAACAACTTTTTTAGCTCTACTTTTACCAGTAATACAACATGAGGATGCATCTTTCTAAGCTTTTTTTTTATGGGCTTGATCCTGGGAGCTATAAATAAGTGGTGAATGATTAAATTAGGATCTAGCCCTAGCATATCCATATAGGACCATGCAAAGTTGATCTTCTTCTCTGTTAGGAACTCTATGAACTGTATCCTCTCTCTTTCTGATAAAGATTGTGCAAGGTGGACTATTTGAGGATTTTCAATAGTGCCCAAGTTTACTAGCTGTGTTGGTTCAATCAGTACTAAAGACCTTTCCTGAAAGTGTATAGGGAGGATATCAAGAGTCTCATCCTTTGGTGCCTCAGAGAGGTTTTCACCATTGGATATGTCTTTTTCCTTTACTATTTTGGGATTTGATACTGCCACAGAGTGGTTTTCAGCATCAGTTCACTTTTTCTTTTTAATTTTCAGTTTTTGACTAAGAAACCTGATATCCTCCAGTGACATGCTCTTGCTCCTTGCATTGGGGGAAGAAGGGTAAGGCTCACAAGCATTGAGATAACAAGATAGGGTGTGGTCATTAGAAAATTTGAGGATAGGAGTAGGATCTGTTTCAGTCCAATCAATTAGGTTGGGAAGTACTAATGTTAGGGAGTCAAATTCTGGGAAGGACAACATCGTGTTAGCATCAAAACCATTAAATGACATGATACGATCTGTTAAGTTAATTTCTTCAATATTTAGATCAATAAGAGTGAGATTGTCATAAAAAGGGTTGTCGTTAGTCATATGTGGACCAAACTCTAGTGAATCATCAGTAGAAATCTCATCATCATCTCTCCATAAAAGAAGGCTTCTTGCTTGTAGTCTATGAAATTCTTCTAGACTGATGTATTCACCAGTTTCCCCATCAGTGATCGGGGGAAGGGACTCTTCTTCTGCTTCAGGATTACCAGTGTCATTAGGAGTGTCAGATTATTTACGAGAAGCTGAAGGAGTTGCAAACATGTGAATTGTATCTATTCCAATATCTTCAGTGGCAACAAATAACTCTTTCCACTCATAGTCATGAGAGTCAGTTATTTCATCATCAGATCTATTTAAGTATTCAACAATGGTTATCTGATGTACCCAGTTAGCCATCTATAGATCAAAGTGTGGTAAATCTAGGACATGTGAAATTGTGACCAATTGCCCCCAGTTAGGATATAAATCCTGTTGTCAGGGTGTCTCTTGAGTAATATTTGCTATGGCGTCTCCTACCTCTTGAATGGGAGGTTGTGCTAGTAAAGGGGTGTGAAGATCTCGTGGTACCTAAAATCTGGGTACATAGCATTCTCCTTGGTAGTTGGTGTCCTATGTGCCAACATGTAACAATCTTTCATAGGACCACTACTCTAGTTCATCTGTTTCATCGCTCCCTTTATCTGAGTGTGGACTCTCTTTTGAAGCAAGTTTAATAGTTTTAGTATTAAAACCCAGTCCTATTTTATCTCTGGTATTCTATAACTCCATGGGTATAGGTTCAATAAGCCCTTGTCCTATTGCATTTAGAGGTCCCTTTCCTTTGTAACCCATCTGTTTGAGGAAATCATATCCCTTTCAATACTGTTCTGGGGATATCTTCACATGTTTGACCTCAACTTCTAGTGGTTCTCCTTTGTAAAGCTAGTCCAAGACTGCATGTTCTTCTATGTTATCTGAATATGTGGATGCCTTTACCATGCTAGTTGCTTTGTGTATTTCTGGCTCCTTGGATGTTGTAGGTGTGAATGTCAAGGATGGTTTTCCATAGGATCTTGGTGACACTGGAAGTTCTGTCAATGAGGGAGTCAGGTCCAGCTTGTACTCTCCCATACCTGTGTCTTCAAGTTTCAAGGTTTTGCTAAAACTCTTCATAACCATGTCCTTGGCAGTTTCAGGAGCAACTACATCCATAGCCTCTTTGCTATGCGGGATCATGCTACCTACTTTGATATTGTTGCAAGTGTAGTTAGCGTCTGTAGGAATCATCACTTCCACCCCATTATGTGGGAATTTTATGTATTGGTGGTAAGTGGATGGTACAACTTGCATCTCATGAATCCATGGTCTCCCTAGTAGGATATTGTAGGCCAACGGTAGATCCAAAACTTGACATATGACATTCCTCTCAGTCAGTCTGACTCTAATAGGTAGAACAATAAGACCTCTGGAGGATCTTTCTTCCTCATCATAAGCTTTGATGGTTATCTTTCTTCTAGAGTCAATTATTTGTTTTGAGAGACCCAGTCTCTTGATTAGATCCAGTGTACAGATATTCAATCCTACACCTCCATCTATAAACACGCATCTAACATGGAATTTATGAATAAGGACTTCAATATGGAGGGGTTGGTTATGTGGATGGGTGAATGATTTGTCATCCTCTTCAGAAAAGGAGAGGTAGTGTGGCGTTGAGATGTGATTGACCATTGTTTGGAATTTTTCTATATTGATATCCTTTGGGACATTAGCAACATGTAGAGCTTGTTCTAAGATTTTCGTATGTAGTGTGGATATCTTGAGAAACTCAAAAATGGAAATTTTGGTAGAGGTTCATTGCAATTGGTCTAACAAGTCATATTTTTCTCTAGGAATAGTTACCATGTGTTTTCACGTTGGTTTAGGAATAGTTACAATAGGAACCTTGGATGTTGATGTCATTTTTGGAGGTCCTTTGATTGTAACATGTGCTTGGCTCCGTTTTACAACATTTGAGTGGAATGAGACACCTTTGATTGTGACCACATTGATGGATTCAGTTTTGATGTCTAACATATTGATCACATTGTCATTTTTGGAATAGGTGTAGTTTACCTCATTACTCTTCCCTTTAGAAATTTCTCCTTGATCATAATTAGGAAAGGGTTTGTTGAATGATGTATGATCCTCATTGGTAGTGTGTCCATCTACTTTGATCTTACCTCCTTTAATGAGGTCTTGGATGACATGTTTAAGCTTGAGGCAATTATTAGTCTTGTGTCCCTTGTTTTTGTTGAAGACACAATAGGAATTATCATCCCACCACTTGGGTTTGACCATGTTGGAAATATGGATGGAGTAACTGAGAGGGGAGGGGTGAATCAGTTACCACAAGAATAAATCCACAAGTCCCTTAGATGTCTTCAATATATATTACTGTTACTCGGTAAATTAACCTTATACTGTTCTTTAAACATTCACAGTTATTCACATGCATAAATCAGATAGCATAAACAAAAGTAACACAAGCAACACCAGATATAACGTGGAAACCCAATTTGGGAAAACCACCAATGTAACTAGTTATTGATTTTCACTCTTCTGAAGTGAGCCCAGTTAGGAGCCAACCTTGTTAAAGGTTACAAAACACACTGTTAGGTGTGACCCTGTTAGAGGATTTAAACACCCTGTGAGGAGTGGCCTTGTGAGAGGTCTTTAGAACAATTCAACTGAATTTCCACC
>MU219854.1:0-10369 GCA_018584345.1 Thuja plicata | reverse complement strand
ATAATGGGGTGGTGAATCTACAACCACAAAATCTATCTTAAAAGTGACCTCAGGGTAAGCAGCAATTTTCACCTCTAATCCTTGCAAAGTTCCTATTACAGGTACTTCCCTATTGTCCATAGCATAGAATTTACCACAAGTAGTATCCACATCTAAACCCAATTGCTTCATAATAGTGTAAGTCATTACATTAGCAGCAGCTCCTAAATCCATCATGCAATTCTTTAGCAACATATTGTTTTTGAGAAATGTAACATAAAAAGGATCAATCTAGTCTGGTTCTTGAATGACTATATTCCCTAAACAAATTGGGACCCTATCCTTTTCTTCATGCTCACTTTTCAATTCATCTTTCAAAAAAACATTGTCAGGCACAACAGGTAAGTCAGAAAGTAATGATAATGCAGCCTCCCGATGTTCCTTAATTTTAAACATTTCAACCAAAGGAACAGAAAATTTCATATGAGATAAAACTTGCTTCATATTAAAAGTTGGGAGATTTATGTTATTATCAGGAGACACTTTACCTTTACTTTCTTTAAATTTCCTTGTTTGGCGGTGATGAGTAGGGGTGATTTTTTTTCCTTTAACCAAAGTATCTTTCAATTCATCTTGTGTAACTTCTTCACTTGTAACTTCTATAATAACACGTGATTCAAGTTGTTTCCCATCTTGATCAATTTTTCTATTCCTGAGTTGGTACGAACTTCTTACTTGTGTTACAGCAGCAATGGTTAAAAATCTTATCTCTTCTTCATTAGGCATCCCAAGTTGAAAATGGTCTACCTTAGTACTTGTGTTGTTCATTGTGATTGGAATCCCTTCTTCTGATTCTCCTTCTGAACTGTCATTGTCATCTTCAACAGTGAGTGCACACATATTTACTGCAGGTTTTTTCTCACCTTGGTTTTCTTGTGTTCCAATGTTTTCATGTTGCTCCAACAACCCCTGAGCTACTCCACATTGATATGGGGAATGAGGCATATTGCAGGCTATGCACCAAGGACTATTTTCCACATTATGGGCACTGTTGTTTTTTAATGGATTAGGAATATCTTTGTTCTTGGGATCATTACATTCTTCTAACACAGGTTTTCCATCCTTCCACTGAGTTTTATAAGGTAAATCTTGAAGTCTATAAGGTTTATCCTGCCTTTGGTATTGTAGCCTATTATTGTGAAATCCTTTTTCATTCTTGTCTACCTTGGCGGCAAGATCTTTCACCACAATCACCAATGCATCCATTTTATCTTCTTCTTTGGGGCTCTTATTAGGTTACATTTTGGTTCTTTCCAAAGCCTATTGTCATCCCGTTTACCAACCTTTCCAGAAGCCCTTTTATTGCTTTCTATGTTTATAGCCAATTTATATGCTTCTCTCATGGTTTGAGCATCTTTGTCCCTTAGCAGATAAGCTGTTTTTCCATCCAAAGCATTACATTAGGTAGTAACACACATTTTCATCCAACCTTAATACTTGAAACAACTTATACATAGCTTTCTGAAATCTTACATTAAACTTAGCTATGCCTTCATTAGTGAATTTTTTTAGGCTGTTAAATTCGTTCAACATAAAACCAAAATTTATCTTGTCACCATATTTCTCTTTGAAACTTCTAACAAATTCATCCCAAGAATAAATACTATGATCAGGCAAACCCCGGTACCAATCTCTTGCATCCTCAGTCAAGGACTGCACAAATAATTTCATTACAACATCCTCATCTCCAATCTCATAATCATTCATTGTATCCAAGAATACTTTCAAATGTTCTTCACCGGTTATGGCATTATTCCCACTAAACTTAGGAATCTTATCTCTGACCTCATTAGGAATAAGGTTTGGTTGGCCAGGGATCCCATCAAAGAATAGTTGTCTATATCTTTCTAGATGTATAGGTCTCCTTTGAAAATTTGAAACAATATTCTGGCCAACATTCTGTGTGACATTGTTATTGTTCTGACCAATGCCCATATTGTGGAGGCTAATATTTCTACTAGGCCCATTTACTCCTGATTGTGATGCAGCCCCTTGGGTTGCACTATGTGTCTAGATATCTGTATGGGCATTGGTATGAACATCAGAATTGAATATTGGGATGGTTTGGTTAGTAGCATTACTTTTCACATTGGTATTGGTCATGGAATTTAAGAAGGCAATCCTTTTCTTCATCTCTCTAGCAGCAGCTTCCAACTCAGCCTTTTCCAGCTATTTTGCAATGTCATCTTTGGCCTTTCTCACCCTTTCTAATTCCATATTAAGTGAAAATATATCTTGAGACAGACCCTCTTCAATTTTTGGTTAGGAGAAGTTAACACCAGTGATCTTTTGTTTCCCTTTGTCAACATTTGTTTGTCTAACATTAGTTGTTGATACATTTTGTGTAAGTGTCTGAGGTTTGGGGGATTTCTGACTCTCAGAGTTAATAGTTTGTCTTACTATAGAATCTGCATCTTTGGGTTCCCCCTTCTTAAGAAAATGTTCTCTTTCATGGCATTCTTTTCTCAGTGTATCTACATCTCCAAAAAGCTCCTTACTCAAACCATGAAATCCTTCTTTTGCACCCTGAGCTGCCAACTTCAACTGAGCAACTCACTTTTTTAAGCTTTCCCTTATATTAATAGCATTTATAACCTCTTCATTCTCTAGCTTCATCATTCCTTTTCTTGATGAGTAATAGTTCATTCAATTCCTTCCTCAAAAGGTTATTATCTCTGAGGACTCCCTCAATATCAGAACTGGAAGAATCATACACATTCACTTGGTTTTCTTCCTTTTGTTCTTCAACCCTCTCATAGGGAACACCCTCAAAGTAGGAGGATGTTTCCCCCTTTTCTTGAAACATATTATTTTTCCTAGGGTTGAATATGTCCTCAAAATAACCAGACATGTCAGATTCAGGGTTCAAAGGTTTATTAAACTCTTTCTCAAGAATGGTATCTAATGATTGGCTTAGGCCTACTGACCTAGGTTTCCAGGAAGTATTATTAAAGGATTCCCCTTTTCTTGAGTGGTTTCTCCTAGAATTTTTGGAACTATCACTTTCTGATGTTACTTTAAAGTGATTCTTTGTGTTTCCTTTTGTATTCCTCATTATATTCAAAACGAATTTTCACACACTAAATCTGTTAGTGCTCCCCTTGAAAATACTATAACCAATAACCAGATTTGCCACCCAAATCTTTGGGAATAAAATAAGATTCACTCTGACAATGATACTTGAGGATATATAAAATACAAACACACAACACGTGATTTCATAAATTGGACTTCAAAGTATCTATATTATGGAATGTTGTTGTCAGAATAACCTTTTATGCATTCAATGATAAAAGTCCCCAGTAGAGTCACCATACTGTTGGTTCTTTTTCTTGCTGATGTGAAAATACTTCTTAGAGCGTTCACTCTATCTATCCTTGACACTAACCCAGCATAGAGTAGAACAACAGAAACAAGTTTTTGAAACCTCCTACACTTTGAGTTCCACTAACTTGGGAGGGATTACCCTTTAACAACTTAGAATAATGAAATCATAGAATTATCCTAGGGTTGTTGTGGATGAAATTATAGGAATTGATCACTGTAACTTTTACTAAAATAGACCAGACTGAAAGTAAAGATTGATCTTAATAATGATAGTCATTTGATTAAATAAAAAATAGACTACTGCTCAATCCTAGGGCATGGAGTCATTTATGAACAATTTTAACTAGCATGATTATGGACAAGACTTAAGGCAATTACAGCATCTGACACAAACATAGATATACCTTGTAAATCTACCTCAGTACACTTAATCAAGTTATTCCATCAAATTCATTTTATACCCTGAATTTTATTGACATATTTCTAAGGCATTTTATTATTCTCTCATTAAAAGAACCCTAGAAGTATTTCATGATCTACCTGAAAAATATATATAAATTGAACATTACTAAAACATTCAATTTAAATAAAATTCAAAATACTAAAATGAAGACAAAATACTCATTATATGCTTCAGAAACTATGAACTGGATTTTATTCAAAAGTCATAATCACTTGCTACATTGAACAAATATTTCTCCACAAGACCTACTATATTGGTTCTCAAACCCAGATTTACAATTATTTTTTATATTCTTTCAAAATGAAATGGCTATCTCTTTCCCAGTAGTCTTGGAATCCTTTTATAACATAAGGATGCAAAAAGCTACCGACATACTGGGAAATTTTACAAAAGCCTTTTGCAACAACTTTGCAATGAATTAGAGACAAAAAAATTTAACCGAACACGGGTGGCATCTTATCTGCAGAGCTTGAACAAAGTTTTTTTTTGTTGTTAACAATATCCTTTTCATCCTTTCAGCTTTGCCTCCCACCTGTTTACTTCTTTGCCTCTCACCTCGGACACAAATTTGACCATATCTCTTTCAATTTTGAAGAGGATATCAATCATTTCATTGCAATATTCTGCATTTGTTTCCTTTTCTAAACGTTGTTTCATATCTTGATTTCCTAGTATAGCATCAAAGCCAGATTCCCAATTTGATTGTGCTTTCAAAACCCATGTTTCTTCATAAATTTTTGGAATCAATGGTGGACATTGGTCACCAAACAGTTGCAACTTATTGTTTATCACATTAGATTTGCCATTAAAGAAGGCAAAAGTATCATTTAACTTACTGACCATATTAATGGTATCTGTTACTTTATCTTGGAAATCATCATAGTACAACATAGCCATTTTGAGTTTATCCAAAACTCTTTCCTTTGCTAACCATAGTTCAAAAGTAGGATCTAAGAAAACCATAGCTTCTGCAGCTATCTTTGAGGCTTCTTGTAATGATCCATATAGGGTATATATTATGGCAGTTTGTTTTTTCAATACTTCAATTCTGTGTTGTAATATGAGTAACATGATAGACACAACATTCGTGCCCTGTTCTTGTGATACACCTTTTGACTAAGTTCCTACCAATGCAGATTCTTCCCTAACTCCTTTGTCAACATGTGTCACAACTTTGGCTGCCTCCTCAAGGATTGGAATTTTTTCCTTTTTACTTTCTTTTAATTCCTCTTTTAGTCTAGCATTCTCTTCTTCTAGTGTGTGGTTCTTGACCACCACTTCTTCATGTTTCTTTGCCAGGGCCATCATTCAGCCAAAAGTTGTCTCATACCTCTTTGACAAGTCATCAACCTTAGCCAAATTCATAAATGAAACCTCTGTCATTAACTGAGCTATCTCAATATCTTAAGTATTTTGCAGATTCCATATCATCCTGTCTACCCTTTTTTCTTCTCTGATAGTCATGACTAAGGGTTTCTATGTGGTAGGAGCTAATGACCATATTGCTAGGGTTTTGGATTTAGGATCAAATCCTAATCCTTTTAAGACTTCATCCATCTCAAATTTAGTTTTAAGCAAAGGATCTTCTTTTCTCCTAATTTGGTCAATAATAAAGGTGGATTGTAAGTCCCATTCAGGCATCAACATCACACCACTATTCTGTACCAATAACCTGGCTTGTTCCACAATAATTTGTTCAGTATCAGGGTCGTAATCTTGAAGTGTTTGTACAATTAGCTCATTTTTATCTGCATTTTCTTCTTCTGTAGTTATCTCTTGTCTCAAGTTCTTTTGTTTCAATTTAACCAGGAAAGTTTTGAACTCTTCAGACTTTATGAATTCATCATCACTCATGAATTCATTTGCCATCATGACCCTCTCATCATCTTTTCCAAATAGAACTATTTGATTATCTCCCCGACCTTCAGCCTCTGGATCCTTTTGTAATTTCTTTCTCAATTTTCTAAAATATTTTCCATGCTCTGATATCATGGCTTTTGCCAAGATTTTTCTATCTTGCACCATTTTGTGCTCTTTCTTCTATTTTTCCTTGGTGGCTCTTTGGCTGAAGTGGCCTCTTCACCAGCCTCTTGTTTTCCTTCCTTTTGTTGTTCCTCCTCCTGTTGTTCCTTTTGTTGTTCCTCCTCTTGTTCTTCCTGGTGCTCTTGATCATGTAGTGCAATTATAATAGGGGACCCTTTAGATTGTGCATCCTCAGCACTAAATTGGGGCACTTGTGACATTAAGGTTTCATAGGAGTTTAGCATTTTCTCCATCCTATGGAAACATGGGAGATCAGGGAAGAAACTAGAGAATGAGTTATCTGACTTCTTCCATTCAGATTCTACTCTTATGAGGTCATCCCACTTCCTTCTCCTATCCTAAACTTCCTATTTATTTAACTTGTTTCTTACAATGTCCTCATCATCCAATGCTTCATGGTCTTTGATCTTTTGCCAAGGAGTCATCCTTTTTAGGGCTATCTACACAAAATTTTCAGGATCACATAATCTGGCAATTGTTGTGGACATTCTACATTGCTTTAAGAAATCATTTATTGCATCAAACATTTTCTTCCCAATGGAAAAATCAAAACCTACCCATAACCTGGGGATAAAGGTTCCCTTCTTGTGCCCCTCTAGAAATTCCTTATATAACCAGGTGATTTGCCATACAAATTCTAAGAATGCAATTCTTGGAGGAACAAATTTAGGAAGAATGTGAGGAGGCTGAGTGCAACCATATACTCTGATGATAGTTATGTAATCAAAAAATGAAAAAATCAGCCCAATTGTGAGAGATTGGCCAATTTGGGACATACTCCCAAGGTCTCAAAAATTTTCTAATCTAATATGGAAGCCTGTGTCTATCTGTCCCCAACTAATTGAAAATTGGATCTACAATCCAATTGCAAAAACATACAAATGATGAATTGATGGATGAACTATCCCATACTTGAGTCCATCCTTGGACAGGGGCCTCTACACATAACTGTGATACAAATACTTCAAGCTCTTTATCCATTGATGCTCTGTTATAGTATAAAATCATGCACATGAGATGAGAATAGTGTTTAAAAGTGGGTGTTGGGTTGTCTGACTGTATTTCTAGTAATGCGTTATGGATAGCATCGACTATGTAACCAACATAGTCATAATCAGTGTTAACTTCTAGGTGTTTGATGTTCATTGCCATCATAAGTATTTCCTAAGACACTATATAATCTCCATCAAAGCCTAGAACCCTACTCAAACCATATACCATGCATTTAACATAGTGGTGAAATAGGGATAAGTCAAAAGGTGGCTTGAAGTTGTCCAAAATCTTCACCAGGTGTCTATCTACTCTGGGCATAAACTTGGGCATTTCATATTTCTTAATCAAATGCTCTCTCTTGGCATAATCATCTTTAATTTTCTTTAAATCAATGTCTGTGCAAAGTGCACCAGTAATTCCAAATACTTCCGCCACTGACCATCTATCTATGGATACTAGGGTTTCTTTATTCTTTTTTCTGATTACCCTAGCTACTGGACATTAATTTTTTGCTAATTCCTTAATGAGACTAATATCAACATAAACATCAAGCATAATTAATTTATCCATATTTAAATCCCATGGATTACAAATTGGAACTGGCTTGACCCTTTTATTCCAAAAATAATGAAACAAAATATTACCAGAATAATCTAGGGTTACCGGATTTCTGCATTGAGACCATCTATTGCTCCATTCCTCCCAGTTTGTGATGTTTGTATTCAGAGTTCCTGGCAGCAACTCAGCAAACTCTTCTGTATATTTCTTCAGTGTGACTTCCTTCTTCTTCCTAGACCCCTATGAGGTAGTGGGAAGAATATCCTTACTCGTCATTTTTCTTTGAATTTTACTGTCTCAAATAAAATTCTCTAAGACCAATAAGCTTTTTCACTCTTCGCAGAAAATCACAAAATGCAGAAATGAGAATTGTACAGAATCAAACTCAATCATTTACACTTATATCCATTAAAGCTTGCATCTTGTCCACTTCAATGCCAAATTCTTGCACTTTCACTGTCATGAAGATTTCATTCTGTCATTAATTCTGCCATCAAATCGTACTATTTGATCCTAGCTGGAAAAGAATGTACACTTTTCTCCCCTCTGGCAGTCATTAGCCTGAAACTAGCCATTTGTCAATCGAGCACAAAATTAGTACACTTTACTCATGTTTTGGAAGGGCTTTTGTGATTGAGCGATGTAACCTTTTATTTTAACCAGTCGCAGACTCGCCATCTATCTTTACCTTGCCTTTCATCTTCTGTGAGGGAGTGATGACCTAATCTGCACTTCATCTTTTGACAATCGCATACTTTCTATCTTTCTACATTTTTATTTTTGGTTCATGCGAGTGAGTGATATTACCTTTCCTTCAACCCATCGCTCATTTTTTGCTCAATATCAATCATCACCTGAATCTTGGCAAGTAAGCGATTAACCACTTATCTTTTAGTCATTCCATAATCGCACACTCGCTGATTTTCAAACTATTACTTTTGGATCTAAGCTAGTGAGCGACATCCATTTTCTTCTTATGCTTCATCTCATTGCGCATTCACGCTGCAAAATATTTCAACTTATAACAATCAGTGAGTAAGTGACACTAACTCTTTTTTTTTCTTTAATCGCATACTCGTTAACAACTTTCCCTTTTCCTTTATCCATGAGCGAGTGAGCGATTTATTTCTTCCTTTAACTTGTCACATACTCGCGAGTTCATTTTTTATCACCTCAAAGCATCAGCGAGTGAGTGAGGTGATGAATGGTCCCATGGTTGCTCAGTCACACATCTTCTAGAATTTTGGAGAATGCCTCTGCGACTGAGCGGCAAGCCTTCAAATTATTACTTTATGCATGCATTTACTGCATTCTCGCACTGCAAAATATAGTTGAGTTATAACCTAAGTGAGTGGGTGACTTCTAGAGCCTAACTTCATCACATAGTCACTGACTTGAAAGACAAAACATAAAACCCAACACAGGTATGTGACCGCTTCATGTTTAACAAGGCTCGCTTGGTTGCAAATAAAAAAGTGGACAACATAACTTTAAAGCGACTGAGCGATATACAAAAGTTTTAAGTCATCATGGGCTCGCTGGTTCAATTTCTTATACAGATAATTCTCAGTGAGTGAGCGATAAACTAAATCATTCTTAACCCACTCAATCATGAACTTACAACCTGGCTTTCACAAAACATTGTGATTGCATGATTTACATATTAAAATTCCCAACCTGCCCTCTCGCACAACTAATCAAGAGCTGATACAATCTCATTGCGACTATGAGATTTTATGCTCTGATGACTTGTTGCCCACTCACACAACTTGGAGACATGCTTAAAAGATAGACACGACAAAGAGATAAACATTTAAACAGAACACAAAGATGAATTTTTGACCCTTTATGCACGGTAAGACCAAAATTTAAACCAAGAAAGTGTAGGAAAAACTAAAAGCTAGAATTTAAAAGAAATTTCTTGGTGTAGTGTTAACATGGTCTCCCAAAAGGAAAAGGTCATTTGGTGATTAAGAGACTGACAAGTATAAAGTGATATATTGTCGCGTAGTCTCCAAATGGTTTAAAGCTTTTAAAATATACTCAGTGACTTAGCCCAACCATCAGATGTTAAGTGTAATAAGATCAACGGTGGTCGCTAAGTCTCCATCAAATCTGCATGAGAGTAAAAGTTCTCGCGACAATGAGATAACCTTTAGTCATGTGGTCTCTGAATTAAAATCAAAAGGTAAAGGTTGTCGTGTAGTCTCTGAAAGAAATATCAGATAGCATTTTTAATCTGTCATTTGGTGACTGAGGTTAGTTGTGGGGCCTTGTAAAGAGAAATAAACACTCAGGGACTTGGTGATAACAGTTAAAGGTAAAGATAAAATTTCAGTAGCGGGGTCTCCAAATAAACTCTGAGTTAAGCATTTCATCTAGAAACTTTGATTCATATAGTCATGTGATCACGAGAAGTGAACTATGGTTATCCAAGTAAAGGAAATCACTCAAGTCACTAGATCTCTAGAAGAATTGGGAGTTGAGAAATTTTCTCAGCAACAAAGAGACACCGCATAATCACATGGTCGCTAAATATAAAAAATGATAAAAGGTGGTAGTTACTAATATGACAACATGGAGATTTAATGTCCAATGACAATCTAGAAGAGTAATTGTTGTATAAAAGGGGTAGCTGAGATGTCTGACACGGAACCAAGCATATGAAGACATGTCATCTTATTCAAATTTTATAAGGGTTTTTCTGAAAGATACACTTATATGAATTTGATTTCCTATCACAGTCATGAACTATGGCTAGGATTTCAATCAATGCCACAGCATGTTAATTTGAAAGAAAAATTGATTGTCTTCTCAATGATGAGCTATGTACTTGGAAGAGTTGCCATAAAGAGTTGTTCGTAGATTCATTTCCACTTATCTTGCATCTAAAATTATAGAGTCAAGAAGTGCTAGGTCTTTTGTGTTCAAAAGCTAGAAATTGAT
>MU219852.1:2924-31059 GCA_018584345.1 Thuja plicata | reverse complement strand
GGAAGCATGCTCAGGCATGCTTCCTTCAATGATTTTATATGCATCATAAATGTTTAATAGGAACAAGTCGACACATATCCAACATAAAATGCAATACACATTTATTCACCATATGATTAATTATTCATTGAAACATAACTACAGATTATCATATATAAGTATATATCATTTCAAAAGAAATTAATGTTCAACCATATTTGTCTAAACTTATAAAATCCTGAACAATGAGACTAAAGTTCATGTGGTTGCATGCCACTAAATTAACAAAATAGTAACCAAGTCTTTGAGGATATAAAACAAAGTGCAGTGAACAGGAAACAAAGTGTATGAAAGACTTATCCTTGACTTAGAAAAATGTTATAAAAATAATGAAAAATTCTCATCCTATCATTTTCCCCTTACTAAATCTAGTGTCAGTCCTCTATCACTGATAAGTTCCTGATTTTCATGTTCATCCTGAAATCACCAACATTTGTCTCTCTACCATTGTTGTTTCCTATGTTCCAGTAAAATCCCTTATTGTGTTCCAACTTGCTCCTCCTACTGCTTTCCAGTTGCTCATTTAATTAATGTTCAATACAACTATAGAGAAAGGGAAACTAGTGCTCAAGTTGTGCATGTCTTCCTAGCTAAAGGTATGTGGGTACACGTTGCTTGGATGCCCTAAAATTGATTAAACGGTGAGGTTCAGATTTACTTAGTGACATAGGGAGTCTCTCCGATTGTTGTATTATTCCTTAAGTAGCCCTTTGTCCTTCATGATAAGGAATTCATTCAAATTTCTTGTAAACATGTTCTCTTATGTCAAATATCTTGACCTTGAGATCTGGATGGTGGAAGCCATAGGTAATATGTAACCAATAAAAGTACATGGTTGCAGGATTACTGCTTTCCAATTGCAAAGGTAAAGTTACGTTCCTTCCTTCTCTCTATATTTCCTCAATTGGTCACCAAAGTTAATCTTATTTCTGGCCAAAGACATTAATACTTTTAAATGCATATCTCCAATAAACAATAAAGGATTCCATTCAACATTCGATGGAACGGCACAATTATGGAGATAGAGTTCACACAACATATTTTGCATCCATTAAGGGGATTTATGGAAAATTTCATGGAATTATTGGGGACTAGAAACACTAGGGTCAAGTTCCCTAATAATTCTCATTAATTTAAACAAAAGGTATTGTTCCTCCAAGCATAATGCATAAATCCTAGGGGGTTGTCTACACTCCATTAATTGAGAAATCAATTCACTGACCACATCTAGTTTATGTTGTAGGTTCTTTGCCTCTTGTTTCTGCTTATAAATTTATTTTTTCATCTGTGCCCTTTCTAATTCCCACATAATCCATTTATATTGTGCATTATTGTAAAAATCCAAAAAAATTGAATGGCAGGTTACCTATTTTGGGGAACATAACCATTATCTAGTCTTTGATTAGATGAATTATTGTCCTCCTTTGTACTTCTCACCCTGTAATTGACCTGTTCCACTATCTTGATAGGATAAGGAATCCAAATCACTAATTTCCATGAACTACATACTCTATGGTTCTTCAGGGATTTCCAATTTATCAGTTGCAGCGGACAAGTCATTTAACCCTTGAAACTCCCCTCTATCTGGCGATGGGTTTTTTTCTTCCTATCTTTGTTCACACATCTCCTCAAAAGGTGTTTCAATAGAAACTTATTCCCCTATATTGTTGTAATCCTTTAAGGGACTACCAATATCCTCTTTTTCTGAATAATCAGGTTCATCTTTAGTTTTCTCATCTTCAAAGATATTGACTATAGGAATATCCAACTGGGGTGAGCTAGGGTTATTATTGGATTGCATTGTTTCATGTTCCTAACGTTGCACACTTCTCCTCACTAGAGTTGTTGCAGTGGCTGCAGGAATTTTCTTTGGAGGCTACATCCTAGGAGTTGTGGCTGCAAGAGACTGACAAGCAAGGGAAGGAGTAGATGTGCACTTTCTCTTTTTGTAACTAGTGGAAATAGACTCAGGATTCTTTTCCAATCCTTTTTCTGGTGATTCCTAATTTATCTTTCCTTTCCCTCTTACTTCCCTACTGGCTTCCCTATTTTCCACATGGGTTTGTGATGCAATAGGAGCTTCCTGGTCAGTTGTTTTATCACTAGGGATTTGTGTACTATAAGTCATCATTGTAGGTATTTTGGATATAGGAGAAGATTTTTAAGTAGAAGGCTCTAATGTTTCCTTAGAGGATCCCTTAGGAGTCTATCCATTCCATACTAACCCTTCCACTAGGCCCTACGTCTTGTAATTGAACTTTCTTGGTTGAAAAAAATTATTCCCATCACATGGGTGATACGTCTCTCAAAGACCTTTCAACTAGCAGTTTAATTAGCCCATGATGTGCTACAACATTTTTTTCCCTTTCTGACCTCCTAAGAACTCAAAGATAATAGTGAATAAAATAAATTTGGAACATTCATTTGGCGCTCGTGTCTCAAATGACTCAAAAATTTAAAATGAATTGCATGCAAACATGAGAAATGACCTTCACAGGTGAAATACCTGATAATGTGGGTGGCTACCTGAGGGTATGGTGGAGGTAGAGATAATCATCTAGCTCCTTTCTTGTCTACCTTCAGCCATTGGTCTCCTCTTTCTGTGAATTCTTCTATGGTTGACCTGACGCCATAACCATGTGGGTAGGGATCACCTATAGCTGGTAAGCCATTTATTTCCACTATCCTTTCTTCTGAAGCATTAACTCTCAGCCCTCTCACCTACGCTTCTCCACCATTGAACATATTTAAAAACTTGAAGGCAATTCCTTCATCAAAGTCATTTATCCTAAGAAAATAGCTTAACCACCCCACATTGTTGAAAGTTCGCACACTTTCTTGATCCTGCAAAAAGAATGAATGGTCCACCGATTCATGGCGGATTGGTGAGCCATTCATTGTGATATTTTTCCTTTGTCAACTCTTACCAAAAAACACAAACCCTGCCACTATAAACTATTGTCACTCCAAATGTCTGAAACCAACTGTTGTGAATACCCTTCACTCAAAAACTTCTAAAACCAAATTTAGAGCTCTAGAGAGAAAAATTATAGGCACCACCACTGATATCAAGAAGGATTAGAAATGACACACTTGGCTATGAGTACTGAAAATCATAAGGTTGGCAATAGGAATTCTCATGCAGTATCAATCAAATAATTATGTACTAAGGCTGCGAGCTAACAATGAAAATGATAACTTTTGGGTAGTTTAAGACAATTATGAGAACTTTAACACTTTTAGGCAACATGCAAAGGTGACGAACGACATTTAATAACCCTTCCCCCTTCTAAAATATTTTCAAGAGTCCACACATGCCAAATCTTTTATGGTGAATGTTTAATAAATATAATATACAAATATATAAAATCGACATCATGGAGCAATAAATAAATTAAGTAGGAAATAAATACATGTGCATACCTAGAGGATTAGCACCAACTATATGTATAAATTCATAAAGAGGTTGCTGATGTGTGCTAAGAAAATGAAAGAGTACAAGGGTGAAGTGGAGTTTTGAGTGGGATGAAATACACATGGCATGAGATAGAATGGAAAAATTTATTACGGAGAAAAAGGTTTCATGAAGAAGAGGAAACATTTATTATGAGTTGCATGTGATGTCAGCATTAAAGATAGGAGTTTAGCTAAAGGGTTTCACCTTCTACTGAAGGAAGTGATGGTTGCTGGGAAGATATGAATTGTTACAGGAAATCAGCCTTAGTGGTTGGTTTATGGTATCGACAGAGTCTATGTCCATTGACCAACAACTTGAAGCAGACTAGATCATTTGTTGTCAGTTGCACAACACCATTGTCAAATACATTCTCAATTTCATAGGGCCCTAACCAGTGGTATTACACTTACCTTGATTTTCATGGAAGTGAGAGTTATATAACATGACCCAGTTGCCAAGAACAAACTTCTTGGATTTGATGTTACAGTCATTCCATTCCTTCCTTTGGAGTTGAACTAACTCAGTGTTCTAAACAAAATATTTCCTCATCTCATTAAGTGCATTAAGTTGTAAAATTCTATCTCATTGTGTTGTAGAAAGATCAATATTAAGCTCCAAGGCTGTGGGAAGATTTTTATGCTCAAATTCAATAGGCATCATGGCTGAATTTCCATACAACAACTCAAAGGGTGTGAACCCTGTTGTATTTTTCCAAGTAGTTATGTAAGCCCAGACAACCTCAGTGAGTCTTCTACTCCAGTCTTTCTTGTGTAGTTGTACTATTTTAGTGAGGAATGACTCTATTTCCCTATTAGTGATCTCATCCTATCCATTTTCCTGAGGGTGATATGAACTAGACTTACGATGTCTAATATTATACTCATTCATCAAGGCAGTAATCAATGTCTATGTAAATTTTGATCCTTCGTCTGTTAACAATTCTCATGGAACTCCATACCTAGTGAAGAGTTCTTCATATAATAATTCAGTAACCTTGTTTTCTCTAGCATGCTTCATGGCATGTAACTCCACCTATTTTGTAACATAGTCAGAGCACACCACAATGTAAGAATTATTATTTGATGAGGGATAAATTGTCCCCAAAAAATCTAGCCCCCATTTATCAAAAGGTGTGACAACCACCTATGGGAACAAAGGCATTTCATCTAACTTGGTAGGTCTGCCCATTCTCTAAAACCTGTCACATTTTTTGGTATATATTTCTGCATCTTTGTGTACTGTAGGCCAGTAGTACCCTATTGTCAACACTTTCATGGTTGTCCTCTTTTCTGCAAAATGACCTCTACATGGTTCATCATATAATGCATGGAGGATATCATATGTTTCATCCTCCCGTACACAGCTTCTCATAGCTTGATCAGGGCCAGTGTAAAATAGACAATTTGCAATCCAAGAAAAGTTGAAAGTTTTCTCAACTAGAAGCCTCTTTTCCTTTGATGAAAAGTAGGGAGGTATCTTGTTAGAGGATAAATAGTTTGTAATGTTTGTATACCATGGTGTTTTAGCTGATATAAAAAACAAATGAACATTTGGGAAGCTATCATCAATGATTATGGAATCATCGGCATTTTGTAGTCTAGACAAGAAATCAATGACCACAATAGCCTTGCCTAGTTTATCTATGATGGTGAGGTCAAATTCTTGCATCAACAAAATCCACCTTGCTAACCTTCCAGTGAATGTAGGCTTGTTTTCTAAATAGCTAATGGTTGCATGATCTGTATGGAAAAATATCTAATACCCTCTTATATAATGGCGGAATTTGTTAAGGGCATAGATGATAGTTAACAGTTCCTTATTTGTGATAGTATAGTTTAATTTAGGTCTCTGCAGATTCTTACTGGTGAAATATAGAATTTTCTATAGGAATTTCCTTCTATCCTAGGAAGGCTCCTACAACATAGTCAGAAGAATCAGTGTGTATTTGGAATGGTAATGACCAATTTTGACCTCTTCAAATAGGTTCCTAAGTGAGAATGGATTTTAGCTACAAGAAGGATTTGTCACAGGCTACAGTCCATTGGAAGTTAGAGTCTTTTGTAAGAAGAGAATATATTGGGCTATCCATATTGTTTAATTCCTTTACGAATCATCTATAGTATCCATCATTCCCTAAGAAACTTATAACATCCTTCTTCCTTATTGGTGTGGGTAGGTTAAGGATAACTTATATTTTGGTAGGGTCAACCTGTATGCCAACTTCATATATATAATGCCCTAGGACTACTCCCTCTTCCGTCATCATGAAACACTTCTCACTATTCAAAGATAGGTTATGCTCTTCACATATTTTTCAGAACTTTTCCAAGATTGGCCAATTCTTCTTCATAAGATCTACCATAGGTTGTGAAATCATTCATGTAGATTTCTATGTAGTCATGTGAAATATCTGCAAAGATACCAATAACTTCTCTTTGAAATGTTGTTGGTGCATCACAAAGACAAAAGAGTAATATAGAGTATGCATACGTTCCACAAGGATAGGTAAAGGTAGTTTTATCTTGATCTTCAGGAAGAATCAAGATCTATTTATACCCACTATACCCATCTAGGAAAGAAAAATACTTATTTCTTGCTAGAGAGTCCAAAAATTGATCAATGAAGGGAAAAGAAACGTGGTCTTTCTTGGTAGCATTATTGATTTCCCTATAATAGACACATGCCCTCCATTTATCCCATTTTGTAGGCACTATCACTAAGGGAGTAACCCATTGGTTATCTGTTATGGGGTATATGAAACCAGCATTGAGTAATTTTTGCAATTCATCTTTAACTATCTCACGTAGAGCGGGAATGACTCTTCTTTGAAGTTGTCTAACAGATGATTTATCCTCCTTGAGATATATCATATGGGTACACAACTTGGGATCTAATCCTTTCATGTCTCCATAATCCCATGCAAAGGCTTGTTTATGATCCTGGAGTAACCTGGCTAAAGAGAGTTGTTGCTATTGATTTAGTTTATTTCTTATGTTCAACAAGTGTCCTATAGAAACCTTAATCTACTTGGTTAGCTCAACCATGGAAGCTGTAGTGAGTGAAGGCACGTCTATTTCATGGGGAAGAAAGCTATGGTAAATTTGTTTGGCTATAGGAAGGTAGGATGACTCGGACTTAGGATACAAAGGTTGCATGGAGCATTGTTGGGTAGAGGAACATCTAAAGTGTTATATTGTGGTGACTGATCAGGAAAGTACTATCCACAAAAGTGTTTTACCTTTATGCAATGTGTGGGGCTTATTTTGGCCAATTTTTGGACCAACATGTTCTAACCATAAAGCGGCATAAAGTTTGTATAAATTGGCTTAGGGTTAAGGTTTCATTATTATGGTGTATGTTTTACGGCGGTATTGAGTTGCAAGGGATCTGCGTATTGCAATCTAATTATAATCACTGGATAATAATAAGAGTGGACTTTTTTGTTTTGTGGACGTAGCCCAGGGATTCGGTGAACCATGTTAAATCTTTGTGTCTTGTGTTCTCTTCTGGTTTGGTTTATTATTCTCTGTTATTGGTTATATTTTTGCATGTAATTGTTATTTCTATCTTATTAATTCTAACAAGTGGTATCAGATCCAGGTTGTCTTCATTTATCCTTTGTAGGGAGATCTCATGGTTTAGTGGGAGTCTCACGACTAAGTGGGAGTAATTACAGACAAGGGTAAGCTGAAGGTTGAGAAGTTTAATGGGCAGAACTTCCAGCTATGGAAAATGTACATGGAGGACTATCTATATGAGAAGGATTTATGGTGACCATTTGAAGGAGTGAGAAATAAAATCATTACTATGTCTCAGGAGGATTGGGATATTCTAGATAGAAAGGCATTGGGTAGCATTCGCTTATGCCTAGCACAATTGGTGGCCTTTAGTATTACCAAAGAAAACAAAACTAAAGAGTTGATGGAAACCATAGAAAATTTGTATGAAAAGCCTTCCGCTTTGAATAAGGTATTTCTTATGAAGCATTTATTTAATATGAAGATGGTAGAAGGTGGGTCAATGAATGATCATTTAAATGATTTTAATACATTTACTAGTCAATTATCTTTTGTAAGTATAAATTTCGATGAAGAAATTAGGGCTCTTTTGATTCTGCATTCTTTGCCAGAAAGTTGGAGTACCTTGATAATGGTTGTTAATAATTATGTTTCTAATTCGAACACCCTAAAATTTGATGATGTTATTGGTGTTATTCTGAGTGAGGAAATTCGTAGAAAAAGCTCAGGCGAATCTACATCAGGTAGTGTTTTGAATGAAGAAAGTAGAGGCAGAACAAGAGATAGAGGAAAAAACTCTGGAAATCATGGGAAATCATGAGGGAAGTCAAAGGGAAAGAGGTCTCAATCAAGAGGACCTTGTGACTGCTGGTACTGTGGAAAACCAGGTTATAAGAAGAAAGATTTTTTCATCTTGGAAGAATAAAGAAGGAGACAAACAAGAAGGAAATAAGGATGCAAATGTGGTAAGTAATAAATCTGACGATGATGTTTTGGTCCTTTCCCATGAAAATGTTGATGATTCATGGGTTCTAGATTCAAGGGCTTCTTTTCATTCCACACCCCATAGAAGTTATTTTATTGATTATGTCCAAGGTAATTTTGGGCAAGTTTATTTGAAAGATAATGAACCCTGTCAAATTGTTTGGAAGGGAAGAATTAAGATTAAGTTGCATAATGGGAATCATTGTCTACTACAAGAGGTAAGACATGTTCCAAGGCTAAGTAGAACTTTTATTTCAGCAGGGAAACTAGGTGATGAGGGTTGCACAGTTACTTTTAATGATAAAAATTGGAAGGTTTCAAAAGGTTCCTTAGTAGTAGAAAAAGGTGTTAAAGTAGGCACCTTATAACTTTGTACAGCTAATATTGTTCCTTATACTTTAATTGTTATAGAGAAAAATGAATGTTCAGGAACAGTTATTGCAGTTGAGAAGGTTGAACACAAAACAGTTGTTATGGATACAGAAACAACACTATGGCACAACAGACTTAGGCACATGAGTGAGAAAGGTATGAAATTACTTCACTCAAAGAAATTTTTACCAGGTCTGAAATGTGTAAATTTAGATTTCTGTGAAAGTTGTGTATATGGGAAACAAAAGAGAATCAGTTTATTGAAGGGTGGGAAGGAAAAGAAAGGTGATAAATTAGAGCTTGTGCATATAGATGTATGGGGGCCAGCTCATGTATCTTCCCTTGGTAGCTCTATTTATTATCTTACTTTCATTGACGATGCAACTAGGAAAGTCTAGATTTATTTCCTTAGGGAGAAATCTGAAGTATTTGAAACTTTTAAAAATTGGAAAAGTTTAGTTGAAAAGGAGACTGGTAAAAGATTAAAATGTCTCAGATCTGATAATGGTGGTGAGTATTGCAGAAAATAATTTGAATATTATTGTTCCTCTAATGGTATTCATAGGCATAAAATGGTTCCAAGGACTCCACAAGAAAATGGAGTGGCTCAATGCATGAACAGGACAATAATGGAGTGTGCAAGGACTATGAGATTGCATGTTGGGCTCCCCTTAAACATATGGGCAGAGGCTGTAAATACTATTGTTTATTTAATTAATAGAGGTCCCTCTACTCCTTTGGGTTGTGGTATTCCAGAGGAAGCATGGACTGGTAAGAAGGTGAGTTATTCTTTTCTTAGAACCTTCAGTTGTGAATCATTTGCACATATAGATTTTGAAAATAGAACCAAGATGGAAGAAAAATCAAAGAAATGTATATTTGTTGGCTATGGCATTGATGAATTTGGCTATAGAATTTTTTATTTTGAAAATCATAAAATTGTAAGAAGTAAGGATGTCATATTCAATGAGAAAATATTATACAAAGATCTATTGTGAAAGCATGAGAAGAAAGACACTAATTATGTAGAGTTGGATGATACTCCACAAGATAATGTTCTAGTAATTCCTTATGCTCCACAACAATAGAAACAACAAATACCACACACCCCAGTGAATGTTAGAGGATGAACAAGGCTAAGTAGACCTCGAGATAGATTTTCACCTTCTTTGTATTATATTTTATTAACTGATGTTGGTGAACCTGAATTTTATAATGAAGCTATACAAAGCTTCAGTGGGAGTCTACAATGACAGAAGAAATGGACTCCTTTCTCAAGAATCAGACTTGGGATCTATGCAAGTTACCTGCAGGTAAACAGGCTTTACAAAATAAATGGGTTTACAGGCTGAAAGAAGATGGAGGTAAGAAAAGATTTAAAGCCAGATTAGTCATAAAAGGATTTGCACAGAAACATGGTATTGATTTTGATGAGATATTTTCTCCAATTGTTAAAATGACTTCTATTCGTACTGTTTTAAGTATTCTGGATACTGAAGATTTGCATTTAGAGCAACTTGATGTAAAAACATCTTTTCTTCATGTTGATTTGAATGAATAAATATATATGGTATAGCCACAGGGATTTGAGCTCAAGGGTAAGGAGAGTTTAGTGTGTAGATTGCAGAAAATTTTATATGGCTTGAAGAAAGAACCTCAGCAATGGTATATTAAGTTTGATACTTTTATGAATGAGAATGGATACACTCAATGTAATTCTGACCATTGTGTTTATTTCAAGAGGTTAAATGAGGATAGCTACATTATTTTATGTTTATATGTTGATGATATGCTTGTAGTTGGGTCTAACATGGATCATATTAAGGGGTTGAAACAACAGTTAGGAAAATCTTTTGCTATGAAGGATTTGGGGGCAGCAAAACAAATCCTTGGCATGAATATTTGCAGAGATAGGAAGAATAGAAAATTAACTATATCTCAAGCTGATTATGTTGAAAAGGTGTTGCAGAGATTCTCCATGAAGGATGCCAAAGATGTCACTACACCTTTGCCTAGTCATTTGAAATTAACTAAGGAGATGTGTCCAAAGACACCAGAAGAAGAGGCTAAAATGGCCAAGATACCTTATGCTTCATCTGTAGGGAGCTTAATGTATGCTATGGTATGTACTAGGTCAAAAATTTCACATGCAATGGGAGTCGTTAGCAGGTATATGAGTCACCCTAGGATTTAGCATTGGAATGGAGTCAAATGGATTCTCAGATATTTGAGAGGTACATATAATAAGTGTTTACACTTTGGGAGCTCTAATACTATTTTTCATGGCTATGTTGACTCATATTTGGTAGGAGATATAGATACCAGGTGGAGTACTACAAGTTATGTATTTACTGTTGGTGGGACAGAAGTGAGTTGGATTTCTCGGTTACAAAAGGGGAATTCCTTATCCACTACAGAGACAGAGTATGTTGTTGCTACAAAGGCATCCAAGGAGATGATATGGCTTCAATTCTTCATGTAAGAATTGGGACATCCACAGGAAGATAACTATCTATATTCAGACAGTCAGAGTGCCATACATCTTGTGAAGAATTATGTTTTTCACTCAAAGACAAAGCACATACAATTGTGATGTCATTTCATTCGGTCAATTTTGGATGATGGATAGTTAAAGCTGGAAAAGATACATACAGATGATAATCCAGCAGATATATTTACAAAGGTTGTAACGAGGGAGAACCTGAATTCTTGTTCAGCTTTGGTTGGTCTTCTATATTGAATAGACTAATAGAATAGAAAATTCCATGAAGGTTGTATCCAGTGGGAGCTTTACATGGTAGCATTTTACCTACAGGATCAGTCTCCAAGTGGGAGAATTGTTGGTTTACGTGGATTCTAATCAGTCCCAAAGTGGGAGATTACTATATTGTGGTGATTGATCAGGAAAGTATTGTTGGAATAGTCCCAAAGGATAACTGAGAGGGGGGGTGAATCAGTTATCTACAAGATTCAATTCTTTTTCTAATTAATTACAGAATAACATTAACCA
Organism: Thuja plicata; assembly: GCA_018584345.1. NCBI lineage: Eukaryota > Viridiplantae > Streptophyta > Pinopsida > Cupressales > Cupressaceae > Thuja > Thuja plicata. The sequence continues at coordinate 19,679 of MU219852.1, read as the reverse complement.
TTAACACATTCAGATAACACAAGATAGAATGCAACAATTTTGGTTACGAGGAACCCAAATAGGTAAAAACCCCGGTGGGAATTAGCACCCACAAAGAATTGTACTTGAGTATAGTAATCCTTGTTAGAAGATATTACAACCATGTTAGGATTTGTTCTTTACAATGCAATAAGTATAGTGACTTGGTTAAGGGTCTGACCCTGTTAGGAGTCTTTTACAAATAACCCTATTAGGGGTGAGGACTCACTGTCATAAAGCTCACTGCTAAAATGGTGAAAGCTACAACCTTCAGTAAAATAGATATGCACTATATCTGATAAATGAACTATTTGAGTAGACCTGTTGTCTTGATCAGTTCCAATGTATTGTATGCTTCCACCGCTTCTTCACATAGATCTTTTCTTGATGAATGAAATGTATTTACTATTCCAAAATGACTGACATTTTGTTCTATACTTTTTTTTATCTCTTTTCTTATCATTCACACTTGGCGATCTTAAAATGAACTACTATAAGTATATTCTCCAAAAGATGTGATCTTTGTCAGCTTAAGGAGTCCCTTCAATACTTCGTTGGTTGGCCAAACCAAGCACGCAACATAATTAGAACCGCGCAACTCAAATTGAATTGATGTGACGCTTCACATAGTCGGCTTCACCAAATTAACTCAAACATCATGCTTTTGTTAAAACATGTTTCATGCCTTTGGATAATCATCATTAACTCATAACTAAACATGAATAAAAACATGCATATCTCAAAGATAGGCGCAACTCAAGAAACATTGTAATTACGTCGGCTTTTAACAGATAATCTCTAGAAACTGTAACTACCAAAATAGATTGATATGACTCAACTGAAACTGCATATCTTACTCTACGTGAATGTACATGGTGTATTAATTATGTCTGAAACATAAAAACAACCACACAAGGCTTCCACATGTCCATACTGGAAATGGAATACATTTCACTGTTGTATACTATATGTTTTCATCAATGACAAATATACAGTCAACTATTTGCATAGAATCAAATCTCCAACGATCTCTCCCTTTGACATTGATGGCAACATATGATACAAAAAACACCATCAACTCAAAGTGTCTTCCTTCTTTTTACAATCTTCTCAATATCCGCATCAAAGGTTCCTCTTCGTTGTTGATGTTCCTCTGACTATGTTTTTATTTTCATGACTATTTACTCTCCCAGAGTATATGTTCCCCCTTACTATATAATCCCCCTTTGACATCAATGGAAAAGGGTGCCAAACACCATTAAGCATAGGTACTACTCCAGAAGTAGAGTAGTCAACCATTCATCAGTCACCAAGGACTGATGTTCTTGCTGCAAATTCCAATTAGACTCAGGAAAGGGAATTACTCTCAGCTTCTCCTTGAGATACTCAAAAGTATCTTTTGATAAAGGCTTTGTAAAAATATATGCTAATTGTTCTTTAGTTCTCACATAATCCAACTTTACTTCTTTGTCTGCAACTTTTTCTCTTAGAAAATGATATTTGATCTCAAAGTGTTTTTTCTTTGCGTGCATTACAAGGTTCTTTGACATATTGATAGTGTCAGTGTTATCGCAGTGAATAATAATAGGATAATCAATCTAAATACCAAAGTCTTTAATCATCTATTTGATCCAAACCATTCTTGAACAATTCAATTCTACTGCAACATACTCAGCTTCTGCTATCGACTGAGAGATGCAATTATGCTTTTTACTTGTCCAAGTAACCAACCTGTCTCCAAGGAATACTGCTCCTCCTGAGGTACTCTTCCTGTCATCAACACAACCTGTCCAATCTTCATCTGTATACACATGAAGTTGTATATTCTCTAAGTTAGGATACCATAAAACATAGTCTATAGTCCCCATTAAGTATCTGAATATTCTTTTTATTTCCATTAGGTAATTTTTTTTAGGTTCAGCTACAAATCTTCCAACAATGCCAACTACATTGGAAATATCTGGTCTAGATTGAGTGAGATATATGAGTTTTCCAATCATAGACTTGTATAGTGTCTTTTCAACTATTGTGGAATCATCATCTTTAGAAAGCTTGCTTCCTGTTATAATGGGGGTGCTTACTGGTTTGAAATCTTCCATTTTGAAATTCTTCAATATCTCCTTCACATATTTAGACTGATTTATGAATATGTCTTTGTCTGTTTGTTTTACATTCAATCCCAAAAAATATTTGATAGCTCCAATCATGCTCATTTCAAACTCACTTTGCATCTCTTTGGTGAATTCTACACTAAGTTTGTCATTACCTCCAAAGATAATGTCATCAACAAAAATAGCAACGAGTAGTAATCCTTCATCTATCTCTCTTATGAATAAGTTACAATCTACTGCTCCTTTTCTGAATCCTATCTTTGTTAAGTAACCATCAAGTCTCTCATACCAATCTCTTGGGGCATGTTTAAGTCCATAAAGTGCTTTCTTTAGTCTACATACCATGTATGGTTTGTCTAATAAATTAAATCCTTCAGGTTGTTCTATGTAAACTTCTTCCTTCAAGTCACCTTTCAGAAAAGATGACTTGACATCCATTTGATATACTTTAAAGTTCTTGAATTTTGCATCGGCCAAAAACAACTTGAAAGCTTCCAATCTTCTCATAGGGGAAAATGTATCAGTGTAGTCTATCCCTTCTCTCTGTGCATATCCTTTACATATCATTCTTTCTTTGTTTCTTACCACTGTACCTTCTTCATTCATCTTATTCTTGAATATCCACTTTGTCCCAATCACATTTTTGTCACAAGGTCTAGGGACCAATTCTCATGTATCATTCTTGATTATCTGATCTAATTCTTCTTTCATTTCTTTCTTCCAACATGAATCATTACAAGCATCTTCAACACTTAAGGGTTCAATATGTGAAAGTAAGCATACCTCTTCATCAACGGTTGAACCTTTTGCTCTGGATCTTGTCAAGACTTTAGTGCTCTGATCTCCAATGATGTCTTTATTAGAGTGGTATTTGGATGTGTATTTTGAGTTTTTAGGAGTGACACTCTCATCTGTAATCTATGATCCTTCTTGACTTGGTTCAGGATTGTTACATGAAACATCAATACAGTCAAACATTTCTTCAATAACTATCTCTTTATTGATAGATCTAGGTTCATCTTCAATCATGGGAGCACATTCATAGTATCTTTCTTGAATCGTAAACTTCTCATCAATCTTCACATGAGTAATTTCAATGATCTTCTTCAATCTTAGATTAAAACATCTATAGGATTTTCTTTTAGTAGAGTAACCAAGAAAAATACCTTCATCACTTCTAGCATCAAACTTGCCAATACTATCATCTCTCTTGATGTAGCACTTGCTTCCAAAGATTCTGAAGTATTTTACAGTAGGTACATTACCAAACCAAAGTTTATAAAGTGTCTTGTCTATGCCTGGCCGTAATTGTATTCTATTGATAGTATAGACTGTTGTATTGACCACATCTCTCTAATAAGTATGGGAAACCTTTCCTTCAATCATGATAGTGTGCGTTATGTCAATTATTATCATGTTCCTTCTTTCTGCAATCTCATTCTGCTGAGGGGTTCTAGGTGCACTTAACTGTCTTTTGATTCCATGATCTTCACAGTAATCATAAAACTGGTCAGAGGTGAATTCTCCTCCTCTATCTGATCTCATACATTTTATCTTCAATCCAGATTTATTTTCAACTTTAGCTTTGAATACTTTGAACTTCTCAAAAGCTTCAGATTTTTCTTTTAAGAATGCAACCCACATCATCCTTGAGAAATCATAAAAAAACAAAATAAAATACCTTTCCCCATAGTATGATCTTGTTTGAGTAGGTCCACATAGGTTTGTATGTATCAGATCTAATTTGTTCTCTGTAGAGTTTTGTTTACTCCTGAATGAGGTCCTCACATGCTTCCCCATCACACATTCCCTTCACATAGTATCAAATGGTCTTTCAATACTTGGAAGGTCTCTTATTGCCTTTACATTTCTTATCTTAACTATGTTGTCAAAATTGATATGACAAAGTCTCTTGTGCCATAGCCAATTGTCATCCACTTTTGTGACAAAACAACTTACTTTAGAGTTAAGCTGAAAGACATTACCTTTGGTCTTTGAGCCTGATTCAATCATTTCTCCTTCTTTTCTTTTGATAATACATCTATTGTTTTTGAATTCCAACTGATATCCTTTATCTAGTAGTTGTCCAACACTTAGTAAGTTGTGATGCAAACCATCAATATAAATAACATCATATATCTTGTTCTTTCCATCTAAGGTAATAGAACCTCTACCTATGATAGGTTTGGGAGTGTTATCTCCAAATCTAACCATGCCACCTTTGTACTTATCTAGATGTCCAAATCTAACTTTGTCACCTGTCATGTGATGCGAACACCCACTGTCTATGATCCAGTCTGTTATGATGTCTACTTTGGAAACTAATGCTAACTCTTGTGCTTTCTCTTCATCTTCTTTGTCCATTTCTTCAAGAATCTTCTCAATGTCTTTAATGGAAACGAATCCAATTTCAAATAATCCTGAGTCATCATCAGTTACACCATCTTCAGCATGATAGCATTCCTTAGTGTATTTGGGCTTGTAATCTCATCTGAACTTCTTTACTCTTGTAGGACACTTGGATGCAAAGTGACCAACTTTGTTGCATGAGAAACATTTGAATGGTAGTTGTCCTTCATATTTCCCTTTACCTTTCCTTTCTTTCTTGACAATCATAGTAATGATTTCTTCTAGTTTTGTATCCACTTCTTCTTTCTCATTATTACTAGACTTGCTTAAAGATTTTTTACTATGTATTGAGGCTTTGAAAGTTGTCTCACTTTTAGGTTTTGTCTTCAATCTTGATATCTCAAAAGAAGATATTTTTCTGATCAAATTCTCTCTCTTGAAGTCTTTTGAAAATTGCATAGTCTCATCTAGGATATTGATCTTTCTCTCATAGTCTTCTATCAATGTGGTCATTAGTTTGTCCATTATATCATCCTCTGAAATTTCTCCAACATTGTTCCTGATACCTGATACTGCTTCATTAATCCTTTGATTGTAAGCTCTAATCTTCTCTTCAGGTATCATCTCTAAATTATTGTATCATTTCTTCCATGTCTTTCTGCGCGCATTCTTTTCTTGGACCTTCAAACATATCTTCTAAGTATTTCCATATTGAATATGCTTTTTTTTCCTTCTTGATCTTAGAAAATTCACTGTCAGATAGGGCACTGATTAGGGCTTCTTTGGCAATTGCAATTTGAGTAAATACTTCTTTTTGTTTATTTGTAGAGTCTTCTTCTGCAAGCTCTTTCAAGGTGGGAACATCAATTTCATGATTAGCAATCTCATAGATCTCAAAAATAGCGCACTGAATATGTGTTATCATTTTTTTCTTCCAGTCAAGATAGTTCTCTCCAATAAACTTAGGACTCTCTTTCTTGAAGTGCGCCATTTGATCTACCTTAAGCTATTAGGCTTTCTCTCCAATGCACTTGGCTCTAATATCAATTGTTGGAATAGTCCCAAAGGATAACTGAGAGGGGAGGTGAATCAGTTATCTACAAGATTCAATTCTTTTTCCAATTAATTAGAGAATAACATTAACCATTAACACATTCAGATAACACAAGATAGAACACAACAATTTTGGTTATGGGGAAACCAAATAGGTAAAACCCTTGATGGGAATTAGCACCCACAAAGAACTGTACTTGAGTATAGTAATCCTTGTTAGAAGATATTGCAACCCTGTTAGAAGTTGTTCTTTACAATGCAATAAGTACACTGACCTAGTTAAGGGTCTAACCCTGTTAGGAGTCTTTTACAAATAACCCTGTTAGGGGTGAGGACTCAATGTCCAAAAGCTCACTGCTAAAATGGTGAAGGCTACAACCTTCAGTAAAATAGATATGCACTATATCTGATAAATGAACAGTTTGAGTACACCTGCTATCTTGATCAGTTCCAATGTATTGTATGCTTCCACTACTTCTTCACATAGATCTTTTCTTGATGAATGAAATGTCTTTACTATTCCAAAATGACTGACATTTTATTCCATACTTTTTTGTCTCTTTTCTTATCATTCACACTTGGTGATCTTCAAATGAACTACTATAAGTATCTTCTCCAAAAGATGTGATCTTTGTCAGCTTAAGGAGTCCCTTCAATACTTCTTTGGTCTGCCAAACTAAGGACACAACATAATTAGAATCGCACAACTCAAACTGAATGGACGTGATGCTTCACATTGTTAGGATTAGGCTGAAAGCTAATCTCCCAAGATCACCTGCATGCACATCTGTCACAAGTAGAAGCAAGAAATAGACAAGAAGAGAAGAAAATATGGCGTCCAAAAGGCCAGAAATCTGAAATCCATGTTGACAGAAAAAACTTCTATATTATCAACAATCGAATAGATTACAATCTCCTTAATGAAAAGTAAAGAAGTGAATCCTTATAAAAGGAATCACGAAACCCTAAAGGTGGAAACACTAAAGAATTATGAAGCGCCTAAGTGAAACTTAAGCATAGAGTGAATAGAATAATAATTAAATGAATTAATTATTGGCTAAACTATGTCTACTCTAACACCCCCCCTTAAGTGTAACTTAGGGAGAAGCAAAACAGCTAAACTACTGCAGAAAGCAGGAAAGATGGGTCCCAGCAACAAGGCCTGATCAGGTACCCAAAACAAGGAAGCAAACTAGATGAAGGAAACTAAGCCTTCAATCTAGGGAAAAGATGTCCCAGAGAAAGGAACAAGAATAGAGCAAGAAGCATCTCTGAAGCATGAAGCTGAAAACTCTGTCAGAAGAGACTGCTGGAACCCCCACTGAAGTGCATGACCAAGTAGAGAAGACAATGTCTGAAGAGCTGATCAATTGAACCAGGAAGCAATAGAACCAACAGGTGAACCCCCCCATAATGTTGAACTGGGAGAGGTGACAGGAACACTGAAATGCAATGCCAGAAACATCTGCAGAAAGCAGAACCAGGAACACCAACAGTGCAACAGAAGTACAAACACAAGATAAAGGGCGGTGTCATCAACACACAGCATGGGCTAATGTCATAGAAGGTATACTCACTTGACAAAGGTGGATGCACCTAAAATGGCAAAAATATCATAACCCCCCATGGCACTTTATAACAGAGTGCAAGTACAAAAACACACAAGGAGTACAAGATCCCATAAATGCAGAAGTAAGCACTTTATCTCAGTGTATTTATAGAATAAAGATGCATCAGAAGAAGCATACAAGCTCAGAAGTCAGAAAGAAGAGTGAGCTAGAATATCAGAAGAGGAGATCCCAGGACCTATAGAACCAAGCAATCCACCAGAGTGCATAAACTTCCAAACTCAGAGGAGAGAAAACCTGGAGCAAAATCTGGAAAAAATACCCCTGCAACTGAATAGTTCACTGAACCAGCTTTTCGACGATACCTGGTTTGCCAAAAATGGAGTCCGGATGAGCTAGATATGACTCCTAGAAGGCAAAAATAGATAGCAAACTTCAACAGCAAAAAATGCTATCAAAATAGCAGACCCAAAATTTCTAATCACCATAGTCAGAAAGATCTCGGAAAGAGATTTCCGATGATATAATGAAGTCCAAAAAAGGCCTCCGTATGCTCCAAATAGAGCGAAAAAGGTGAAAAGGGCTCAAAAAAGCTCCAAAAGGCAAGAAAGTAAGCCCCGAGGGGTAAAAAACTAGCGCCCCTGTGCGCATGGCGTGCAGGGGGCTAAAACTGGGGCCCTTGGTCCGGCATATGACCTACCGCAGGCCTTAAATGCCCGCAGGGGCTATAAAAAGGGCCGCCACCGGGGGCGGAGCGGCGCAGGGGAGGGCGGTGGTTGTCGGGGCCGGCAGGGCGGCGGGGGGCTGCGGAGCGGCGATGCCGCCGAGACTGCAGAGTGCCACGGAGCGGCAGAGCGGGCCGGGGGGCCGAGCGGCGGGGCCGCGGAGCAGGGTGGTGGCCGCCGCGACAGAGGTGGGGCACCGATGGAAAACGCCGGTGGAGCCGCAGAAACATGCGCAGCCGGAGGAGCCAGCAGCAGGCACTGCCGGCGGGGCCGGGCCGCGGTGGGGCGGTGGCGGTGCACCGGTGGTGCCATTCAAATTGCACTGGCAGCGGTTTTTTTATTTTTTTTGAAAATTTTTCCAATCCTGCCTCGTTTCTCGTGCCCGTACAGCCTTAGTAAGGCAAAAAAAATTTGCCAGATGCCCCGGTGTCCAAATCGGACAAGTCTTATATAGATTCTGGGGTTTTTGGGCCTTCTGGACGCAATCGTGAGGTCGGTTTTGGTCTAAAGTGCCTCAAAAAACAAAGACCCCCCAAATCCAATAAAAAACACTGAAAAAACTTCTGAAACCCTCTGTGCTTCAACAAAACCAGAACAGCGAACAGCAGGAGAGCTCTAATACCATGTTAGGATTAGGCTGAAAGCTAATCTCCCAAGATCACCTGCATGCACATCTATCACAAGTAGAAGCAAGAAACAGACAAGAAGAGAAGAAACTATGGTGGCCAAAAGGCCAGAGACATGAAATCCATGTTGACAGAAAAAGCTTTTATATTATCAAAAATCGAATAGATTACAATCTCCTTAATGAAAAGTAAAGAAGTGAATCCTTATAAAAGGAATCACGAAACCCTAAAGGTGGAAACCCTAAAGAATTATAAAGCACCTAAGTGAAACTTAAGCATAGAGTGAATACACTAATAATTAAATGAATTAATTATTAGCTAAACTATGTCTACTCTAACACACATAGTCGGCTCCACAAAATTAACTCAAACATCACGCTTCTATTAAAACACATTTGGTGCCTTTGGATAATCATCATTAACTCATGACTAAATGTGAATACAAACACGCATACCCCGAAGATAGGCACAACTCAAGAAACATTGTAATTACATTTAATTTTAACAGATAATCTCCAAAAACTATAACTACCAAAATAGATTAACATAACTCAACTAAAACTGCATATCTAACTCTGAGTGAATGTACATGGTGTAGTAACTATGTATGAAACATAAAAAAACCGTGCAAGGCTTCCACATGTCCATACTAAAAATAGAATACAGTTCACTGTTGTATACTATATGTTGTCATCAATGACAAACATACAGTCAGCTATTTGCACAGAAGCAAATCTCCAACAAGTACTGTCCAGGAAAGTTTTTTACCTTTCTACAATGCGTCGAAAAAAAATTAAGGCTTATTTCGGCCAATTTTTGGACTGACATGTTCTAACCCTAAAGCGGCATAAAGTTTGTATAAATTGGCTTAGGGTTAGGGTTTCATTATTATGTTGTATGTTTTATGGCGGTATTGAGCTGTAAGGGATCTACGCATTGTGATCTGATTGTAATCATTGGATAATAATAAGAGTGGAATTTTCTATTTGGTGGACGTAGCCTAGGGATTGGGTGAACCACATTAAATATTTGTGTCTTCTATTTTCTTCTAGTTTGGTTTATTATTCTATGTTATTGGTTATATTTTTGCATGTAATTGTTATTTTTGTCTTGTTAATCCTAACATAAAGGAGTGTTCCCTCTCTGCCATAATTATTTTTCATGATGTTAGTGAGAAATGCATCCTCTTCCTCAAGCTATAGGAAAGGGTCTCTTCTTAACATCATTAATTGAACCACTAAATTAACTTCCTCATATTCTTCCCCTATATATTGCTAGACAAGTGTGATTGGGGTTGAGCAAGTGGATACAAGGCTAGTTTATTTGTAGTTAGACCATAAAAAATAGTCATATCTTCTGAACAATAGTCAATATAAGCATCTACAATAGCTAACCATGGTCAGCCTAGAATAATGGGATATCCCCCAAGTGTGGCTTTAGCTGAAAGGATCATGAAATTTGTAGGGTATGACCAAGGGTCCAATGTCACAACTACATCCTCCACCATTCCATCATGTTTAACAATGGAGCTATCTACAAGCTATAGGATAGTAGGTGTAGTTTGAAGGTTTGAAATGCTAAGTTGTTGCATTATATCTTTGGTCATAATATTAATAGTTGCACCTAGGTAAATAATGGCATTATTTATTGATGTTACATTAATAATGACCTCTACAATTGGACTGTTAGGGTCAGAATATTTAGGGACAACCACTTTTCCAAGCATAATCTTTGCTAGCTATCCTAAGACATGGACAGTCTGGGGATCCTTCCTTTTCCTATCAGTATTTTTGAAACAATCTTCTTTGATAGCCTTCCCATATGGAGGTACATCCTTTATTTCTTGAAATAGTGGAATTTGGACATGAATGTGTTTAAGTTGATCAAGTATGTCAAAGTTTGCTTCTACTGTAGGTTTAGGGATTTCAACTTGTAGCCTTTGTGGAAAAGGTGGCCATGTTTGCGTGGTTGGATCAGCTATATTAGATAGGCATGGTTGTAATGGAGTAGGAGCTACATTGGCTTATTTGGGCCCATTAGATGATATCTCTTTTATGACAGGGGAAGTTGGTGTAGGCAATGTAGTCCCAAACCTGAAATGGATATCATTGATATTAATGTCATAAGCAAGGTATTGAGTAGGATCTTCTGATTAGATAGGTTGTTCTTGCACCTAAGTTCTATTATTAGGATTTGGATAGGGTTGAGTGGGTAGTTGAGTTGGCTTTGGAGGATTAAGATTGGTTGCAAGAGGTGGCGTAAGTGCTTGTTGTTGTGGCTAGGGATGTGGCTACAAGAATCCAAAGGGTTGATTTGGTCATTGTTGGCCTCCTCTCATTGTGGATTCTACTGCCAGTTACTCTGTGGTGGCTGCCATTCACCTGGGGGTTGCTTCCAACTCCCTTACGGATTTTTCCATTGAGGATTTTGATAATTTTTCCACTGAGGTTGGGGACTATTCCAAGGTTGATACTGATAATTCATAGGAGGTTTCCATTGATTATTATAAAAAGGACCATAAAAAGATAAAGGATCTTGTGGCATACCTTGTCTTGGGGCACACAGCCTCCTTTGTGAAATAAAGAACACTTTCTCATCATCTCCTTCAATTTGTTTGATGTTAGAAGGCAAATGTACAGCCTACAGGTTAGCAACCATCTTGCATATGTAGTCTCTCTTCTTTTGTCTACAATGAGAATAGAATTCTGCTAAAATAGCCTCAGCTTCCTCATGTTTTTTCTTTGCTTGCATGGTTGATGCAAAGCTGCACAACTGAATCTTAGCCTATGGGCCCTTTCTCCTTGTTTAGGACTTAAATCAACCCCACCTTATCCAACTACTTCTTAATGAAGTATTCTACCCTTCCAAGAGTTTATCTTTGAGCTCAAAAACCTACTAAAGACTCTTGGTGCATTTCTTGGTAACCACTCTAGAGTTCTCAGTTAAGGGCTCGGTACACCTTTGAACTCGGATATTATTATTGTTTGTCTTCATCAAACAGTTTTGGTGGAAATTTCTAGTTTCTTGATAATTTCCTAATTCTCATCTCACTGAGTGAGTTCTTCTCTTGTTTGATCTTTAGCTTCCTCCAGGGACTTATGTGTGACTCCAAGTTGTAGGACCCAACTCCACTCCAGTACCCCTTAACCATTATCGTGTTCACAGACACAATAGGCCTACTTAGGCTTGGTTAATAAAGCATTTTTTTAGAAATGGATACACTGAGTCGATCCAACACCTCATGAATATTCTTCTACCCCAACTTTTTCCAAATCCACCATCTACCAATTCATGCTACTATTGGAAAGTGACAATGCAAGCAACTGTTATTTTGTCATTGATGTCAAACCTTAACTGGTGAGACTATTGTTATCTGTTTGAGTACCATATCTATTGATTGATGAAGAAGATTTAACAAGAAGACCAAGTGAATGGTTGAGTTAAGGAAAATAAAAGGGTACTTGATCAATTGGCACTCTGGCAAAGTAATTAGTTGTTTATCTTTCAAAGATAGTTTTTCTGGCTATTTTGTGCCGAGCAAGTCAGGCTTGTGCCGAGCAAGTTTGGATTGATGTCGAGCGAAGTTGTTTGTGACAAGCAAGTTTGTTCAGTGTCGAGCACCAGTGAAATTTCTGAGTGGAAACAGTGATTTCTGAGTGCAGATCATAGATGTTGGCCGAATTACAGTATTTGGATTAATGATGAGATTTGAGATCTATGGCCGACTTAGTTAATTTTATTGGGATATGTAAAGTTAATTAAAGATTGATCCACGTCATTTAATGTATGGGTAACCATAATTAATGCATGGCTTAAAGATTTAATTAGAGACTACTTTGGAGAAGTAAATGTAATATAATGATGGGATGATCCATTGGATCTGACCTAACCTAAGATCTACGATCTTGATTAAGCAGCAAAGATTTATCTGACGTAAACAAAGAGGTATATGATAAACTTAAGGAGTTATTCATTGAAGTGAGGATGTACTAATTGATGTACATGTGTCTATGCAAGAGGATTACATAGTTGATTTACTGATTGGCATGACCTAGCAGAGAAGGCTGAACACATAAGCAGAAAGTTGCATGTGTGATTGCTTGACAGATTTCCAAACAGATCAGAAGATTGAAATGACAATGATGGCCACTTAGTAAGTTAACATCAGAGCTTTAATTGGATCTAAATTTGCAAAGTAAGTTGTATATACCAGATCACAACTGTTGATTACTTTCTAACCATTATATCAATTAAAATCCTTTAACAAGGGTGACCTAACAGTCATTTGTATAAATCCTCTAAGCAAGGTGACAGTTAGGTGGAATGTTCAAAGTCCTCTAACAAGGCCACTCTTGACAGGGTGATTAAATCCTTTAAACAGGTCACACCTAACAGTGTGTTATTGTAACCTTTAATAGGGTTGGCTCCTCAAAGAGCTCACTTCATAAGAGTGAAACTTGGTAGCATGTTACTGGTGGTTTTTCCCATATTTGGTTTCCACGTTAAATACTTGTGTCAACTTGTGTGAATGCTTATGGTTTTTTTTACTGTTATCTTTCTACAAGCTAATTACATTAAACAGTAAACTACATGATTAAGTTGTTGACATATGCTACTGATGCCGAGTAGATCTGAATTGTTTAAAATACAAAAAAAATTATTTGGTACATCTAGACCTAAGGATAACTGATTCACCCCTCCCCTCTCAGTTATTATAAATTCATTATAACAATTGGTATCAGAGCGTTGGTCTCCTGAAAATAGTTTGAAGGTACTTGGAGCGAAAAGATCAAGATGTATAAAAAGGAGGTTCTGAAGCTGAACAAAGATAACTTCCCTGCATGGCAGAGTTTGATGAAACTACATCTGGCTAGTATTGGAGATGATGCTAAGTGACTTATTGAAAATGACTATGTATTGAAAATGACTATGTACCACCTACTACTCTTCTCATAGCTTCACAACTAAGAGAAAAGAAAGAGCACAATCAAGCAATGTTGGAGATTGCATCCTCATTGAGTTATTCAGAGTTTGATGATATAAAGAGTTGCACAAATGCAAAGCAGATGTGGGATAAATTAGCAACTGTCTATGGTGGAGACACAAATGTGCTAAGAGATAAATCAGAAAGTCTAAGAGGTAAGTTTGATGAAATAAAAATTAAAGAAGGTGAAAATGTTAATCAGTATTATGGTAGAGTAAAAGAAGTTGTAAATGTCATTAGAGGAGCTAATGGAAAAATAGATGAGAACACTATTATGAACAAGGTACTGAGAACTCTACTTCATGTATATGCTATTAGATTTTATGCAATTCAAGAACTTATATGTACTCCTAATAATAATCTGAATCTGGAAAATTTGATAGGCAGACTCACTGCATTTGAAATGTTAAATTATGATAACTACAATCCACAAGGTATTGATTCTTCTTTTAGATCTCAGTTGGTCCTCAATAAATCTAAGAAAGGAAAGAAATATGTGAACAGTGATAGTGACACTACTAATGAAGATCTTGAAGAACTCGAAGCACTTATGGCAAAAAGGTTGTCCAGAGGAAAAGGAAAATACAGAGGTAAACTTCCTATCATTTGTTTTTCATGAAATAAAATTGGTCATATAGTTGCTAGATGTCCTGATAAGAATGAAAAAGATGAAAGAAAGGACAACAAATACAAGGAATACAAAGATAGAAAGGATGGCTGAGACTTCAGTAAATATAAGGATTACAAAGACAAAGGTAAGAAATCTTGTTATATTGCTGAAGAAACTTCTGACAATGATACTGACAATCCTTATTACAATGGTATAGAAGTTGTTTATGTTGCAATGAAAGAAGATTCTGATGATGATGAGAAAAATTCATTAATTTCTTATAACAGTAAAGGTGATCGTTGGATCATTGACAGTGGTTGTTCCCATCATATGACTGGTGACAAGCATAAGTTTGAAACCCTAGACCAATGCAAAGGAGGATATGTAAAATTTGGTAATGATGCACCATGTCTCATCAAAGGTAAAGCATTGATTAACTTGACTGACAAAATCAGATGTGATAATGTGTATTGGGTTTATGATCTTAATTATAATTTGCTGAGTGTTGCACAGCTGAACACTTCTGGTTACAAAGTTGAGTTCCATCACAGAAAAGAAAATATCTATGACTCTACTAGAGAGCTAGTTGGAAGTGGTGATCAGACTAAAGGTAACTTGTTCTATCTGGATTTATTTGAAGAAACATGTTTGTTTGCACAGTACAATGATGTTTGGTTATGGCATAAGAGATCGTGTCATGTGAACTTTGATAACTTGGTAAGCATAAGTAAATTGAAAAGGGTTAGAGGGCTACCTAAGTTAAAGAAACCTGAGAATGCAATGTGCAAACAATGTCAACTAGGCAAGATGACTAAGTCTATTTTTAAGAGTAAAACACATACTTCAGAGGAAATTCTAGAAATAGTCCATACTGATCTCTGTCGTCCCATTGGAGAAATAAGCTAATATGGTGCTAGATACTTTATTATGTTTGCTGATGATTATTCAAGGATGATAACTGTAATGTTTCTCAAGGAAAATTTTGATGCATTCTAGTTATTTAAATGGTACTTAGCTAAAGTTGAAAAGTAAACAGGCAAAAGTTTGAAATGCTTAAGATCTGACAGAGGTGGAGAGTTTATTTCTAATGATTTCAACAGGTTCTGCAATGACCGGGGTATAAAGAGACAGATGTCCGCACCCAAGACACCTCCACAAAATGGTATTGTTGAACACAGGAACAGATCTATCATGGACTATGCAAGAACACTAATGATGGAGAAGAATGTTGCACAAAAATATTGGAAAGAAGTTTTAAGTACTGTAGTCTATACCCTGAATAGAGTACAAGTTAAGAAAGGTACAAATGCTACACCTTATGAATTTTGGTATGGTTATGCACCTAGTGTAAAGTACTTTAAAGTATTTGGAAGCAAATATTTTATACTGAAGGACAACAGAAATGGAAAACTTGATGCTAAAGGTGAAGAAGGTATATTCCTTTGTTATTCAATGAAAATCAAAGCATACAAATGTTTGAATTCTAATACTAACAAAGTTGTGGAAAGTGCAAATGTTAGAATTGATGAGTTTGCAGAAAGGAATGAAGCTAAAAGTACACAAGAGCCTGAAAGCTACAAATCATTCGTATATCTGGATGAGGTAGATTCTAATACATTACCTGAGGCTACTATCGAGAAATAGCCTGCACTTGCTAAGTCATAGAGTGGAGTTTTCGGGCAACAGGAAGTGAATGCCAAGCTATCTAATGGAGATGCGGAGTCTCAAAATCAACCAGAACTTAACATAAACAATGAACCTGAAGCAAGGCCTGAGCCTACTCTAGAAAAATATGTGAGGAGACACCACAATTCTAATCAAATCATTGGATCGAAGGATTCTATAGTTATGACATGAAGTAAGTTGAGAGATGGCACATGTCTGTTATGTGAATTTGAGCCCAAGACATTGAAAGATGCTTTAGAAAATGAAGATTGGATACAGGCAATTAATGAGGAAATTAAACAAATTGAGAAGAACAAGACTTGGACACTTGTACCTAGGTCAAAGGATAAAAATACAATTGGTACAAAGTGGGTATTTGGTAATAAACTGAATGAATATGGAGATGTGACAAGACACAAAGCTAGACTGGTATGCAAGGTTTATGCACAGGAGGAAGGAATTGACTATCGTGAAACATTCACCCCAGTTGCAAGATTGGAAGGAGTCGAAACCTTACTTGCATATGCGGCCTATAAAGGATTCAAAGTTTATTAGATGGATGTGAAGTCTACATTTCTCAATGGTATCTTGGAAGAAGAAGTGTATATTGAGAAAGCTAATGGTTTTGTTGACCCAAACAAAATGAATATGGTTTGTAGATTGCACAAAGCACTATATGGACTAAAGCAAGTGCCAAGAGCATGATATGAGAGATTGCACAATTATCTGATCAAGATTGGATTCGCAAGAACCAATGACAATAGCAACCTATACTTGAAGATAGAGAAAAGCAAAGGTACATTATTAGCTAAAATTTTTGTAGATGACATCATATTTAGTGAACAAGATGTGTTATGCCAAACATTTGCAACAAAGATGCAAACTGAATTTGAGATGTCTATGTTTGGTGAGATAAAACTCTTTGTTGGCTTACAAATTTATCAAATGAAGAATGGTATCTATATCACTCAATCTAAATATATCAAGGAGATACTAAAAACTTTTGGAATGGAAGAGTCCAAACTAGTGAGTACACCCATGGCTAC
>MU219851.1:526499-553783 GCA_018584345.1 Thuja plicata | reverse complement strand
TAGATTAATCATGCATTGTTATCATTTAGATTAATTTCTTTTCATGCATTGTTATCATATAGAGTAGATCTCATTTTCATGCATTTGAATCTCTCATTTCATGGTGTACTTGCATAGGCACTAACAAGTTTAATCTAAGGGCATCCATTTCAAACATTTGCACTCCATGACTAGAGAGCTATGAATCGATATTTGAGGCCTCATTCTTGAGCAACCTTAGATGGAATGATCCATAGAAGTGTGACACATTTTTAGCACACACCTTCTACTAGAATCAAGTTTAGATATCCAATATTATCCCTAAAATAAAATATTTTTGGTGGGTTATTTCCCATAACAATATCCTTACCACAGACAATCTCAATAAAATGGGGGTTATGTTTGTAAACTAGTGTTCTATAATTTATGATTATTATGAACATATTTTTTGAATCTTCCTGTATTATCCTTATGCTTGGGAGGTTTGGTTTTCTATTTCTCCTTCTTATTAGTCAATTAGTAATTTCCAAATAATAATAGGAGTTTCATGGATAATTCTCAATTCTTTTCCCCTTCAAGCACCATGTTATTTAGGATCTTTGGTATCAAATCCCACCTTTTGTCTCCTTGAGCCTATTATCACAAAAAATTTCACCCTTACTTGGCATTTGCCTGCCAAGAAACATTGTGAGGTTTAGTATTTGGAGAAGGTTGGCTTGCTTTCTAATCAGGGTGCAGTGTTGAACCAACCCAGCACTTGAAAACCTATTGCTACACCTAATCTAACATATTCTCAGGGAAAAGAGAAGAAGGAATGAATAAAATTACAGGAGATAATAAAATGAGATTAGAACATCTCTCTCCCTACCTATGATTGCACAAAACATCAATAGAGAACCCTGGAACATACACAAATATTTCTTCTAATCAATCCCCAAAGAATCATACATAGGAAAAAATTATGAGATGTTGAAAGGAAAACTATATTCACCATAGAACATTCATAGCAATATTGTCACATTATACAATTTGGAAACATAAAAGAAACATTCAGAAATGCTAGATTGATAAGTTTGCACAAGATATCTGATTGTGAGAAAAGGTATAACAATAATTTTATATTAATGCAAGGGAAAGGAAAATTACAATCGCGATGCACAAGTCTCTGCAAGAGAACAAAAGAGAAACCAAAAAATATCTCACAAACTTGCCTTTATAGATTACACATAAATCAGATTAAACATGGAGTACAATTCCTAACTCAACAAGGGTTTGATTTTAGGAAAGATCTTATTGAATAAATTAGGTCAAAGATCTAATTATTTGGCATGTATGTGATATCTAGAAGTGAAAATAGGTATCTAGAAATAAATGCCCCTTCTAATTAAATATGACAAGGCGATGCTGTAGGATATATTTCCAACAATATATCGTGTGATTTTTCATTGTGATAGAATATAGCCTCTTACATACCATAAATGTGCATGAAAGACATCCTTGAATTTTGCATGTAGAGCCTATAATATTTATGGTGGTAGCCTAAAGTTTCTAGGTTTGAAGAGAGATCACTGGAAGTCACTGGGAAATTAATCTTGTTGCCTCTTCCTACTTGTGTGGCACATAGCCATTAAAATTTGAATCCAGGATTTTAAATTAATTGTTCCACCTAAGGTTTTGGATTCTGATGGAAGTTCTAGAACTACTACTAGACTCTGATGAATGATTTGGAAGTGTTCCATGAAATAGTCCCTTTATCCCTTTTATGCCTTATAAACATTCTCCTTTTTGTTTCCTTCACTTTGGAAATTATTCAATTCTGGGGCATCGAGTCATAACAAAGGTTCAGGAATTTCTTATCACGCCTTAAATACATTTTTGAAACTATTATTGGGCCTCAAGAAAGTATTCTAATTTTTATTTCTTCTACTTAATCTTGTCTTCTTCAAGACTAAAGTTTCATTTTTGACTTTGGCTCCTGATGACAGTTCTAGAACTAGCCATCAGGCCTGGAACTTTTATTTTGAACTGAAATTACATTCTACTTAGATTTTTCTTCTCAAATTTTTGAAGTTCCTTTTTGGATGTCAGATCTTGATGACATTTCACAAACAACTTGTTGTGTTCAATGTGTAATTTTTAAATTAAGATTTAGACATTTTAAAAATAGAATTTGGAAAAATGACTAATGCATCAAGGATTAAGGGCTTTAGGGGTAGAACCTTAGGGGCCATTCAAAAAGGGGATTAAACCTATATTAGTTTTCTTAGATTGGATATAAATAGTAGGCTAAGGGTATCATACAATTCCAACATTTCTGGTGACTTTCTATGGGATACATTATTTCTAATCATGTTGTTTAGTGCCCTGAAGTATATTTTGGCCATGTAGTCACATATAAAAACATAATCACTTCATCTTGAAACTGGGAAAAGAAACGAAAAAAACCTACTATCACTAGGAGAGAGACAATTTTGTGCATGTGCACTTCTTTGAAAGAAGAGAAAACAACTACTCTACTATGTACATAGATTTACAAGGAAATAATATCAAAAAAAATTATTAACTGGCTTGTTAAAGTAGCTTCCATTCTTGACCACCCTTAGGTTTCTTCCATGCATGTGGACAACTAGGGAAGGCAGTAGGAATGATAGTCATACAAAAAAATTCTAGAATGCCCTTTAAATGGTAAGAATGAAGAATCTCTCCAACACATGGGTTCTATCCTTTTGAGAAAGATAAACTTGCTCCTCTTGATACTCACCTTCATGATCAAGACTAAGTATGACCAGGGGAAACTTGAAAACTTATTACATAGCTATATGCCTAATAGGGCATCCTCCTAAGATCTTTGAGTCCAAGAAAATGACCTTGGGTTCACTGTGGTACTCTAAAAATTCAATATCTTGATGGCCGACATGAGTTGGCTCTGATGGTACAATTGGTAGTATGTAGATCTCCACTTGTTTTTTCTGAAACTCATGCTTATATAATATTGGAGACAATGAATCAATATCAAAATATGAGACAATGACATCAAAATAATCCAAAAAATTTATCATCTTCATCGATCTCCTCCATGCTTCTTCCATGGCATGTACAACTCCCATGTCACAATAGTCCTTATGATGGCTTGAAGAAGCAAAAATTTCCTTTTCTTGAATTGTTCTCTGTTTTGATATCAATGCATAGGTTGGGAGACAACCTCATGCACATTAGTATATTAATCCTCAAGGACAGGGGTCTCCTTATGCTCTTCATCCTCCTCCATATCAACAAAAGAGGGAAGTTCTTCAAATAAGATGATTAGATCCTATTATTCATTTTTTTTTATTTTTTATCTTTAGAGAGGTTTGTTGGAATATAACCTTCTCAATATCCTCTTGCAGCTCCAATTGATTATTAAACTCTGATTCCTCATTCTGTGGCTTATGTGAAGCCTCTAGTAGTGTAGGAGAAAGAGATATTTACAAGTTTTCCTAACTTTTCTACTATGGCGACAAAATTTTCATTAGCTTCACTTTTGCATGCACTTGCTCCATTAGTTCTTCCTTACATTTTTAATTTTGTACAACCAACTCTTTTGTGATATTTTCCTTATGTTATTTTATTTGATCATCTATTTTGTACTCCTTGGAAATTATCTTCCTTACCAGCTCCACATTTTGTTGCTTTTTCTCAGCTACATCTCCTAATATTGCTAGGTGGTCCCACAATAGTGTGTCCCACTTTTTGGCCAACTTTGACACTAAGATCAACATTCTGAGAAAACTTCACTTTCAAACACCTGTTGCCGCAAAACTATTAAGAATTTGAAGATGATGCAAACTAGAGTCTTTTAGAATTTTCTTTGTAGATTCTAAATATATATTAAAAAAAAAATTCATTTAAATTCATTTTTCCTTCTCTTTCGAAAAGTGGTTTGTGTGAAAAAACTGTGTTTTTAAGGAGTGACTGTCACTTGGATCCTCATAATTTTTTTAAAAAATATGATAATGATTTAATTCTTTCAAGTTAATTTTTGTAACTTCAATATATAAAGGATGCAATTGGTTTCATTCATTTTGGGTCAATATTTCATACTTTATTAAGTTCTAAAGTGACAGTAACTGTAATTTAGACATAAGGTCACTTGGATCGCTCTAACTTGATCTGTATTTATCAAAATTAATTTTTTATTTTTTTAATAGAAAGGAAATACAAATACTCTTTTCCTACCTATTTTTCATATCTTTTATTCCTAATTTACTATTTTTCCCGAAGCGTAGAAGAGAGAGGTTGCTAAATGGCCAGACAACCTCTGTTTAATTAAACTAAAAATAGAAAGTCACAATGAACTTAATATATATTAAAATCATAGTCATTGTAAATCTTGTTTTGAGTAGAATAATTTTCCATTTGGGTTTTAGAAGATTAGTTTATTTGGTCCTTGATTGAGACCTTCAAAGGGAAAAAAAATTGTAGAAATTTGTTGGCTTTGGAGAGAAAGGCCAAATTCAGGAGGTTCTCTTGAACACCCCTTCTAGTGAAGGGGGTTAGAGAGAACCCCCTTCGAGCGAACTCCCCATGGAAAATTTGTGCAAATTGTATGTTTTTGTGCATTCACAGGGTTCTCTCGAATTGGGTCTAGTTCAATCGAACCCCCCATTTCATCTAGTTCACGTGAATGGGTATTTTCCCTTCGTGCAAACACCCCCATTCACTTGAAGGGGTCAAAAATGAAAAAAAATTCATCCACGTGATTTTCCTTCATGCCTAAAAGTGGGACACAACTTTGTGGGATCACCCTGCCTCATTTGTGAAAATAGACATAGTTGAAAGAAAAAATGAGCCAATTCATCTAATTTCATATCAAACCCATGCTAACTCTTGATTTCATTCAACTATCTATCCTAGTTGAACAAAATAATTTTTAACTCATTATATCCCATATTGTCTAAATTTGCGGCCTGGTTCAAATCATGATAAAAACCAAGACTAGGCTTATAAGCTCATCACCAAGGCTCTCTATCATACCTTTGAGCCTAATAATCCCCATACTGGCTATATTGTGTTGTTGACTAAAAGATTGAGTAGGGGAGGGAGGGTGGCAAGCATATTAGATATGGTGGTTGCATGATATTGTAAAAGAATTTGAATTAGAACTAGGCTATAGTTAAGGTTGATATGGATAGAAGGAGGGTGTAGTGGAATAATTATCATGACATGGGGGTGGGATATATTTCTATAAAATGGATCCACGATTAGGCATTCAAATAAATTAAAAACTCAAAGAAAACTTGAAAAACATAGAAGATCAAATTTTATCTTTGTACATACTAGCACTTAGACTACTTGAAACCAGTAGATCTGAACTTGGAGTTTCCATGGTGTTTGAAGAATTGCCTCTAAAGCTTGTTTACACTAAGAATAACACTCAAATTCTTATTGAATGATGAGCTTTGCAATAATTCACTAGTGAATTTGTTTGATTGAGTTGAAGGATAGTCATACTTGATGTGCTAGAAATTATTATTATAAAACTTTGCACATAACTTGCTTGGTGTTTGACTGCAAAGAAACCTTGTGAAATCTGGAAACAACCTCCAAGTGTGAGATATTCATAAGTGAGGTTAAGGCTCTGAATAAAGCCCATATCCTTTGCAATCAGGGTGAAGTATTGAACGAGCCAAAAACTTGAAAACCTACTTCTACACCTTATCTAACAACTTCTTAGGGAAAAGGGGAGACCAAATGCATAAAAGTAAATTAGGTAATACACCAAGATTAGAGCGTGTTTCTCTATGTCTACGACTACACAAAACATCAACATAGAACTTCAAAACATACACAAATCTCTCCTCTAATCAATCCTTAAAGACTCATATGTAGGATAAAATTTATGAGATGTTGAAAGGAAAATGATTGACTACAACATTCATAATAAGATTAACACAATATACAATCTGGAAATAGAAAAGAATACTTGTTCAGAAATGAAAGCAATATAAATTTGTACAAGATATATGAATGTGAAAAAAGGTAAAACAAATACTTTCTATTATTGCAAGGGAAATGAAAATGAAAATTAAAATTGTAGGGCATAGGTAACTACAAGAGAACTAAAAAGAACCTAGAAAATATCTTACAAACTTGCGTTTATAGATCAGACATCACTCAGATTAAACATGGAGTACAAATTCTAACCCAACAAGGGTTTAGTTGTAGGACATACATGATCAAATAATTTAGATCAAAGATTTGATCATTTGGCACATATGTGATCTATGTAAGTGACAACTTGCAATTGAAGATGAGAAGGCCATGCTATAGGATGGATCTGCAACAAAATATGGCATGATTGTTCTTTCTGAAAAGATAATTTTCCTGTAGATCATAAACGGGCATGGTGGGAATCCTTGAATCACATATGTAGATCCCGGAAGAGTTATGGTGCTGGATTGAATTTGTTGGGTTTGTAGAGGGGTTTCTGGAGGTAGCCAGGAATTTAATTTTGTCCTCTCTACCTGCTTGTGTGGTGCCACCATTAAAATTTGAATCCGATCTTTTGAATTAATAGCTCCACCCGAGGGTTTAAATTTTGAAAAGAGTTGAGATACTAACGTACTTCAATAAATTATTTGGAACTATTTCTTGAAGCAATGCCTTTATCGTTTATCATTCCTTAGAAAAATTTCCCTTCCCATTGCCTTCACTTTGGAAATTTTTTCATTTCAGGCGTCGAGTCCCAAAAAATGTTCAAGAACTGTCTGTCGGACCCAAAATAAATTTCCAAAATTATTAATGATCCTTGAAAAACTATTCTAACTTGTATCTCTTCTACTTAACATTGTCTTCTTCAAGCTTGAAGTTCCATTTTTTAACTTTGGATTGTGACGCCGGTTTTGGAACTAGCTTTTGGCCTCAAAACTTTGATTTTGAATTAAACTTACTTTTTACTTAGATTTTCTTTCTTGAAGTTTCTAAATTCCTTGTTTTTATGTTGGGCTTCGATGCCCATTCTGGAATTGCTTGTCAAGTCCGACACGTGATTTTTGAACTAAGACTTGGACATTTTAAAAATAGAATTTGGTAGAATGATCGAGGCATGGAGGATGAAGGGCTTCACGGGTTAACCCTTAGGGGCTATTCAAACTAGCTGCTTAAGCCTATTTTAGTTTTCTTAGATAAGATATTGACAATAGGCTAAGAGTAGCATAAAATGCCAACAAAACCTTTGGAAAGAAAGGAATACAAAGACCTTTAGGGACTAGTCGAGGAATAATGTTGAGGTGTTTTGGGTTACCAAAAAGAAAATCAAGGAAAATCTTAATTTAAGTTCTTATGGCCACTTTCAAGTTATGCCAAACTATCAAGATCTTGGACCTAAAAAATTGGTGGGAGTCAATCGGGATCTCACAAAGATAAATTGTCCATTAAGATCCTACTAAAAGAGGACACGAATTACCAACCCCTTGAAGAAGGATGTAGTAAACCCAATTTTGACAATTTTTCTAAAGGGAAATCTAGGATATCTAGAGTTGGAGGAGTGATAAGGGACAACAAAGGAAAATTAAAGGATATGGTAAAAATATTGGGATTGGTTTTAATAATAGAGTTGAGGCCTTTGCTTCTTGGGAAGGTTTGAAAAGACTAAAGGAGTTAAAAAATTTATAAAATTAATCTGGAAGGAGATTCTAAAAGAATTTTGAACATCCTCGATGAGAAAGCTAATTTCCCCTAGGAAATTAGGAGCCTAATGAATGAAAGCAATGATATACTTCAGAGATTCCTTAAATCTAAAGTTTTTCATGTTTATAGAGAAAGCAATAGTGTAGCGGATGAAATGGTTAATTATTGCCTACAGAATGTTGATTGGCTAATTCTAAGTTTCAAACAATTCTCCCCTAAGTTAAAAGAGATAATATATACTAAAAGTTTTCACAACTACCAAAATCATGAAAGTGTTAGTTACCTTCTACATGGATATCAAGATTTTCAAACTCAAAATAGCAGACATCTTTGATGATGTGTCTTTACTGGGTGAAGTATCTAGTCGAGTTATTGCTCTACTTTTTTGACATGAGAGACAATGAAAGATGGGTGGGTATGAACAATTATACAAATGCTTGTGATGATATTTCCGTAATTTTCATATATCTCCTCTCAATATGTTGCTAAGATGACATGGTTAAAATTAATGATATGGTAGAAATAAATTTGTTAATGATTCATTTCACGTGTGAGGATATGTATGATAATACTTATATTTATTTCCTCCATTTCTTGAGGTATAGTTTAATCATGGATAATTTTGAAGACAAATCCATTCTTATTTCCCATTTCGAGGGATACTATCTGCACTTCTGCAAATTCTTGAAATATTTTTTATTGAAGAAGGGTAAATGGGAGAGGCTTGGATGATTTCAAAACCAAAGAACTATGACGACGTAGAATGCAAATGAGGACCTATGGGATTTACTTGAAAAGGTGAGAATAGTTCCCTTTTCTGATGCTATGAAAGGCTATAATAACTCTTTGTCCACCAGATTCTGCAATTCATGGCAGGAAGGATTTGTCTCTATTGGAAGTATCAATTTCACTATTACCGTAGATTTGATTACTGAGGTCAGAAGACTAAAATTTGAAGGACTCAAAATGGAAGATTAAAATTCTAGAGACTACAAAGCTTTCATAAGGAAATTCTTCAAGAAAGGAGAAGGTCCATCTGTTATTCAAAATGGTTAGGACTGCTCCATCCTTCCTCTTGTATACACCATGATGTTCATGTCATGAGATATTTCACTTTAGAAGGTTGGTATGCTATACTTCATGAATATCATTTCCCCATTCTCAATCATATTAGAGAGATAGAAACAAATGATATGCTTTATTTTTTGTTTTCTTTTCTATGTGCAAGTATACGTTAAGGGGACCTTCCCTCCCCTACATCAGAGCCTTATCTTGTCCCATTACCTATATGAATTTTAACATTACCCTCATTGTATAAGACTCCTGACGAACTCAAGAAACCCTAGCAATAACCCTAAAACACCTTCTAGCTTGGTCTATATTGAGTAGGTTGAGATAAATTCTCACTCACTAGAAAGGAAAACCATCTTGGGTAAACAAGGAAACAAAACTAATAAAGGCATGGTTGAGGAGTACCTAGAAGTAGAATTGATAAATGCATACCTAATAAAAGAGAAACCCTAGCCTCAAAGAGAGGACCTTCCAAAGATATAAAAAATTATAATAAGACACCTAAACAAAGTAGCATTACCATTGATCTAGAATATCTTGGATCGAGAAGAGATGAGGATGATAAGAAAGAACATAGAAAATATGATAACAATAATGACACTCATTAATAAACCCACTTAATCAAAAAAGACTCAAAAGGAAAAATCTATCCAACAAAGGAATAAGTGACCCTATAGTTGATGAAGAGTATTCCCCAAATGATGAAATATCTAGTGAAAATTTTGGGGATGAAGATTTCAACACCAAAGAGGAAGACACCCAGGATTACAGTCGGGAAAATTCTATTATCAATAATGAGTTTGAGGAAGGGTTAGAATTAATGCAACAAAGATCAGAGTCTTCTACCAAATTTGAGGAGGTTAAAGGAAACATAAACACCAATACTCATGATTTTTTTCTGTGATGATGATAATGGAAGAGTGTCTAGATTGAGATTTTAACTTGTTGATATGTAAGCTAGAATGAAATATCTTGAGACAAGGTAATAAGAGCTCCAAAAATGAATACCTATCCTAGAAGGTTGATTAGAAATCTCTATGTGAATACCAATAACATAATGAGGAAGGCTTACATGGGGTTTTTCTTTGGAAAAATCAAGTTGAGGGCAAAGATCAAGAAGGATTAGGGGAAAAGACAACAAGAGATGGCTCGAAAAAGTATGGCTAGGACATGGACCAAGATGATTGGAAAGACCACCTCCAAAAGCTTTCAAGAAATTGAGGGCTGGATAAAAGTACAAACTTATGTCTCTCTTTTATAAAGGAAATGACCAACGTCCGTTGATGTTTTTAAATTAAATCACTAAAACGTGGCATACATGCTTAGAATTTTGAAATGATGTAAAATAATAAAGTGTTTATTGTTTAATTATGTATTTAATGTTTGTAGTTTTTCAAAAACCTTAAAATAATTATTTGAATATAGATTTTTATAAAATAAATGCTAAAATATAATTATTGCTAAAATGTTGAAATTGCATTTACATCGCGTGTCTCTCTTTATATAGTAGCCTTTTCCTGTTTTAGGTTAATTTTTTGTGTTTATTGGTAACTTGAAACTTTATTGCATGGATATATGTTTTCACTATTTTAATAAATGTTTATTTAAAAAGTAAAATTGAAAATTTGTGCATTGTGAAATATAACTCTTCCATTTAGCATTACCTTGGTCTTAACTATTTATCCAAAATAGAGATGAACTATATCATCTTGACATTGATGCTTTCCTCTACTATATCTTATTTTTTCAAAATTTTATAATAAAGTTTAGCATATTTCTATGAAAAGACAATCTTAACTGATAACCTGTTTTATATAGAAATATAAAAATGTTGAAAATACTAAAAAATATATTTTTCAAAAAAATCATTTATAGATCTTCAAAAATTTATTCTTATATATATTTTTAAATATCATTAATAAGAGTAGCAGTTGTATTTTAGCTATAAATACTTAAATTGACTTTGCTGACAAGTCGGCCTAAAGTGTGACATATGTTTGTACTTGCACCCCACTTAGTGGCCCCAAACATTAGTTGTTACTCTTGTTGATTAGCTAGGCTATGTGCCACTTTGTTTTTGTTATGTTTTATCACTTTAGTATTCCGTGTAAGATTTATAGGTCTTGGTTCCTTTTAACGATGCTCTTATTTAGGACTATTTTTAATCTTGTTTCTTGTTATACTAGTTTAAATTTTATAACCTCTGAGCCTACTATGGTTTTGTCTGCTAGTTTAGTCATATTGATAAGTACTAATCATGGGTATATGATAATTAAGACTTTGAGTGATGTTATTTTGTTTTTGTTACTCTTACTAATGCCTATGTAATGTGGGTTTGGGGTTATTATGGATGTTATTGATATGAATAAGATGTTTTCGAATGTATAATGTGCTACTTTCTAGAGGGTCAAGAGTATGTGTGCTTCTAGATGTGCTAATGCCAGATGTTGTTTCTAGATATGTTTGTTGTACTTCCTTTATGATGGATTAGTGCCCTTTCTCTACTAATATGATAAAAAAGATTTATATTCTTGTACGTTACTACACTAGCTAGAAATTTTGTTATATTAGTAAAATTATTTAGATGTAGCTATGTGAATAACCATAAAAGGATCAAAGGAAAAAATATTGGTAACATGAAATTGGGGTGTCACTATATTATTTGGATGATAGATTGGCCATGGTTTACATATTCAGAAGAAACATGTTTGTCAAAATAGATACATTATGTAAAGTGTTAGATCTAAGTGTGTTGATATATGAACTATGCTTCCATAAAATATTTAAATGACAAAAAGTAGGAGTTTTGGTAGGATATGATTGAGTTTGAATATGTTTTCATCTTTAGCCATGTTTATATGTGCATAAAAGTTCCTTGCTGAGCTTTGGGTTTAACATATATCAATAAATCACTCGAGACATTTGTTTATCCTAATACATTCAAGAAGGGGGATAAATATGTAATCATCACTATATTAGACTTATAAAATGAATTAGTTTTATCTCAATAATAGATTTTAGTTATGGAGAGAAGGTTTTCACATCAACAAATATCAATTTATTCATAACCATTTTCTAATAGTAATATAGTTAGGGGTGTATTTTTTCTTCCTTTTTATATTTGAAGTATGAGTTCTTTCAATAGTTGCATTTTTTTCTTATATCATTTAGGACACATGTAAATGGTGAAGCTAAGTACTAGTCCCTAAATAGTGAATATCATTAGTAATCACTTAGAAAGAAGTTCATTTCAAGAAATAATATTTATAAAACTAAATAATCAATAAAATTCAATCAATTTTGTGGAATATGATTCTATCGATATTTTATGAGAAGGGAAGGCCATTATTATTTCTTTACTAGTCATGTGGTGGGGAAGTTAGATGCTAGTTAAAGAGTTTGCAACATAATCTAGTTAGTAGATATACTATGATTGATTGGTTCATATTGATCTAAAGGTATGGATGTGAACACTTTAGGACATGGTCTAGATGGTATATGATAGCTATGAATATTTTCCCCTTAGAACTTTATTATGTTGGAACCCATTATTTTATGTATATAATAAATGGTAAATTATCATGGTTGGGTGATACAAAACTTTAAAATATACATGAAATTTAATTAATTAATTTTTTTAATGAATGATAATATTTTTTCCTCATCTAAAAAGGAGCCACACTTAGAAGAATTGCAAGATTCCTTGAATGAGATAATTCTCTAGACAAAATTTAAATTAGGATGTGTAAAAGAGAGCATATTTTATGTAAGAGCATATAAAATTGTAAGATATATCTTAGAATCTATAGAATATTTCAATGTATGCATGAACATTTCAAGAGGGGGGATACACAAAGGGCTAGGGGAAGCATATTTGATCAATGTTTACAATGTATTTGAACCATTTCTAAGAGGTTTTAATATAGTCATATGTAATTATTACTCCAACCATTTGAACACCTTTGTTCTATGGGTCAAGGATTTATTATTGGGAGGTACATTTACTTATAAGAGGTTGCATTCTTAGAAGAGAGAACTAAACTTTTAATAATAAATTTAGCCATCCTAATCAATTCAAGCTATGTTTCGTCCATGACTTTGAGAAACACATGTGAATTACTAGATGAACATGACCTATCTAGTTGATTTTTTCAATGGATTTTGGATGGTGATTTGAATATAATATTATAATATTAGAATTTAGCGAGATAAATATTTAAATGTATCATGTGTCTTCTATTAAGAGATATACTAGCATTTATTTTTTAGATAATATAATCATAGTGTTTCACATGAGAGGCTAAGTTATTCCCAAAATAGATTTCTAAGGTATATCTTGTCTACTTTTTAATAATTACCAAAATTGATTTAGATCCCATCTTATTTAAAATACTTATCTTTTAAAATAATTATAGGATCTTGTTTTTTTCTAACAATAATGACCTTTCTTTAAGGATTCATAATAAAAGGTAAATAAATTGTAGAATAATTTTCCACAATAATATCTCAAGTTATTAGAAATTTGTTGAAATATATATATTTTTTTTTATCTTTGAAAACCTAGAGAAATTTTTTCTATTATAGGTTAAATATATTCAACTATACTTAAACCTATATTGCTTGTCTAGTTTGTATTGGTGACATATTTTTATTATGACTTCACTAATTGACCATGATTGTAACTATCAAATTTACCTTCTATTTCTCAATTCAAATTCCCTTATATGTACTTATTCTTTAAATTTATCGTTTCCATTATATTTTCTAGGAATTTCTTTTAGTTCTTGAATCATGTATATTTTTCATAAAGTAAAATATTCATGGTGTGCTCATTAGAGGGTTTAGGTACAACATTATCATATATATACTTCATAAGCTCCTTGAGTAAGTAAATTTCAAATTATAAACAACCTTTGTTAGTTTGAAAAATAAATTTTTAAGTATATATAAGGGTAAACATAATTTTTGGATAATTGTTGTAATGTTAACTCAATATGTTCTTTCTATTATTAACACAACATGTTCTTTACATAAACTTAGATTGAGAAACACATGCCAAACTTTTGTAATTAGACACATAAGTCACTTTAGGAAGTGATAAAATTATTATTTTAGAAGTTATACACACTCATAAGACATTATTCATTTTCCAATCTAGGTTTTCAATTTCTATATGGCATTACAAGTTATTGGGAAGCCTAATCATGTTTACGTTATACTATAAAAACCCCTAAGTTTTTATAAATAGAGGTAAGTTGACATACATGCATTTCAAGAAATATTCTTACTTTTGACATGAACATCTTGTTGGTGTAAATAGTTGTTACTATTTACTACTTACTTAAGTTTACTTAAGTCATGGAGGATATTGTTGAGTTCTATCAGAATTCTAATTCCTCCAGGTTGAGACACTTGTCTCAACCTTGTCCTTTACTTCTATATTCTCTTGTTTATTTGATGCAGGAGAATCCTAGGGTAGTTGGCAATCCTTCTTAGCCAAAAATATATTTGTTGTGTTCTTTAGCTTGTTTGGAGACTTCTTGGTTAAGTGCTTAGTTATCCTGTTGCTCGGGTACTCTTTCTATCTTTCTTTGCCGACGGGCCTCGGTGTTAGTTTGTTTCTGTTGCTCAGTGTTTCTTTCCCTAAGTTGGTTTCTATTGCTTAGGTATGCTTTCCCCAATTTGGTTTTTGTTTCTCGGGTATGCTTTCCCCAAATTTCTTTTTGTTTCTCGGGTATGCTTTTACCGAGTGTTTGTTGTTGCTCGGTGTTTCTTTCCTTGAGTTGTTTTATGTTGCTTGCGTATGCTTTCTCCGAGTTGGTTTTTGTTTCTCAGGTATGCTTTCCCCAAATTGGTTTCTGTTGCTTGGGTATGCTTTTATCAAGTGTTTGTTGTTGCTCGGTGATGCTCTTCCCGAGATGTTTATCCTGATCTGACCGACTTCTACATTTAATTTTCGTGGCATAATTAATTTTGGATCTCTCATTGGGATCTATGTGGACCTAGATCTAGGTTTATGTGTTCTCCTATGTATTTTGTTATTAATTGCAACCAACTGGTGCATTTAATATTTGTCCATTGTAGAGTGTATGGCCGAATGGGTCATTTAATTATTATTTATCGGCCCACTTGTGGCAAGTGTGTATAAAAGAGAGTCTAGGTTGATATTTAGAGGGACATGATAGAACATACACATGGGAAGATAGATAGAGGATAGCAAAGTAAGCTAATAAGAAGAAATATTGTAAGTTGTTGCAGATAGTTGTAAGTGGGTAGACAAAGATTGTAGATTACTTTGTGTCTTGAGAGCACAAGTTCAAATCTAGTTTCTTCGACTTAGCTATAGGGTAGATGGATAAGGTTGGATCCTGGGAGATCTTTTTGAATCTATTGATGTAATTGGCCCTTCCTTGGAAGCCCTTAGAGCCCGAGATGTTGCAAGTAATTTGAATTATGAGATAATATAAGTTGATATTGATATATCTTGTGTTGTGTTATTTTTCCTGTGTTGTTATTATTGTTTGCTGCAAGTTTGGACAGTCCTTTATTAGATTCTCTGACCTTGACTACATCAAGTGGTATCAGAGCTATTGGTTCATTTCTTGTGGAGTTTAGGGTTTTTGAAGATCTAGAGAGATGCCTTTGAGAAGATTGGAACCTAGGGAGATTGTAGATCTTTCTGAGGAGGTGGAAGCAAGGATAATAGAAAGATTTAGATCTAAGATGGTGGCGATGAAGACTAAAATCATTAGAAGGTATCAAAAATATTAGATTGCATAGAGGTTCGAGAATGAATGATGGTTATGAAGAAGCTGCTGAAGATTTTAAAGTTGCTGGATCTAGTGGAGATGATAGAGCCAATTAGATAGAGAGATCTAGAAGAGACAGATATGATCGGTTTCAGAGATCTGGAGTTGACTTAAGTACAAACTACAGAATGGAGGTTTCTAATTTCTCAGGTACATTGAAGCCTAAGGACCTGATTCTTTGGATCGGTGAGTTAGAAGACTACTTTGAGCTGGAAGACATTGAAGATCCGCTTAGAGTAAGGTTAACACAGACTAAGTTGAAAGGACATGATGATTTATGGTGGAAAGAGTTGCACAGGGATCGAGAAGAAGAAGGTGAGATGAAGATCAATCAGTGGAGGTTCATGGTGGCAAAGCTGAAGGCTAAGTTCATTTCTGTCGATTATGAACTTGAGTTATTTAAGAAGTTGCAGAATCTGAAATAGAACGAGATGATTGCGAAAGATTATACCAAGGAATTATACAAGTTTCCTATTCGGTCTGGGCATAGAGAAAATGTGGCAAGGCATGTCAATGGTTTGAAATTCAATATCCACGATGAGATTGGTATGTTTAAGATTGACTTTGTAGAGCATGCTTATCAGTATGCATTAAAGTTACAAGATAAGTGTAAGAGAAGACATTTTGGAAATTCCTGAGGGAAGGAGAAGCAAAAGTAGTTGGTAAAGGATAAACAGAAATTTGAAGATGAACATCAACCTGTTGAACCAAAGAGAAGAACAGGTAGAGGTGTCTTTAGAGGTACTTGTTACAACTATGGTGAATAAGGAAATCATTCATTTGAATGTCCCCATGCAGATAGGAAGGTCGGTAGTCACCAAAATTCTATGGTGAATCAGGTTTCTGAGAATAAAGCTGAGATAGAGGGTGTGAATCTTTTTCTTAGGATAACTTTGCTTCCCTCCAAGCAAGCTGATTCTTGTCAAAGGGAGAACTTGTTTAGGACTATGTGCAAGTCTAGTGGTAAACATTGTAAGGTGATTATTCATGGAGGAAGTACTGACAACCTGGTTGCTAAAGAGATGGTTCAGAAACTTGGTTTGAAAAGGTTGAGGCATGGACTTGTCCTTATATGATAATTTGGTTACAAGCTGGTCATGCAATAGAGGTGAAGGAGCAGTGCATGGTGAGTTTTTACATTGGTACTTATAGAGATGAAGTATTACGTGATATTATGGAGATGAGTTCTTGTCATATTTTACTCGGTAGACCTTGGCAGTATGATAGAGAGGCTATTCATTACTATAAAAGAAATTCCTTTACAATACTAAAGGATGGGTAGAAGTCTATTTTGATTCCCTTGAAGGGTGCAAAGTTTGGTAAGAGGAACTTGAGCATTGGTAGAAGATCTGAAAAGGTTACAGTGGATGGTGCAGACATAAGTGTACAGAGATGTGAAGGTAATTCAGCAAGTTCTTATGGTAAAAGGAAGCAGAAGAAGAACTAAGTGAAGAGTGTGTCGGTTGAGGACATAGAAGACATGTATACTAAGAACCAGTTTGAGATCTATGTGCTGAATCCCAATAGATGTTCATCCAACTTATGAGAACATCTTTTTGCACCTGGTGTGTCAGATGTAGGAGCATCCTGGGGTAGTTGGCAATCTTTCTCAACCAAAAATTTATTTGTTGTGTTCTTTAGCTTGTTTGGAGACTGCTTGGTGAATTCTCTGTTACCCTGTTGCTCGGGTACTCTTTCTATCTTACTTTACCGATGGGTCTCAATGTTAGTTGGTTTTTGTTGCTCGGTGTTTGTTTCCTCGAGTTGGTTTCTGTTGCTCGGGTATGATTTCCCCGAGTTGGTTTATGTTTCTCGGGTATGCTTTCCCTGAGTTGAATTATGTTTCTTGGGTATACTTTTACCGAGTGTTTTTTGTTTCTCAGTGATTATCTTCCCGAGTTGTTTATCTTGATCTAGCTGACCTCTACATTTAATTTCCATGGTGTAATTAATTTTTTCTCTCTCATTGGGATCTGTGTGGACCTAAATCTGGGTTGATGTATTTTACTATGTATTTTGTTATTAATTCCATCCGACTGGTGCATTTAATATCTGTTCATTGTAGAGTGTATGACAGATTGGGTCATTTAATTATTGTTTACCGGCCTTGTGGCAAGTGTGTATGAAAGAGAGTCTAGGTTGGTGTTTAGAGGGACATGACAGAACAGAGGCATTGGAAGATAGATAGAGGATAGCATAGTAAGATAATAAGCTGAAATATTGTAAGTTGTTGCAGATAGTTGTAAGTGGGTAGAGAGAGATTGCAAATTTCTTGGTGGCTTGCGAGCACAAGTTTAGATCTGGTTTCTTCCACTTAGCTATAGGGTAGATGGATAAGGTTGGATCCTGTGAGATCTTATTGAATTTGTTGATGTAATTGGCCCTAACTAAGAAGGCCTTACAGCCTGACATGTTGCATGTAATTGGAATTCTGAGATAATATAAGTTGATATTGATATATCTTATTTTGTGTTGTTTTTCGTTGTGTTGTTTTTATTGTTTGCTGTAAGTTTGGATAGTTCTTTATTAGATTCTCTGACCTTGACTGCATCATTATTTAATCATATCTTATTGAATATTTATACTTACCTCGTTACCTCAATCTCAATATAATATTATGTTGATTATCTCTCTCTCCTAGAGGATGTTTGTAGACAGAATCCTGGGTATAGGAAAAACTATCCTAATGTGGTATCAAATCATGGACATTCATTCATGATCATCGACGCAAAGAAATGGAGAAGAAAAGCTAGTGGTTCATTTTTGTTGGATATTGTGAGGATGTGAACAGATATCGAATATTTGATCCTGTCACTCGAGAGGTCCATTTTTTTCATTATGTCCAATTTGATGAGTCCTTTACTCTGAAGGATTTCTGTCACAGGCTTGTCCCTCTCTTCTTCCAATTTCTTCTTTAGAAGATATTTTTCCTTCATATGATGATGACGATGATGCTCCTAATGCTATCATTCCCAAATATGGTATTGATCTAGTTGTTGATATTACTCCATCTTATCCTTCACCTCCACCGACACCTAGTAGACTCTTATGGGCTTGAACAATTTTTGAGGATGTTGGTTCTCTTGCAGTTGATCCCACAACCAATTATTGCATGTGTTCCCAAACTTTAGGTATCAGTCTTTTGAGCCATGCAATGTCTACTAATCCTTAGAAGTTTTTAGATGCTTCAGGTATACTAGAATGGGATAGTGCTATAGCTAGAAAGTATTCTTCTTTGATGAAAAATTATACTTCGGATTTGGTTCCTCTTCCTAAGGGAAGAAAATTGGTTCGATGCAAATGGGTGTATCGTATCAATTTTGTAGTTGATGGTTCTATTGATCAGTATAAGGTTCATCTAGTAGCTAAGGGGTTTTCTCAGGTTGAAGGTATTTACTATTCTTAGACATTTTCTCCAGTTGCCAAGATAGATTCCATTCATCTTGTACTTTCTATTGTTGCATCAAAGAGCTGATCAGTATATCAGATGGATGTCAAGGGTCCTTTCATTCATGGAGATATTCAAGAGGAGATATATATGGAGCAGAAACTAGGTTTTGTGCATGATTCTTCAACTTTTTTCAAGATTTGACATTCATTATATGGTCTCAAGAAAGCTCCTAGAGCTTCGTATGAGAAAATGGATAATTTTTTTCTTGCTTTTGGATTCACAAGATGTCATTGCAATCCTACAATTTACATTCAGAGGCATGAGGAGGATCTTATCATTCTTGTTCTTTATGTGGATGAATTGATACTTAGAGGGAGTTCTAATGCCATGATTGAGAAAACTCAAAGAGCCTTGATGAAGCTTTACGATATGAATGAACTTTGTTTGTTGCATTATTTCTTTGGTGTTCAAATTCATCAGTCTTTTTTTGGTATTTATATTTCTACCAGAAGTATGCTCTTGATTTTCCACAAAGATTTGGAATGGTTGATTGCAAGACAACCCCTACTCCTTTTCAGTTAGGTGTTTACTTTTCTACCAACCACACTACTCCATCTGTAGATGCTACATTGTATAGGCAATTAGTTGGTAGCCTTTTGTACTTGAAACATAGTCACCCTGATATTTCCTTTGTAATTAGTCTTGTCTCTTAGTTCTCTCAAGATCTTGATAAGATCCATTTTCAGACATCTAAACACATTTTGTGGTACATTCATGGAGCTATACAGTTTGGCATTCGCTACACATCAGGTGCTACTGAGATTGTGGGCATCACTGACTCTGATTGGGATGGTGATGCTGACTATCGAAAATCTACCCCTAAATTTATTTTTATCCTTGGTTCTAGTCCATTTTCTTGGTCTTGCAAAAATTAAACTATCTATTGCATTATCATCAACTGAAACTAAGAATCGACGAACTGCCTTGGCTAGTCAAGAAATTTTTTGGCTTTGATAGTTGATGACCGATTTCGGCTTTCTTGTTACTCATCCTACTACTCTTTGGTGTGATAATTAGAGTACCATACATATTTATCACAACCCTGTGGAACATTAACACACTAAGAATATTGAAATCTACATGCACTTCATTTGGCTTCTCATTCAAGACTGTGTTTGTCTTTGGAGTATTTGACTATAGAGTAGTAGGTTGAAGATATATTCACTAAAACTTTAGCATCTCCTCTCTATCTTTAGTTGTGACTGGTGTCATGCGCCAAGGAAGTAGTCCTTGGGGGGTCTTGAGGAGTCCTCCTTCCTTTCTTTCCATTTATTTTTAGTATTTGTTTGTTCTCTCTTTTGGAGAGGAGTTTTCTCTGACTAGGTTTTCTCATTTTCTCTGGTTGCAAGATTTTTCTTTGTAGTTGTAAATGGGTACCTAACATGGCTTTTCTACTAGGACCCATAAAGCATCTCCACTACATTGTTGTACTCTCTAAGTTGCACTTTTTTTTTTTTTTTTTTTTTGGGGGGGGGGGGGGGGGGGGGTGGTATTGGAGTAAATAGTTGTTATTGTTTACTACTTACTTAAGTTTACTTATGTCAACACATTTATGAGGTAGATGGATATTGTAGAGTCATACTTGAACTCTACTTCGTTCACGATGATATTGTTGAGTTATATCAAAATTCTACTTCCTCCAGGTTGAGACACTTGTCTCAACCTTGTCCTTTCCTTATATATGTTCTTAACTATTTAAGCAAAGCTTATTGTATCTTTATACTTACCTCATTACCTCAATCTAAATACAATCTTGTGTTGATTATCTCTTTACATTGGAGGATGTTTGTAGATTGGCTCCTGGGTATAGGATAACCTATCCTAACACATCTAACATTATTTTGTACCATTTTTTCTCTTATTTCTAGAATGAAGAGTTTATTTTAT
Source organism: Thuja plicata (assembly GCA_018584345.1). Lineage (NCBI taxonomy): Eukaryota > Viridiplantae > Streptophyta > Pinopsida > Cupressales > Cupressaceae > Thuja > Thuja plicata. Next base: position 532,918 of record MU219851.1, on the reverse strand, counting down.
TTTATAAAAAGATTACATATATAAATTTTAATTTTTCCCTTTAATAAATTATTAGATAGGATGTTTCAACTTATTACACATGTTAAATCTCAAATAATTAGAGCAACATATTATTCTTCATCAAGCTCTCACCTATTATAAGACAATGCAGTTGTTTCTATTAACCTAAATATGAGAAGATATATCCCTAACATCATCCACAATTTTAAAATTAGCATTTAATTTATGCAAGATAAGTTAATACTACTATTATTTTATAACAAATTGAATATAAAAAGTTATATTAGAGTTACAAGAGAAAACTATAAAATATAGTACCTAATATAATAAAAAATAAAATAAAAAATTGTACACTTCGTATCATTGACTCAATATTGAAATAAATTATAACTTTTCAAATAAATTAATGTTAGTATGCCATGCTTCTTTTGGTGGTCTTTCATTCTTAATTTTTATTTAGTTCTTTTATTTTTATCTCGAACTCAAAGGAAACAATACTTAGATCATTGTTCATGTTATAGTGATGTTTTACTTTACACTATTTTTCTTCAAATTGTATTTCATGCATAGTATATGGATTCCAACACTAATCTAATCTATACTTGTAAAAATAAATATAAAAGATTAAAGTTAAACTCATCTAGGATACAATATAATAACAAATGGTAAAATTTATTAGACAACTTTCCTCTCTTATAATTATGTATTTTTTTTATTTCACTATTTCTTCCAATATTAGATTATTCTCATAAAAAAAATTAAGGGGGATAATAAAGACATTTCTATCAAATCCCAATCAAGCCTATTACTACATGAGTATCATCGTTACTAACATGTCTTCAAAATGTAATTCAAATAGTGTCCTTGAAAATCTCATCCATATCTCTATCGTTACTATTTGTAATGAATTTCATGGTCAAACATTAGAAAAGTTTATTCCATTATTGACTCCACATGACTCAAGTCTCACCTTTTTCTGAGCTATAAGCAATTTAATTGACTCAGCCTGACTCGTACAAGTCTTTTCCTGAGCAATATTAACCAATTTAATTGGTCCGTATGAAAAGATAAAGTTGTAATGAATAGACTTATCATTAACCTTTAGCCATGTGAGTGACTGTTTTTTTTATATATTTTTTTATAGTTACACCTCATTGAAGATTCTGTAATATTTTAGATAATTCAATCTATAAGCTTTAAACATAAACATTATTTATATTTACTGTAGTGGGACCTTACTTCTCAAGCTTAGTGGAATCCAAGTCATTAACAGACGTAATGTTAATAGGAAAGAGTTCTTCGCTGGATTAAACAATAAAAAATAATTTTCCTCTGCACTCAACATAGTGATTTATATAACCGATTGAACAGACTGGAATCGATAAAGTTCATAGCTTTTGAGAGATAAAAGAAATGAAGATCTGTGCTGTTCTAAGATTCATGACTTTTGTGCTTCTCCTGATTTCATTAACTCTAATGGTAACAGACAAGACAAGATCTGATCTATTGTTTTCAGTCAGTGACAACAGTAAAGCCTTAGAATACAGTTTCAATGGCTTCGAGGCATTCAGGCAAGAATTCTATGTACTTATTTCCTTTCAAATTCATTCTTCAATTAGGGTTTATCTGTTAAAGGATTTCATGTCTTGGAGATTTGTTGTAGCTGCCAACGTGATAGGGTTTGTCTATTCTTTCATAAGGATTGTTCTAGGGTTTTGTGGTACCAATGGAGTATTCTATTTATACCTCAGCTTTATCCTAGATCAGGCATGGATTTTATATTGGTTTAATCTTACAAGAATTTTCTTAAGTTTTCTAAGAACTTTTGAGATAATATGTTTCATCTAAAATATTGGGTTTGTTGAGACAGGTTATGGCCTATATGCTTTTGTGTAGTGCATCAGCAGGCATAGCATACGTAATGTTTATAAGAGATTCCTTTAAAGGTCAAGAGGCATTTGGTGTAGGTGAGAAGAAGTTTGTGAGGTATGCATCAGCTTCTGTGAGTATGGAGTTTCTAGGGTTTCTTGTTATGGCAGCCTCTGCAGTAATGTCAACATACAACCTCTTTCGTTACTTGTGCTCACCAAAAGTCAGTTCTGTGCCTCCTGAAGGAATCCCTGCTACCAATATTAATGATACTAGGCAGCAAGATTCTGTGCATCCTCAGGGAGTCTTTTCTCCCAATATTGATACTAGACAGCAAGAAGCTACTGGTGTGTGCTTGGACCTTGCTGTAGATTCATAAGAGCTGAAAGCATTAGGTTATGTTATATAGACAAGTTACGAGGAACATAATTTAAAGCAGTTGTGATTGGCCAATGGGTTTCTTGATGTATTTGTGAAGTTGAATGTTTTTAAATGAGTTTGTAAGGATCTGACATAAGAAAAGAGTGGGGATTTCTATCTTTTAGTGGTTGATTCTGGACCAAAGACATTTATGTAATTGTACTCAACTTATATTTCTAAATTTTGTATAATAATTGAAACAAATTATTAATGGAGAAGGATGTTTTTATAAAAGGAGATTCAATCTGATTTTGAAAATAGAAAACAAAAATTATGCAATTTATTTGCTCTCACCATATTCTCATAAAAAGATTTTGCATATAAATTAAGTTTTAAGAAAGGTGCATACTATTCATTTTATTTGTGTGATTCATGCTAAGACAATTTTAATTAAATTTTGATTAAATTTAAACAATTTTCTTACAAGATAATTGTTAAGAAAATGAATTTTTTTAAAATTATAAAAATAATTTAAACTAGTTTGAAGAAAATTATAATAAAGAATTTCTTCCAGATTTAGCATAAGGGCGTTGTTTTATAAAACATTGTTACAAATCTAGCTGACCATCTAGGGCTTACTCACCATGACAAATGAACGTCCACTTCATGATGATATTTGAATTTTCTTTTACTGGAAATTTTTGAATAAGAGAAATTATAAAAATTATCTAACATAATTCGCTACCATTAAACAATCTAAAATTACGCTTTTGATAAGCCTAACAAAAGCTAGATAGCCATATGTTTATAAGGATTAACCATAATAACTTTGTTGAAGAAGACAATTTAAGCTATGTAGTCTATATAAAAATTGTATAAGCCTACTAAGAAAGAAGTTACACACGAAATCATTCCCTTACTAAATGAGGGTTTGAAACTGAGAAAATAACAAGGGCAACATGATTTAATAGCACCTAAAAATTAATCATAATATTTATACAAACATATTGACCCTATGAATAAAATGCAAATTATTTGTCTGGATGAACACGTTAAGAATGCCAAGGACTAGAGTCACCTAGATAGTCATAAAAAAACTATCCCATGGGGACAATTTCTTTTTATTCATAAGAGGCTGAGGCCGAGGCCGAGATAGATATATTAATTAGTAAAATAAAACATACAAGTCTAAAAAAACATCTAAAGACTCAAGATTAAATTAAATACACAAATCAGCAATAGATGCTCCCAAATACTAAGTCAACCCATAATAAGTTCAGAAACTATCTAATGCAGAAACTACCAAAGCCGCTGAATATGATTCAGAAAAAAGACTCCTAGTGTACTTAGCTCAGAGATCTAGTCCGAGGCACAGGTGGAGTCATTTTCAAAGCTACCTACAGAATTTGCATTCTTTGTTCCATCGTGCTCTTCTAAGTACTGCATGTTGTCCTCGTCCTGCTCCTCCTCAACCCCATCTTATGTATGCTCTTCATCTTCAGCCGCATATGTTTCTGCAGCCCCATCTTCCTCTTCCTCATCCTGACCATTTCCTTCGTCAACCTCATCTTCATCTCCTTCATTATCATCCTCATTATCAGATGAGTCATTTTTGACCAGACTATCCAGCTTTTCATCATATTTATACTGGTATACCCAGTCAAGGTCTTCATCCAGATTGTCTCCAAAGGGAACATTCAATCCGTCATCAATGCCCAGGAATTTAGTGAGTAAATCGATGCCCTTTTTCATCATAAATCTTCTGGTTTGGTGGTCTTCCCATTCCCAGCCTCAGAGGATGAACAGTCTCCTTGGGGGCCAATCATAAATGTTCCTGCAAGGACTGGACCCAAATCCTGGGAATATGTGCCCTACTGACAAAATTGTAGGCAAGTCCCATTGTAATTGCGTGGTAAGGTCAGCGTCTATGTTTATAATTTCCCCATGTAGACCCACAAGATACTCCTCTGCAAAGAGGCGGTTGCATATTTCCTCTGCTATGATTTTTCGTGTTCCAGCCACCAGAATGCTTGCTAGGAAGCCGACACAAATGTCTGAGTTAACCTGAAATCTGTGATTTGTGCTAAGGAAGTTGAAACCTAGCACTTTGTTGATAGCATGAAGCACTAGTCTATGGTGGAAATCGCATATACAGATGATTCCAAGAAAATGAGGAAGGTCAATTTATAGAATGACCAACCAAGTTTGAAAATTTTCATAGTAGTGAGTGGAAAACGAGTGATGATGCCCTATATTACTTATATATGTTGAATCATTGGTGTATGTTTCAAAAAGACAGTGAATTGTTAATGCTTATTAGTAAATCCCAGCCATTCTTTGATACGTTTATCTGAATGCCAATGTACCATAGAAAAATCAGATCACATATTCTTAAATAAGTTAATATTTTTTTGAATAAAATGGTATTCAGATTAGGAAACACGATTACCAATTAATCTCCTTAAAATTGGATGTGCATGGTGTACCAAATGGAGGAATATGAAATATCTAACCTATGTTGCAATGGTTTTCTTCAACAGAAATTGACATAAAAAGTTACATTCTTCTCAAATATACTAAACAACTAAAGGAACACTTTATTTTGAAATTATGAACAAAATATATAGTTACGCATTACAAATAGAGATGGCACCCACCCGCAAACGCCCGGGTAGGGAGTTGTTTGCAGGAAACAAAAGAAGATGGTTTGGTAGAGAACATGATCACAGACACCATGGAGGATGGGCTCTTCAGCACAATGGCCGCATGGCCAATAGGATTTATATTCTCTCATTCCTTCATTAAACGAGGCAAATGGCACAGAGATCCCTGGAATACGCAAAAAGAAAACAAAACTGGAAAGACGGACTTCCCTGGAAGGATGCAAGCGTCTGGATGACGATGGGGAAATGGTTGGGACTTCACCCCGATTCAAGGGCAATGGCAAAAAGGAATCGAACATAGGGAAAAGGACTCGATGTTTGGAGGAATAAATCTTAACCTTATCCCCATTCTCCCAACCATGAAGGCGGGCAGACCCTTTAACCCTCCATTGCCAAAAAGTGCTAGGTCTCAGTTCCATTGGGCAATCCATAACCAAAGACAAAGTATCCTGCGTGGTAACTTTTCATCAACATACAAAAATGCTGGATGTAGAAACCCTCAGATTCAACAAAGAGATTTGAGACGTACCTTCAAATGGAAAGAGATGGATCCGAATACAACGAAAAAAAGAACAGGGACTTGGAAAGACCAAGAACTAGGTGAGATCCCTGCGGTGGTAGATGTCGGCGTGGCTTAAACATCACACACTAAGCTTTGACTACTTAGGTGTGGCTGGTGTGGGACCCTCTAACAAATCCGTTTCCGTTGAGTTTCGTTGCTTCCCTCTGATTCTCGACGGTGACAGTCACGGCTACTGCTCAACGGTGACAGTCGCGGCTACTGCTTATTTTGAATTGTATTTTAAATCTCTCCGCCATGGCTTAATTTGAAGTGACTTTTGAATATCTCCCGCCAAGTTCGCGGCCCGCGCATTTTCACTTGAATATAGCATTTTCTTGTGTCTAGAGATTTTGCATTTGCAGTTTGCAATTTGTGAAGAGGCTCCGAGGGCCTAGAATATGACTTTGCCCTTGACATCCCAGGCTCTACATTTTGTCCGATGCCAACAACCTGTCTTTTATGCATTGTCTGAGATGGAGATGCCTGTAGACAAAGATATCAGGCATTCTAATCGACGCCACTACCGAGGGACGCTTGGCCGATCGGTTTTATGCAATTTCAATGCATTTTGCTTGGGGAATGTTCATCTAAACCATCCCCTGAAGCGAGGGACAATGCATCATAGTTCTCATAACCGTGAGATTCCATTGTATCAGCCATTTTACAGTTTAATGGCTATTGTTCTTGCTTCCAGATTGATTGCAGTGGTAATGAGTTGGGATTATAGAAAACCCAGGACTTGTGTTAGTCAAGTCCAATACTTTAAGTTTAGCACATGACAAGTCAATTATATTTTATGAAAGTTTTAATAAATTAAAAAATATAGATAAATTTTTATGTTTGTATTATAATTTAAATGGTTTCCAAAGTGCCTCAAACATCAGATTGTTGTATATGCAATGGTTTGTATCATGAAGCATGTATTTAATTTTGGAATTACAAAAATGAAAACTTATATTGGAAAT
>MU219851.1:490479-514911 GCA_018584345.1 Thuja plicata | reverse complement strand
TTATATTTATGATAGTTTAAAATTTATATTATTCAGATTATCTTAATGATTACACATTTTTATTATCATGCTAGGTATTGTTCACTTTTAATTGGTCTTATTGTTTGATAAATTTATTTTAAAAAATACTAATATTCAAAGAATCAATCAATTGAAAAAAATTACTGAAAACTTTATTTATATGTAAAATTTTAATGATTGATAGATTTTGGACAGGATAATCCTCATAGAATTTGTTCATAGATTCCTCAAATTAGTTTTGTATCTCAGACAATCTAGTATCGTTCATAGTCCAACATGCAATTAAGGATTCATGTTCAATATTATGAAAATAATTAACTTCATATCTTCTAGTTTGGACGTGTCTTTCTTAATCTTATGTAACATATTCTCTGAATTAAAGAATATTTAATTATAGTAATTTTAGCCTTTGTAAGAATATTTTTACAGACTGTTATATATACAGTTTAGTAAGATCAAATCACAGTGAGTACACAATTGACTTTCAAATTGGGAGCTTTCGCTGCCAATCAATATCGGTGAATTTGTTCAACAGAGATAGATTTATCTAATATGAGATACAATGTTTTTGTTGGCTGATAGCAGAGCCTATTCATGGGGCAATAGTTACATTGTATAAACTGGTCATCTAAGCCAATCTAAGCATGCTGAATTAAATACCACAATGGTGTTTAAGCCAGTGATGCAACCATAATAAAGTGCAGATACAAAGTGTTCTAATTCTCAAACAAAAAAACAATGACAGAGTCAAAGAAGTACGTTTACCTGTAAAGAAAGCCATACCAAGCATCAAAAAATCTGAGGCTAACCCATTTACTCCTGCAAATCTTATGCCTGTGATGTTTGATCCAGTCGAATAAATCCTCTTATTGCTCCTTTCAATGGATTGGGCGGGATCGGCAGATTCAAATTTGAAATTCAAATTGATTAGTCACAGTTTCGTCAACAATGATGAAGCATGTCCCATCTTGTACAGTACCTGAACAATTCCTAATTTAAATTAAATTTGGTTTGGTTTATTTATGCATTGGACACTGGGTCTCACTGCTTCCCGTAGCTGTTAGCGGGTTTGATTACAGGAACGGAAATTAACGTTGGCAGGAGGAACGAAATAAATGGGGCCCACAACAGCCACACTAAGGGCCCGTTTGGCAGCAGGAATTGGACTAGAATTGGTATTATCTAATTCTAGATAATGCCAAATTCCATGTTTGGGTCCATGGAAAAAAATGGAATTGGAATTATGAAATTCTCATTTTGCCCAAAAAATGGGAATATCATCTTCCACCTAAATAGGTGGACTTGGAATTTCAAAATAAGTGGAATGGGAATTCCAATTTTTAGAAAACCAAATTATCATTGGAATAAAATCTTCCCATAGAATATAAGGAGGCACACATCCTAAAAATAATTGGGAATAAATTAGGCATATATCTCAACCATGCTATAGCATATGGTTCTGATACCCCAAAGATTTGTTTGCTAATGAATACACAAAAAGAGCTGCCAAACTCATTTAAAATTATCTCTAAATTCACGGCTTGGATTCAAAAGATCTCATATGATCACCTACACATGGAACATGAATCAGACTCTTGGGAATCAGATAGTCTCTTAATTGAAAAAAAAAAAAAAGGATGGAAACCCAACACGGGACCCATATTACAAGAGTATGGAAATCAACACACAAGATAAGGAAAAAATTTGGGAACCAAAGGAAGTCATCCATTCTATTTCCAGAACTAGATATGCAAGAATCGACATTTCAAACTGTTAGAAAACCATAGGAGGGCTGGTTCTTTGAATGGATCACCATGCTACTATGGATTCTCTACTGGAATTTGACCCACTTTTACAACTATAAAAAATGGATATTAACATTATTATCATATTAGAGCATTGCTGATATTTCCTTTGAAGAAGATAGGGGAGAGATATCTGCTAATGAAGACAAGCTAGAAAACATAACAAAGTTCCAAATTCACCCCTCTAAACTCCAACAAATGGTAGGGTCTAGTGGGCTCCCTTTAGCTAAATCAACAAAACCAAAATTGAAATCACTTGAGATAAGACTAATCCCTAGCTATCTAGATATGCCACAGGATGCAGTGAGTCATTATAATGCACCACCTCAAACCTTTCCTCTTCAAAATAGAGGGGGATACGTGTTTGAGAACAACCCATCCAGATTTAATCATAGATAAATGGAAAGCTTTATATTATGATGCTTGAGGGAATTCCAAGAGAATTTGATAATAGAAATTGTTGATCAAGTTCTAGCAGAAGTGCCAAGGGTGGCATCAAGTACCCAGATAATGGGACCTCACATCAAAATTGAATGTGAGGAGAAGATGGAGACAAATAACCATCAAAATCATGGAGATATGGAGGTTGGAAGGTGAAATAGAGATATGGAGGCTGACAGGGATATCTCCATGGTTACGCTAAATGATGGGGAGAGGTTTATACATAACACTTTCCAGGACTCAATGGTTATGAGCTTTGAAACCCATAAGGTCCTAGGCAAGAACAACGTGGAAGATGTTATCCTACTTAGAGATCTGATGAAGATAGCCAAGGATAAAGTAGAGGGTAAATTTCATTCTAATGAACTAGAAGAACATGTAAATTTACAAGAATTCTCTCCATATAGGGAAATATAGGAGCATATGATAGAAACAAAGTCTCAAAATTACCCCTTAAAGAGCTCTAATAAGGGTTGCAGGAAATCGTCAATACTATTGGAGAGAAGATCCCACTCGGTCCCTATCAAAGGCCTTCTTTAAGGCCTTAAATAATATCAAGGGGCCGGTAGTTTGAACAAAGACCTTGCAACAACCAAAATTAAAGGTGGAATCTCCCCACTCAACCAACATGCAAGGAGAAAGAAAAAGGAGAAGGATGGGAAGGAGAATGCCCAAATATTTCACTCAGGGGTAGAAGACAAAAGCCCCACCATCTCACCCAAGTTAAAAGTCGTATATGAATTATTTGGAATCTTAGAGAGCTCCAACGGTACAAGAGAAGATAACATTGAGGGTTCTACACCCTTAACCTTCGTTAAAAAACTCTTGGACTCAGAATACATGGAGGAAGAAGAAATAATTGAAAGGTTAGAAGATCTAATGTTTTCTGTTCACATTGGGCAAGAATCATCAGTGGCGAACTCTTCATAGAGGAATCACAATTTTTTACAACCTACGCACAACCAACACAAGATCTTAGATCATAACCTTAGCATACAAAGATCTAACACAAACAAAATCTCTCTATACTATGGGGAGCATAAAAGACAAGGAAAAGGTCTCAAATATTTGACAACACTGAGAGTAGAAGCTGGGGAGGAGACTGACCAACCCAAAATAACATCATACATGAAAGTAAGAAAGGGGAAGTTCCTTCCCAAGTTGCAATGAAGATCATCTCTTGGAATGTTAGGGGCCTAAATGCCCCTAACAAGAAACGTTTGGTCAAATGTTGCACCTCTACCTTTAAAGAATATGTAGTCATTTTAAAAGAAACATAAATGAGCATAGAGCTCATGCACCAATTCTCAAAGAGCCTGGTTTGGTTGTCAGTTAAATCATAGGATGCAATAGGATCCTCAGGGGGTGTAACTATTATGTGGAATCCAAGAAGGGTGGCATTCACAAAGCTAGGAGGAAGTTTATATTCAAGGAGAGGTTATTTTCACTTAAACATGGTCGAGATACAACCATATGGAATGGAACAAAATCAGGTGAATATAGTATGAAGGAAGGTTAAAAGATATCTTCTCACCAACAAAATCAACTCAAAAATTATTTGCCAACCTGTCTCGGTTAAAACAAAGTGTGTCTTCCAAAGGCAGGTATTTTTTCATGGGCAGCCTTGCAGGGCCAAATTTTGACTGCAGACAAGTTTAAGAAATTTGGGCTCTAGGGTTTATCTATTTACCCCCTATGTATCAATGATGAGGAGGATGTCAATCAATTACTACTCACATAACCCTTCTCAGTAGAATGATGGTAGTGGTTGTGTGCTAAATTGGGTTAGATTTCAGCATTTCCAAATGACATCATCTGCCTTTTCAAATCTTGGCCTACACTTTTTAAAGAAAGCATGTTTGGCAACCTATGGATCATAACTCCCTAATTCTTGATATGGAAACTATGGAAGGAGATGGATATGAGATTATTTGAAGACAAGAAGATTGACAAAGCCTCGCATTTAAACAAAATAGAGGTAGTGATTACTGAGATAATGAATTCTAGGATTCCATCACAGAGTGTATCATCAAAATACTATAATTGATGAGATGATTGAATGCTAAAAATATGGTTTGGCCTTATGGCCCCCCAAGTGATAGGGAAAGGTGGTCAAGCCAGTATTAAAGACAAAGAAAACTGTGTTTGGTCTCCGCCAAACATAGGATGACATAGAATGAACTTTGATGGCTCCTCCCACAGGGACCTTGGCCCTTCTCAGACTGGATGTGCGATACATTGCAGTCAAGGTAAAACTATTTCTAGATTGGATAATCCATTGGAAATGGACACGAATAACATGGCCAAATTTAAGGCTTTATTATTAGGAATTATCTTATGTCTAGAACTAAACTTGAAAAAGTTGCAAATTGCAGGGGACTCCACAATAGTGTTAAATGTAGTGAGATCCAAGCATACACCAAACTAGAGGTGTCATTCACTATTGGAAGTAATTTTAAAATTGATTGACAGTTTTGAGCAGGTTTCGATCAATCATATATACAGGGAAGGTAGAAAAATTGGCTAAACAGGGGGCGGATGAAATATTTGTCAAACAAATTTGTTAGCTCAATTTGTTTGGTTTGAAAGCACTCAAATCCAAATAAATGAGTAAACACACAACACTCTCCAAAGGTTGAATCATTCATCAAAATCAATTTGAATTTGAATTGGCGGTGGGTGAAGTGGTCATTTACCAAAATCAAGTTGGAAACTCGCAGGCACAATATACCATATACATGTGTGACAAACATCTTTATTTCTAACATATTTGTTTAATGTGCAGTGCTAGGTGTCTCCAATTAGAAAGTGGGGTCAATTGTAGCTCCCACAAGGGTTGAGCCCATCTTCCTAACTAGAGACAATGAATCAGAGAAATAGGTGAAAGAAACATGATATAAAAATCACATTAGGTATCAAAGGGACATGTAATTCAAATGCATGAAACCTTTTATTTCATCCAATCAACAAAAAAATTCAAATATCTTTGAGGATGACAAATTCTGCTCTATGAATGAAGAATATAGAGCAAGGGCATTCAACAAGCCTCATCATACAATAGTTCAAGGACATGGTGGCAAGATGAAGCATGATGAGACATGGAGTTTCCTTTATTACAAAATCCTTTGGCCTACTAGATTGGAGGCCCCATACGGTGATGATGTGGACAAAGATGTAGAGTGGATTTTTAAATATAATTATGATGTAAAAATGGATGGCCTTGGTAGCCAAGATTCCTCAGAGGCTAAAAATGAAGAGGATATGGTAGTGATTGCAGAATCAAAGGATGGAGAGGAATCTGTTCCAGAGGGTGAAGAAGAAGAAAAAGAAGAGGAAGAAGAGGAAGTAGATGAGGAAGTCGAGGAGGATGAAGAGGAAGTTGAGCTAGAGAATGATGAAGAGGAAGAAGAGGAGGAAGAAAGGGCATTCGAGGAAGAGGAAGAGCTAGATCAAGAGTGCACATGTGGATCTTCTTCCTCATCTAATAGGAGTTAACAAATATGCCCTTTACGAACTCTTTTTAAGTTTTTTCCTACATTTCATAGTCTCATCTTTGGCTTTTCTTAGATAGCCTAAGCATAGATAGTCTCAGAGATATAGTTGGGAGCATCTGGCCTCTATTTTGGATCTATTTAGACCTCTTGGTAGACCGTAGTCTGCAAAACATGGACTTTTTTAATTTTTTTGTATCTTATTATATTTTACTAATATCAACTATCAGCCTTCGCCCCTTGTAACTTATGCTAACAAGTATCGTTTCCTAGCCTAGGAGATAAATTATTGCCCAAGTTAAAAATATTATTTTATGTCTATTTAAATACTATTTTTGTGTATTAACAAGTAATAAAACCAATAAAAAAAGGAGTACCCAAATATTAGGTCATTTCACTATGTCCAATTTGTTTTTAGTCTTTTGGTATGCAATTAATGGTGACACTAACTTGTATAATTGAAAATTCTATACTATGATGTGTCAATTTAAATAAAAAATTGGGTAATATAATTTAAATATATCCATAATATTGATCAATTTTTTTTTCTAAATTTTATAGAAAAAGAAAGCTAAAATGAATATTTTATAGTGTATTCAATCTTTTAAAAGACAATCAAATATTAGTGAGTGATTTCTTTGCTTGCTTGTATTTGACAATTGCGGTAATAGTTTAAATTATATAATCAAGATTTTTGTAATAATTCAAGTTGTTAGGCCATTGGAATCATTATATTTTCACAAAATTTTATTTTACTTTTATTTAAATGGTTAAGGAATTTATTGTATTAAAAAATTTAAATCAAAGATTGGTCACAATATTTGATGTGTGATTGCATGATAAGACTAAATTAGTGTAAACTTATAAGTTATTATACAAATATAAATTAGTTGGCTAATAATATATCATAATTATTAGTCATTTTAGGATTATACTACCAATTTTTAATTGCCACCATTGATTTAAAATAAAATCTTTAGTATTCTATAGGTAAAATATACCTACATCTTGTAACATTTATGAGGTTTAAATTTCTTTTAACCAAAAGATCCACCTTAATGCATACTTCTATTATTTTTCAAGATTGACTAAGATTTTCTCCAAAAAAAATTTACATCACCAATAAAATGATTTTTTTGATAAAAAATGATTTGTTAATAGATTTCAATATTTTTTTAAAAAAAATTATCATAGTTTCTTAAAATTATCTCTACATAATATAAGAAGAAAAAACAGAATTCCAATAAGAAAACACCAACATAAAATATTAATAAAATCCCTTATAAAAATATAGTTGACCATTCGTATTCATCCACAAGGAAATTTAGATGTTTACATCCGCCTCTATAGTTTCATTCTATCTCACCTTCTAACTCCTCATGTTTGAAGTAGGTTCTATCATTCCAATAATTTGACATCGAGGTGCCATTTTTTCCTATAAAATTTGAATACTTCTAACAATGCATTGAACAGTGGTTCATCTCACCTCAACCGCCTTTCTGAAATTTGCTAAAAAATTTGAGTATTTTTTTTTATATTACATGGCCATATTTTCTTTTAGCTTAACTTTTCCCTTGAGATATTTCAACGGTTTAAGTTGATCCTCTCTATTTCTATCATGATAACCTCCTAACTATTTGTTTCTAAGAAATTGCCTTCCATAAATATCGAAATTCACGCAAAACAAAATTTATGCAAATATAAAATCTTGAATTGTAGTATTACTAAGTGTTGTAATTTTCCTTGCAAAGATTACTCCGTTCATTTATATTGCCAGGCCTCAAATTACAGAAGTATAATGAAATGGATGCCCAGAAACAATGCCTTAAAAGTTATATCTCTATTGTCCTACTATTAAAAGAGTAATAATTTACAGATTGGATGTTTATGTAATAAATGGTTAATTTTGTCAAATGTGAATACAATTAGAAATTAAATCTATTGGATTCCCACAATCCATAAGAATACTGCTGTAGTTTCTCACAATGTATAAGAATGCTGCTGATGTTAAAAATTCTCACACAAGGGAATCCAGAAACTACAGCAGCATAATTAGAAACTATTTCCAATACAATTTTATTTATTTTTAATTTAATAATTTTTATTAGAATATTCTTGACTGGAATTATGAATAGTAAAATGATTTAAAAAAAATTCAAAACTCTGTACATTTATACAAAACATAAATAATAAGAAGAAATAAAAATCTATTCTAAAAGTGTGAGTATTTCCATCTATACTTCTTTAAAAATGGGTGACATTGTTTTTCTTCCACACTTATTCATCAAAAAATGTATCAAAAAATAGATCTTTAATTCAAAATAATTCACAAAACACAAATGAACGCCTTGCTAAATGTGATCGTTGGGGATGATGTGATGGCTCCTGACATCAACAAAATGCTCTTAGTATTATGGAGTGATTCTGGACGGCGACACAAGATTGCAACACATCTCTTCAGACTTGCTTAGTGTTCTTATGAGGAGAGTGTGCTACTAAGTGTTATGTCAGAGTGTGACGTGCTAACATCAAGTGGTTTGGCTTGCATTAAGTTGGCGAGTTTATTATCCCGACAGTGCTGAAATTTTTTACTGAAAGATTTTCTTGAGATCAAGAGTGGTAGACTTTTGAGACAGAAAGATGGACTCCCCAATTAAATTTTGTTCTGATATCGAACAAATTGCCTTCGACACCCCCATTACTTCCAATCAAATCAGGGAAGTCTGCATCTATCAACATCCCCTAGTCACTCATGCGGTGCGGAAAGTTTTAGGCTACAATTTTCTTTGTACAAACCATAGGTTCAGGGTTTCTTCAAACATCTGCGCTAGATTCCTATCTAGCATTCTGGTTGCAGGGGCTTCAAAGTCTCTAGCGGAGGATTTGTGTGACGGATTGTTCTTTGGGAAATTCATGGTGGGGCTCCATAAGGTAGTCATGAACATTGATTCGGATCTCACAATGCCACTTCCCTAGGATTTGGCCATGACAATGACTGTAGGCCAACCCTTCCCTAGTTTCGGAATTGGCCCCAGACAAAATATCTATGCTGGGCCACCTCAACGCCTTCACATTCTTTGGGGTTGGGAATGAGAGGACCACCAGCTGCAACTATGCATGATGAGGAGAGTTCTAAAATTCCTCTCTAAATTTCTAGGCATTGAGGAGGGTCTAAATGTTCTGAGACTCCTCAGATAATGAAGATAATGGGGAAGATATGGAGGTCGACTCTGAGGATGCCAATGGCAAGGAAGAGGTGGAAGGTGATGACGTAGAAGAAGAAGATAAAGAGGAGGTGGAAGATGAGGAGGATGGCGAACCAGCTGAGGAGTTCATGGAGGACAAACTAGAGGATAGCGGTTCTCCAGCCTTGGGTGATAGCTCTGAATCAGATTCTAGAGAATGACACCACTCCTCCCTCTGTGTGATTCCACGAGCTAAGTCCATTTGGGGCTTTTTGAGTTTTGAATTTTGAATTTTGCTTGGTTATTCAAATCTTCCCTTTTGAATTATGACCTTCTGCAAAATTTAAGTCTTGGATGAGCCTAGGTGCTCTATTTTGGGTTCACAATCCTCTTGGTGGGATTGGGTTATGAACCAACAACTTTTTCCTATGCTTTCTTTACTTTTTATAGTTTTTATATTAATACAAATCTCTGCTTCGGCTCCTTATTGATAAAAAAAAAAAAGATAAAGCAATAAACTCACATAAATAGAACCATATTGAAAACCATTACAATCATACATATGTTATAGCTGTTTAGTCCCTTCTCTGACTTAGAGAACAAATACTTATTTCTTTATATTGATCTAAGCTTCAAATTGCCACATTCACTCACTAATCAAAAACGTAATTATAACATTATTTTTAGAATAATGACAAACATAATTATAACATTTCAATATGTATACACATAAATATAAAAAATTAAAATATCCAAGAAATTTTGTTTTCTTTTATAATCTACACAAACTATATATGTGTATGGCTTATAATAATATAGGCCTACAAGGAACAATATTGAGTGTCAATGAAGGAAAGAAACTGAAATAACTAAAACAAAACAAGCTCCAGCATAATATTTGTTATTATGCTTCCCCATTTAATTGGGCTTTGACATACTTGTTACTTTCATCTCTTTCACGCCGGATGGGGCGTTTGTATTGAGATGAAATTGCACTTTTCCTATTGATTGTCTTGTTTTCAGAGACTTCGGTTTTACTACACACTGAAAAGATAGAAGCCATAAAATTACCTTTCTTTTTCTTAGCTGCTCTCCTATTAGACCTTACTTTTCTTGCCGAGAAATGACTGTTTTTCCTTTCATCTGGTGATAACATTATTATATCTCCATCAGTGAGGCTTTTCCAGTGAACTTTACGATTCCTTTTTACTTGAACGACCTCTTCGCTTTTACAGGATTCATTCTCCATGGAAATTTAGCTGCATAAATATAACAAACCATCAGTTTAATTGAACTTCGCTTCTAAATTTGTCTTAAAAATTGTACTTTGCTTCTAAAATTGTGCTCTCTGTATTTAAGAATCTTGAATGACTTCCTTTTACCTTTAGAAATCACTTCTCCGATTTGGTGTGTGATTAAAACTTGTACAAGATGGGGTTTCTTATAGGATATAACGTTGCTAGGCTGTTGCATAGTGACAAGGGATAAGAATTCAAATTCTTAGATGATCTCGATAAATTAGAGGCTGAGGAAACAACATATATGTAGGTTAATGTGGAATATGGCAGCACAGGGCGATATTAAAGTTGTGTGAGGAAGCTTTTCAGCGTATCTTGTGAAGTTAGATATCGATATGAACAAAGTATTCCTTTGAGGGAGGGAATTTTTAAAATACCCAATAAAGGTATTTTGATATTTGTGGTCTATATTATCATTTATATAATAGTTTCACAACATAAAGGTTTGGGCTAGAGTCACATTTTAAGAATCTAAATAGAGTTAAAATTTGGAATATATATATATATATACCAATCTAAACAGAGTTAAAATTTGGAATAAAATTATATACATATGTATGTGTGTAGTCCCAAGTGTCTATAGGAGGAAAGGACTATTATTAACAAATAATGGGAGATAGTAGAGAGAGTCTATAGGAGGAAAGGACTATTATTAAAACATTTTTGTTATGGCAGCCTCTGGAGTAATGTCCACGTACAACCTGTTTTGTTACTTGTGTGCACTAAAATTCAATTCTGTGCCTCATGAAGGAATAAGATTCTGTGCATCCTCAGGGAGTCTCTTCTCCCAATATTGATACTAGACAGCAAGAAGCTACTGGTGTATGCTTGAACCTTGCTGTAGATTTATAAGAGTTGAAAGCATTAGGTTAGGTTATATAGACAAGTTATGAGGAGCATACTTTAAAGTAGTTGTGATTGGTAAATGGGTTCTTGATGTATTTGTGAAGTTGAATGTTTTTAATGAGTTTAAATGAGTTCGTAAGAGATGTATCCTTATTAAATGCAAGAACCTGATATAAGGAAAGAGCTGGGATTGATGCTCTTCAGTTATTCATTTCCAACAAAAGACCTATGTAATTGAATTCAACTTATATTTTCTAAATTTTGTATAATATTAATAGTTAAAATAAATTAATAGAGGGGTTCTTCACTCTGCTAGGGTTTCATGCGTACGACGTCTTGTCTGTGTCTTTGCTCTAAGCTTTTCATGTGTCATACCGCATTTACTATGGGATTTTTGCATTAGGGTTAGCTTTTAGTATGGCTCCGGCCAACTTCGCCCTAGCAGTTGTTGCTGGTGCACGAGTTGAAGCTTTGAAAAGCCATGGTGCCTCCTTTGAACAAACGTCCTCGCAAGTTTGTCCCGAAGGTCTTTCACGAGGTAACCCTGATATTGTTCTTAATCTGCAAGAATTTGGTTCTGCATGTGAATGGTTAGAAAAGCATACTTTGATTGGATATTTTGTGGGTCGTACTCCTCCTGAAAGTATCCTCAAAGATTGGGTTAACAAGAGCTGGACCCCTCATGGGGTCCGCCTTGACGGTGTGCAAAACCTTACCAAAGGTTTTTTTCTTTTCCATTTTTCTAACCCTTCTCAGGCGGAAGTGGTTTTTAACCACAGACCCTGGACTGTTAGGTCTTCCCTACTTGATTTGTAGAGATGGTCTTGAGACTTCACTGTCTCAGACGACAAAAAACTTAGGGTTCCTGTTTGGGTTGAATTTCCTAGTCTCCCCTTGCCATGCTGGCCGTTCATTAAGTCCATTGCTAAAACCCTTGGTAAGGTCATTGTCATGGAACATGACAAATTTTTCAATGCCCGTCCCCAGAAGCATGTCTGTGTTGAGGTCGACCTTTCTAGGGACCTCAAAGACATTGTTGAAATCCAGATTGGTGCCCTCACCGTTTCTCAAAAAGTGCTCTATTTGAACCTGCCCAACACCTGCTATCGATGTCAATCGACAGAACACAAGATTAAGGATTGTCCGTTAGCTACCCCTCGGGTTAAGCCACCGCCAAAGGAAGCACCGACCAAAAATACGGAAGCCAAAAAAAAGAAGAATGGACTATAGTTTCACGAAAAGGAAGGAATGCCTCAAGCTCCAAGACGTCACAAGCTACTTCCGCTATGGTGTCACCTTCGAAACCTTCAGCTGGAAAATCTCCTTCTTCCAGCGATTTGCCACCACCGCTTGTTACAAACCCTGTTATTCAGGGGAAAAGCCCTGCCGCGAAGCCTTCCACTCTTCAGTTTTCTCTCAGTCTTTGTGTCGGTCTCGCAGTCCTGATGGACACACAGATGACCCAGATAAAAGGCGGTTTACTTCTTATAGAGAATTACTCCCCAGCTTTGGCTCTGTACCAGCCTTCTTGAAGAATAGCTTCTCCTCTCTTGGGGACAAGGAATCCATGCAAGAGTTTTTATGATTTTTTTGTCATGGAATGTACGAGGTCTAGCTGACCTCTCCAGAAAGTACTATGTGCGGGATACCCACCGTAGATTTCACAGTCTAGATGTTTTATGTTTACAGGAGGTTAAGATCTCTGGGTTTCTTCTTAACTTTGCCTGTCGTGTCATATGGCCGGACATCATTGTATTTTCTTCTCAGCATGAAGCTGGTAAAGGTGGTGTTATTACTATTTTGACACCTCGCCTTCATTCTTTTGTTATTGCTCATGGTTCTGATCCGATGCAGCATGTCACCTAGATTTTGCTTTCTTTTGATAATCATTCTTTTGGTGTCATTAAATTTTACGCACCCAATGATGCTGTCAAAAGATCTCAACTTTGGCGCTGGCTGGGAGACAATCTGCCTCCTGCCACTTAGGTTATGTGTGGGGATTTTAATATGGTTGAGCTGGCCTCTGACAAGGAAGGAATTATGCCTTTTCGCTGTACAGCTGGAGAGAGAGAAGCTTGGTATCACATGCAAAATAAATTGGGCCTTTTTGATCCCAATGCTAACCGCCGCCAGCAGGGTGGGGTTTGGCATACTTGGTCCAATTTTAGAGCTGGCTCTGACCTTATATTTAAGAGGCTAGATCATGCTATGATAACGACTCAATATTTTTTCTCTTTTTCTAAAGATCGAGGCCTACCTGTCATTCCTTTAACAGATGTTACCTTGTCAGACCACTTCCCCATTTATTTCTCCATCACTCGGCAGTTTTTTGCTAGAAAGGCTGCCCAAACGTAGTTTTATCTCAACATGTCTGTGTTGATGCATACCTCCACTTTTGCTCACATTCTTCAAGTCTAGAATTTAGAGCCTCGACCCCACACTCATCTTGGTTGGATTCAATGGTGGAATGACGCCATTACTCGCATTGCCAGATTTCTTCACATTTACGGTCGGCAGTTAGGTTGTTACAGAAAGCGTGCTTATGAAGCTAACACTAAGGCTCTTCGCAATGTTGCTGATTTGCTTGCGTCGAATCCCTTTGATTCTACTCTCTAGCTTGAGCTGGCCCAACTTCATCATGAGAAATAGATTGCAGATGCCTATGCTGCTCGTGGAGCTCAAATCAAAGCTCGCCTCCACTGGTTGGAGGTGGGCGATAAAGCTTCTAAGGATTTTTTTCATGCTCTCAAAGCCCTTCATACCAATGTTGGTATTCAAAAGATTAAGCAAGGATCTGACACCCTTACGGAGCTTCTGGCCATTCTGCAAGCTTTTGTTCAGCATTATGAACAAGTATTTGCTTCATAGGGTAATTTTGCGACACGGGAAGAGGCTCTGAAGGCTTGTATTGCTGTTACTCTAAACTGCCTAGTGGTCGAGCAGCGTGCCTTTTGTGAGCAATTGCTTACCATCTCTAACCTCAGAGAAGCGAATTTCTCTATGGCCAATGATAAATCTCTAGGATGCAATGGCTTCCCCTACGAGTTCTACAAACATCTTTGGGATGCTGTTTGTCCTGACTTGCACAAAGTCTATCTCAAGGCCTTTCACAATAAAAGTTTGGGCACTTTAATTAATAAAGGAAATATCAAATTCATACCTAAGTCTGGTGATCCAGAGGATATCTTCAATTGGAGGCCCATCACCTTGTTGAACGTCTCCTACAAGATAATTGCCAAAGCATTAGCTCTTAAAATCAGACATCTCCTTCCTCTTATTGTCTGCCCTGAGCAAACTAGTTTTATTAAGTCCAGGTATATTCTTGACAACATTATTGTTGTCTGGGAAGGGATGGAATGGGCTCGCCATTCTAAGAAAGCTACCCTGTTTCTCAAAATTGATTAAGCTAAAGCCTATGACCACATTGAATGACCCTTTATTCTTGCTATGCTTCAAGCTCTTGGGTTCGGTCCTCACTTTTTGCAGTCTGTGGAAATTCTTTTTGGCAATGCCTCTACTTGCATTACCATCAATGGGTCCCAATCTAATACTTTTGGGCTTTTTTGATCCATCTGGCAAGGTTTCCCGCTGGCTCCTACCTTATATGTGCTTACTGTTGAAGGCTTTGGGTACTTGCTTGCCAACTCTATCTCCTTTGGTTTAGTTTGTGGCATTTCCCTTCTTGATTTCTCTTCCTAGCTTATTAATGGCCACTTTGCTGATGACTCCTTTCTCACTCTTTTTGAGGATGAGGAGAACATATCCAATGCCTTGCAGTGCCTGGATACCTTTTGTCAAGCCTTTGGATCTACTATTCAATGGTCTAAAACCCTTTGTTTCAGACAGTCTTTTCTTCTAGCCCCTACTTGGCTTAAAAATTTTGGCTAGAAATGGGTTCATCATGGGGAAGTCTTTCATTTCCTGGGCATTCCCTTTGCTTTCCATGGCTCCTCTGTGGATTTATGGAATGCTGTGATTACCAAGATTGAAAAAAAGCTGCAATATTGGATCTGCAAGCCTCTTTCCCTTGCTGGAAAGTTTCAGATTTGTTCCAAAGTTTTGGCTACTACTCATGTCTACTACTCCTCTTGTTGGGCTCCCTCAAAGGCTTCTTACCTCAAGCTGGAGTGTTTTCTTTGAGATTTTCTTTGGGCCTCTGGTGCTGACGGCCATGGTTTTCATAGGATTGTCTGGGAGTTCTATTGCCTTCCTCATGACTCGGGCAGCCTTGGCCTTCTCTCCACTCAGAGGCAGGGGCATGCTCTCTGTGCAAAGTGGATTATCTGTGTTCTTACTGGTAATGAGGCCTGGAAAATTCTTGTCCGGCATTGCATCTCTTCGGGTTTCCCAGTTCACAGGCCGACTTGGAAGGGCATTGGTCTCCAGACCTTACTCACTATGAAAGAATCTGTTCAAATTCATGGTACCTTCATCATCAAGAGCATTTGGAAATCTTGGGAATATTTTAAGCCTTCGCTCCGATGGGATGGTGATGCCTTTCACAATGTTCTTTCTTTCAATTAGTAGAGCCTCTGGTGGTCTCCATTGTTTTCTATTCAAGGCATCCCTTTGGCCAAGACTCAAGGGGCTAGTGCTCTACGTTTTTTCAAATGTGGCATCTGGACTCCTAAGGACCTCTTCTCTAGAGCCTCTATGGGTCTCCGATCATGAGAGGATATGCAAGTGTAGTATCGTCTGGCTCGTTCTGATCGCCAGACTTTTGATCTTTTGGTCTCTGCGATTCTTGCCAACTTGCTTCATAAAATTGGCATTCAATCTGTCAGGCCTTGGTGGAAGGATTGGAAATGGTATCCTGCCACGCCTTTCAGCAATTATAAACCAAGGCTGGGCTATAGGTGGTTATCTCCACATCTGTCGATGGTGGATACCCTTAATCAGAGATGGCATCTTCATTCCTCCACATCTCACTGGAGCTCTCGCTTTCAAAACATCTGGGCTGCCATTACGGAGCCTAAGATGGCTCTTTTTGCGTTGTGTCTTCTTTATCAAGGGCTCCCAGTTGGCCCTAGGCTCGAACATCTGGCTGTTCAAGACCCTCGTTGTCCCATCTGTGGTCACCCTGAATCTTTTTTGCACATCTTCTGGTTTTGTAAGAGAGCTCAATAGTATTGGCAGTGGATTCATGATTTCTTCAAACCTTTTCGGCTTGAGCCTTTCTCTTGGCACATGATTGTCTTAGGAGATTCCTCTAGACTTCCCTCCAAGTTTACCTAGATTTGGCATACTTTCAGGATGGAGATTTTGTTCGCGTTATGGAAAGATAGGAATGCTGTTATTTTTTCTCACATCTTTCTTGATATGAATGTTGCTCTATATAACAAAGCTTGCATTTGTAATAATGTTATGATGCAGATTCAAGTTCAGGCCAATAAAGTGGCTCACCTACAAGAGCTGCTCAATCATTGGGGCAATGCTCCCTGTACTATTGCACGGGTTCCTCCTGATGCTATTTCTGCTGAAGGTACTCCTCCTAAAGGCCGTCATCGTAGGGGAAGCTCTTCGGCGCGCCGCTCACGCACCCCGCATTCGCAGGCAGCTCGCCACCACTCTCCGAGAGGTGGCAGCGACGGATGGCGGCGCCGCTCATCTTCTTCACCTCGCCATTCTTCTAGGTGGTCTCCAGCTTTGGCTTAGTCTGCCCCTCCTGATGCTCCTGGCTCTCGTCGTGGCTCTGATTGGCCTCCTGCCACCTCCTTGAAGTTTCCCTGCCTGGCTTTGGCCATTTCGCTGCCCAGGGCGTAAGAGAAAGAAAAAGAAGAAGCTGAAGATGATGGGTGGTTGCTTCCCGACTCTCCTATTAACCCCAATAATGTGTGGGGTTCTGATGATAAAGATCCTCCTCCTTCTGCCATTGCTCTTGCTGCATAATGGCTATATGCTTTTTTTTTTTATGAATAGTTGTGCTTTGTTTTCGGCTTGGCCGTGTGAACTTTGCAGGGTGATTCTTATGTCCCCCGGCCCCTTTTTTGTGGATATGTAACTTTGATATTTTATTAATTGAAAAGACACTATTCATAAAAAAAAAAAAAATTGATAGAGAAGGATATTTTTATAAAAGGAGATTCAATATGACTTAAAAATTTAAAAATAAAGTTATGCAATTTATTTGCTTTTATCTGATTTTCATAAAAAGGTTTTGAATATTAATTAAATTTTTCAAAAGTACATACTATTCATTTTATTCATGTGGTTCATGCCAAGACTAGTCTATTTAAATTTTGATTAAATTTAAACATTTTTTTTTTACAATATGACTATAAAGAAGATGAGATGTCTTGAAATTATCATAAAAAAACTTAACCTAGTTTGAAGAAAGTTACAGTAAAGAATTTCTTCATTATTTATTATAAGGGCATTGTTTTATAAAACATTGTTACAAATTAAATTATCTTAAAATGACCATTTTTTAATAAATCACTTAAAAAATATTAGGTAAAGCATATCTTTACATAAAAGAGTACAAAAGGAGGAGGTAGGTATCCATCAAAGGATCATCTACCTAACTATCTAGGGGTCCTCACCCTAATAAATAGGCTTCCAACTCATGATGATTTATCTAAGAGAATTCACTAACATTAAACAATAAAATTATCCTTCTAATATGACTAATAAAAGATAAACTAGCTATAGATAAAAAACCAACCATAACAACTATATAGAACATAACAATTTAAGCCATGTAATCCATATAAGAATTATTTAGATCTATCACTAAAATTCTTCTCACTTTGTACTCTCATAGAAGGGAAGGACACCTACTAAGAAGATAAGTACAAAAATAGAGTTTGTGGGTGAGAAAATTACAAGGGCAACATGATTTAAAAGCTCCTAAAAACTAATCATAATATTATAACAAATATATTGACCCTGTGAATAAAACAAGAAATATCTCTCCCTGTCTTTTTTATGAACACATAAATGATGGCAAGGACTACAATCACCTAGATAGTTCATCAAACAATATCCCATGGGCATAAATTGATACAGAAGATTCCAAGAAAATGAGTAAGGTCAAGATATAGAATGACCAACCAAGTTGTTTGAGAATTCTCATAGTAGTGAGTGGAAAACGAATGGTGATGCCATATATTACTTATATACGTTGAATCATCGGTATATCTTTCATAAAGACAGTGAATTGTTAATTCTTATTAGTAAATCCCAGCCATTCTTTGGTGCCTTGCTCTGAATATGAATACCAATGTACAGTAGAAAAATCATTTCACATATTCTTAGATCAGTTAATATTTTCTGGAATAGATGGGTATTCAGATTAGGAAACATGATAACCAATTAGGGAATAGATGAGTATTCAGATTAGGAAACATGATTACCAACTAATTTTCTTCAAATTGAATGTGCATGATGTACTAAATGCAGGATGTTGAATTGACAAAAACAGTTATATTCTTTCTAAATAGATTAAACAAAAAAAGGAACACTATATTTTAGAATTATGGAAAAAAATTTAATTATCTAAAATTCAAAATAGATGTATATTTTTATAGTTCAATCACCTCTTACAACTCTAATAATCATTTATCAATATAATATGCTTCTTAAATTTTGTAGGGTCTGTTAGACTGCTTCTAACTCTGATTAACACTAAATTGATTGACTCTATAATATTTAATATATGTCACCACATCCTCTTCTTCGTGACATCTAATAGATGTAGACTTCAATATTATTAGAAAAAAAAAATTTATGTTAACAACGTGTAATTTCCTAACCAAGGAAAGAAATTACTGTTCAAGTTAGAAATATTGTTTTATATCTATTTGAATATTACATTTATGTATTAGCAAGTGATATAATTAACCAAAATGAAATACCTAAATATTAGGCCATTTCACTATGTCCAATTTGTTTCCAGTCTTTTGGTATGAAATCAACAGTGACATTAACTTTTATAATAACGAATTCTGTAATATGAAGTTTTAATTTAAATTAAAAAAAATAAGTAATATAGTTTCAAGACATCCACAATATTGATCAATTATTTTTCTACAATATTGATCAATTATTTTTCTAAATTTTGTAGGAAAAGAAGGCTATCAATAGAATAGAAATTCATAACCATAGAGCTTTTAAGGGATGGAAATACTCTGAATAAAATGAATTTTCTTAAATTTTTATATTAAGCATGTCCAATGTGATAGTATGAAGCTCTAAGAAAAATAGTGGTAAGGGAAATCATTGTCCAATAAAAAGAAGATTATTTTAAATTAATGGTAGTAACTATCAAATTAATGTTAGTAACTAAATATGATAAAATCTATCATCTGCGGCTCGTTTGACTCTTTTAAAGTCAGTTATCCAGGCCCTTCCTATTTATAGGTGTTTTGTTCAGGTTGCTCCTATGTACCTCCTTCAAGAATTTGATGGTCTCTCCTGTCAATTTCTCTGGAGTGGGAATCTCTCAACTTCTAAATGGAGCCTTGTTAGGTGGGAAATTGTGTGCAGACCAATTAAAGAGGGTGGCCTTGGTTTACAGTCTACTATTCTTAATGGAAAAGTTCTTGCTGCTAAACTTTATTGGCGCTGGTGTACTAATCAACATCATCTTTGGGCTTGCATCCTCTCCCATAAGTATCTTCCTGGAGTTGATGGCTTTAATATTCCATGCTTTCCTCTGTTGGGGAGAGGTTCTACGATTTGGAATACTTTGAAGCTTGGAGCTCAGTTGGCTAAAGATGGTCTCTTTTGGATCTGTCACTCTAGATCTCAAGCTTTGTTTTGGCTTGACTCTTGTGATGGTTACCCCTCTATCCTTTCCTCTCATCCTCATCTTCAGGCCCTTTTTGATTTTTTTCTTGCTGCTGGTTGGGACACTGTCGATCATTAAAAGATTGGACGTGGAGGGGGGTTGACACATTGGAAACATTTCTCTAAATGGTCTCTAGGGGGTTCTGAGGAAGATAAGCGAGAGCTGGCTCAGATCTTACAGGCTCGGGATTGTACTTCTTTGGCCAGGCATGATGTTTTAGCCTAGAATAGTAGTGATTTGTCTGGGAAATTCTCTATGTCTGTTGGCTATGTGGAACTTATCCGATAGACTTTTGGTGCACTTCAGGTGCCTTGGTGGAAAGAAGTCTGATATAAGCATTCTTGGCTCAAGTGCAATTTTTTTATGTGGCTGGTGGTTCACAACCGGTGCCTCACCTGGGATAATTTATGCAAGCATGGTTTTCAAGGACCTTTGGTGTGTGTTTTGTGTCATTCTAGTGAGGAAAACATCTCTCATCTCTTCTTCTAATGCTCCTTCACTAGACATTTGTGGCATTCTTGGTGGAATGTGTGGAACCAATCATGTTGGCATGTCTCTTCTTTAGCAAAGTTCTTTTCTCGATGGGGTAAGGCTCCTGTGAAAACTGCCTTTCTTAAGGTTGTCTGGCATCTTGGACATTCCTTTCTTATTTGGCATATTTGGTTGGAGCGAAATCGGAGAATCTTTCAGGATGTGTCCTTGGAGCCTCATTACTTATGGTGGAAGATTCTCCACTCTTTGAGAGAAACTGTTTCTACAAAGTGTGACACTATGGAGGCTATAGATCCTAGAGATGCTATTGTCCATAACCGCCCAAATTTTCCTCCTCCACAAGGTAGGCATTTGAGGAAGACATGTCGGCACCCTTTGAGAAAGATAAATAGAGTTGGGAAGTGGAGTGATCCTCCGCAAGTTACTCTTAAAATCAACATGGATGGGTCTTCCAAAGGAAATCCAGGTCCTTCTAGTATTGGTGGACTGGGCAGAGATAGTAGGGGAGATGTTTAGTTTATTTTTTTAGTTTATAAAGGTCATCACACTAACAACCTGATGGAGGCCATAGCTATCATGTATGCTGTGGAGTGTGCTTGTGACCTTGGATGGTGAAGGCTTAACTGTGAATCTGACTCACAGGTGGTGGTTCGCCTATTGACTCGCCTGCGTTCTGAGGATGTTAGCTGGAAGTTAGGCTTGATTGTTAACCAGATTCTTCATTTGTGTGTTTCTTTGGATTCTGTTACTTTCACCCATATCCCCAGAGAACGGAATGGTGTTGTTGATTGTTTGGCCAAATGGGCCTATGATTATATGTTTTCTTGGAACATTGTAAATATGCCTTGATTACCTCTGGTCCTATCTCATCAGTTGGATCATTTAGTGGATCTTGATAGGGGTGTTTGATGCCTTATAGCTGTAGTTCTTCCTGTTTAAATAAATTTTCACTCCTCTTTTATTTCAAAAGTCTACCATTTAAACTCATTAATGATTTCAACCTTCAGACCTCTACTTTTGGATAAGAATTTAATCTATTTTTAAATGAAAGGATGCATCTTAGTAACTAATTCATACTTATATTATTTAAGAGAAAGTAGATTTCCACAATCCATAAGATCAATTGCAAGCTTGTTTCTTTCTCGATTTAATTGTGATCTAAATAAAACTTATAGAATCAAAACAAATTATATAGCCAAATAAAATAATGTGTTTGAATAAAAAATAATCTACTGAAAAATTTCAATATTATTTTCCAAAAAAAAAAAAAATTATTATAATTTTTTAAAAGGATGTTTCCCAAAATTATCCTTTTATCCTTAATATTAAATAGAAGAAAATAACAAAACTCTACTAAGAAAACACCAAAAATATTGACAACAACACCAGGAAATTTAGATGCTTTCCAACTAACTCTACATCGTCCTCTATGGTTCCAATCTATTTCGCCTTCTAGCTCCTAATGCTTGGAGTTGGTTTTATCATTCCATAAATTTGAAAGCAAGGTACCATTTTTCCTATAAAATTTGTATACTTCTAAAATTGCTTTGAACAGTGGTTCAACTCACCTCAACTGCCTTTGTGAAATTAGCTGAAATATTATGGAAGTCTTGCCATTGGACATGGTCATATTTTCTTTAAGATTATTTTTTCTTTCAAATATATTTCAATGGTTTAAGTTGATCCTTTCTTACTGTAATGTTTGGATAAGATTGTGTGTGAGTTTTCAGTATCAACTCTTCAAATGATAGTCAATGAACCATCATCAGGACTTTCATTCTGATGAAGGCTCATTGCGTATGATCCCAAGGTTTGATACTAAAAAATCACACACAATCTTATCCACAAACATAACAGCAAATTCATAGATTCTAGAAATCTATTATTGTTGATCCTATCTGTCCCTACATTTTATGTCTGAGACATTGCCTTCTATAAATATCAAAATTCATGCAAATATAAAATCTGTAATATATGGGGATGATTTAGATGAAAATATCCCTTGGGTAGACCAATTCAAGTATGACGAGAAATTGGATGGACTGGGTAGCCCAATTTCTTTTGATACAGATATGGGAGGCGAAGAAATGGAAGAGGACTCAGATGAGGAAGAGGATTCAGAGAAAGAGAGTGCGGATGATCTCGAAGATGCTGAGTGAATGGAGTTGGCTGCGGTGGTCAACTTTGAGCTTGAGGAGGCCTCCCCGAAGGAAGTCTCTACAGATGGCAGTGGGGACTCACAACTTCCTATGAGTTCCAAATCGAACTCCACTCCCAGTACTGAAAATGATACCACCTCTCCCTCTGATTGAATTTTCAGAGATAAGTTAATTTTGGGCTAGATAATATCCAGAATTTTTGTTGTTTATTATCAACTTTCTATATGCTTAAGATTAACTAGGGAAGAGCCTTGGTGCTATGGATTTTTGGTTCACAATCCTCTCGGTAGGATTGGGTTATGAACCGGGATACAATTAACTTTTATGTTTTATGTTTTCCTGCTTTCATGCTTTCTTAATTTTAGTACAAATACTCGGTTGTGGCCCCTTATTGATAAAAAAAAAAACTGTAATATTACTACTGTTCTAATTTTCCTTACACAGATTTTTGTTTTCTATTATAATGCAAAGCCTTGAATTAAAGAACTATAATGAAATGACCGGACGAAACCAAAAGCATAAAAGACGTTGTTTTTCTATTGTCCTAATACTAAAAGAATAATTCATAGATCAAGATTGATGTTTATGTTCTTAATTTATATGGTTCTTTTTGTCAAGATCTAAATACAATTATAAATTATTTCCAATACAGTTTTTGGAGTTCCTCAATGTAAGATACAATTAAAAGGTTTGTGTTTTGTTGTTTAGTTTATTTTTTTTAAAAAAATATTTTTAATTAAAATATTTCTGGGTGGAGCTAACAATAGAAAAAAAAATCTACTGAATCTTTTAATAAAATCCCTTTATGGGTGCAACTTCCAAATCTTCCCCTGCATCTTTGGATAGACTCTATCTTGGAAGCTGTAGGCGAGGCCATTGGGGATTTTTAGATGGATTCGGGTTCTTCTAACATCTTTCATCTGACATATGCTCATATACTTGTGGAGGTTGATGTCTTTAAGGGTCTCCCTGAGATGCTGACCTTGGCTTCTCCTCGGGGATCTTGGACCCAGACCCTTGATTATGAGGGAATTCCATTCAGTTGCAGAGAGTGCCACAAGACTGGCCATATTCCTGCAAGGTGTTTATCATATAGGGTAAATTTGAAGAAACCTCCCTCTTGGTGGGTGGGTGCTAAAGATCACCATTATTCAGTTCAGAAAGTATCTAAGGATGGGGGTTTGGATGAAAATTCACCTCAGGATTCTCCTGCTACTAAACCTAATGTCGCTATTACAGATGCTACCCTGAAGGATGATGTTGTCCTGGGCCAGAAAGGTGTTTCTATTTTGCTAGGCGCTATGGCTGCTATCCCTGTCCCTAGGGTTGATGCTATCTCTATTTCAGCTATCCTTAATGCTGGTGGTGTGGTTGGTGCCCAGTCTCCTTTGGGGGGGATTGTTGTCTCTGTCCTTGTCGGGTCTGCTGGGATGGACAACCCTGCCTCTCGGGTTGTGGGTTTCTTTGATATCTCTTTGTCAGGGAAGAATGATGCTTTTTTGATGGAGGAAGGATGGAAAACTGTCAAAAGAAAGAAATTTAAGTCTCCCAAGCCTCCTTTTGATATGAATTTAAGGTCACATATGGGTGGGAATAAATGATTTCCTGCTGTCCTTTTTTGCTGACTGTTGTTCGGGTTTTGGTTTCTTCTTTGTGGGAGTGCTTGTTTCCTCCCTTTGGTGTGTCTAGTGTTGGTTCACAGTTGTAATTTGGGTCTCTTAATGTTCTATCTCTCGGTTCTTTTTTGGTTGTAAAAGGTTTCGGGTCCTTTCAAAACATGTTTTTACTTAATCAAAACAATAGATATTTTTTTTTTTTTTAATTTCAAAACTTTGTACATCAACATAAAATATAAATGACAATTTAAATAACAAGAAGAAAAATAAAATCTATTTTAAAGGTG
>MU219851.1:477895-490195 GCA_018584345.1 Thuja plicata | reverse complement strand
TGTATCTCGGACGCGTGTTTGACCACTTGACTGGAGATGCAGGTGTGATTGTTTCATACCCAAACTTGTTATTTATGGTTTAAAATTGTCATTTTCTTTCATACAGCATTGGTGCGGTCCTAGAACAGGATCCTATAGAGCCTCTATCAGATGTCTTAAATGAACCACTAGGTAGTCATAATTCCACCATTTCCCTCGATATTGTTAAATTATTCTCTGAAGATGTGGTGAAAACCATCTCTCATGTTGCCCCTCGTGCAAAATTTGTGAGCTGTGGTGAGAATGGATCCAGCAAATCCGGTAAGGACCCCGGGTTTGTTCTACCTCCTCTCTCTATTTCTCCTAATTCTGAAATGTTTGATTAAATTGTTAGAGAAAAGAATAGATTGAAAGACTCTGCTATCTTCTTTGCTGCAGTGGAAATCAATAAATGGCCTGCTAGAATTTTTGTGGATGATTGGTTTCATAATTTCTGGAATTTGAAGCATGGTTTTCACATTTCCTTCTATAGATAGATCCAGAAAGGTCTATATGTTATTTTCTTTGCTAACCCTAAATCTTAAGTGGAAGTTTTTAAAAGGCAATATTGGGTGGATGGAAACACCTCCTTCTGCACTCTTTCCTAGACTTCGGAAGCCATACATGAGGAAGTTTTAGCTTTGTCTGCTCCTAGATGGATTCTTCTTAAACATGTTCCTCCTTTTCTATGGTGACTTCTCCCTCAATTATGGTCTGAATGGATGAAACTAATCCTCTTGTCCCCTATATGGATGCAAGAGCACTCATTTCACTCAAACCAGGCATTGAAATTGTTAGAGTAATTGTACTTTTGGCTTATTAACTAGATTATGTTGATTTAATTAATTAAGTTGTCATTACTCTTTATTTGTTAAGCTATCTCTTTAGGTGCATTATAATTAATATTCATATTAATTATTAATGCTCAACCTAGCTTTCTTAGGTTTCAGGGTTTGTTCACCTTTATAGGTTGAGCATTGCAATATCTTTTCATAATAATTCAATCAATCATTTTTTGAATATTTTGGGCTCTACCATTTTGGAGTTTATTCTAAGTTGTTCCTACTTTCTCCTCCTTCTTCTTGCTTCTTCCAGTGACAGGTTATTTTGCATGCAGGTTTCTTGGCAACTATGGATTTATCTATCAAATCCTACATGGTATCAGAGCCTTTCTACTGATGCCTGTCCTGGTGATCTTGAAGCTGTGTTCAAAGGGGAAAAGTTTTAGCTTTTCAGGGCACAAAAAGACCTCATGGTTGTGTCCAGAAGGCCCAAAAACCCTAGTTTTGATATAAGGCATGACCTATTTGGCCCTCTATACCTCTGAGGCAAAAAATTTTAGCTTTTAGGGTTGTACAGGCACGAAAACTGAGAAAAAAAACTTTAAAAAATGGTGTTTTTTGGGTGCTCCACCACCGCTCCACCTCTGCACTGCCACCGCACCATCATGCAGCCACCGCGCCACCCCAGCGCCACCATGCAGCCACTGGCCTCACCATGCAGCCACTGGCCTCACTGCGCTGCTCAACAGCCACTGGCGAGCCGCCCACCGCCCACTGTAGCACCTTCGTGCCGCCCAATTCACCACCATCCACTGTGGAACCGCTAGCAGCTTAGCCATTGTGGCTTAGCTAGCCCCTGCGTGCCCATGCGCCCATGCGCTGGGCTGTCTTAAGCCCTAGGGGCTTTAAACATTTTTCAAACCTTCTTCTAACCTACTGCTAGTGTTTTTGCTCTATCTGGAGCAAACGAAAGCCATTTTTTAACTTCTTTATATCGTCGAAAAGCTCTTTCCGAGGCAGAAGTGTTTGCAGGGGTTTCACTTTCTTTTTTTTTGTATCACTAGACCTTTTTCCTGTCAAAGATAGAATTTTTTTTGCACTCATGGAGGTAGATGTGAACATTCTTCTGTGCATGCCCTAATTTCTTTTTGCATGCATTAGGTTTACTTTTCTATTTTTTCTGCATGTTCTTCTATTGCAATCTTTGGGTATTGTAATAAATGAACTTCAATAAAGTTCCATCATGGGGGTTTATTTCTTAATAATTAGATTAGGGTGTAGTCTCATGACCTACACTTTGATCTCTTCTTCAGTTGCTTCAAAGACTCCAGGGTTGTTCCAATTTCTAAGTTTTCCAGTGTTCCTGGGCATCGGGTCTACTGTTTCTTTATCATGTTTCCAACTGAGTTGATGAATCACATAATGGTCTCTAGTAAACAGAAGTATCTTTCCTTGCTTGCCAGATTCAGGATTCCAGTGTTTCTCTTTCAGTGTTCTTCCAGTGATTCTTTGCAGCAGCTCATCTCTTTTTGGAGAGGGGTTTTTCCGTATGGGTTTTCTCCTTTTCTCCAGTTTACAGAGATTTCTTTGTATTGGGTACCTGATCAGGCCTTGTTGCCAGGACCCACTTTCTTGCTTTCTTAGCTATGCTAGGTTAGCTTACCTCCTGGGCTTCACTTAAGGGGGGGGGTGTTAGAGTAATTGTACTTTTGGCTTATTAATTAGATCATGTTGATTTAATTAATTAAGTTGTCATTACTCTTTATTTCTTAAGCTATCTCTTTAGGTGCATTATAATTAATATTCATATTAATTATTAATGTTCAACCTAGCTTTCTTAGGTTTTAGGGTTTGTTCACCTTTATAGGTTGAACATTGTAATCTCTTTTCATAACAATTCAATCAATCATTTTCTGAATATTTTGGGCTCTACCATTTTAAATTTTATTCTAAGTTGTTCCTTCTTTCTCCTCCTTCTTCTTGCTTCTTCCAGTGACAGGTTATTTTGCATGCAGGTTTCTTGGCAACTATGGATTTATCTATCAAATCCTATAGAAATCCCTAATTCTTTAGAGGTTAACATTTGCAATGATTGTTTTTCTTTCCCTATTGAGATCCTTGGTGGTCTCAATGCCTTCTTTCTGTGCAAATGCGAAGGTCACTTAAGGAAAGATTGCCCTATTATCAACCAGAAACAACCCTCTTCAAAGCCCCCCTTTACACCGTTGGTAGACTCCTCTAGTAGGGTTTCTCCTGTTGACAATACCGCTAGTAAACCTTTTCATGTTTTTCCATCTCCTGTGCCTCCCCAAATTCCTTCTCACAATCTCGCCTCCCAGGATACCGGCACTCCTCTTGCTACTTACCAATCCGGTCAAAATGATGATGGTTTTCAAACTGTGGTTAAAAAGGTTAACAAATGTAGAAGGAAAACTCCCCTACAGGCTATCTCATCTTTATCTGGCCCTACTCCCACACCCTCTTTTATTTTCCTGAATGCTTCCCCTCAATCCGCCTCCTCCAATGACCATCCACCTTTTTCATCACACTCCAACTCCTCTCCTGCGATGACCGACATTGCTCAAGCCGCGCAAGGTCATAATAATAAGGTTTATAGAGAATTTGATGATGATTATGTTTTTGAAATCATACCTGTGAATGTGTGTACTCCCTTTCAAAAAAAATCCACTATTTTATTATCCCAAAATGGTGAATCCACCGTGAATCCTAATTCGGATATGCAGTTGGGAAATTCCACTCCCATTATTTCTGAGGATGAGGAGTTGGAAAACTACGCAGATCCATCAGAAGTCAAAAAATGAGAACGTCCGTAGGGGTCAAAAAACTAAAATGCCTGAACTAAAAAATGTGCTGAAAACCTTGAAGTTGCTTTGGTCCCATTTGTTGATACCATGAATTCCACGTCCCCCCCCCATCTGTTTCATCATGAATCGTGTCTCCTGGAATATTATGGGTCTTGAATCCCTAGATAGGAAGCTGATTGTTAAACAATTTTTAAATGCATTTAATTCCATTGATATTCTAATGTTACAAGAACTTAAAGCTAATGGTTTCTGTTAGAAATAAATTTTAACTATATTTGGAAAGATGCAATTAATTTCATACCAATCATCCCAGAGGCATGGGAGGAGTTGGTATTCTAATTAACTATAGATGGTCTAATTTAATTCAGGATCATGGCATTTCTCCGTATAATAGAGTTGTGTGGGTTACCTTAAACATCTAGGGTTTAACCATTGGCATATGTTCCATATATGCCTCTAACGACTTTAAAGGAAGAACTAAGCTTTGGGACTGGTTATCCTCCCTTCCTGACATCCCATGGATCTTCGGTGGGGATTTCAATATAATTGAATCCCAGGATGAAAAGAGTGGTGGCCTCCCCTTCACATCGAGAGACTTAGAAAAATTTCAATGGAATAGATTGAAACATAAAAATTATCTCATTGACCCTCTCTTCGGTGAAAGGAACTCCAACCCTGGCCTTTGGTTTACTTGGTGTAATTCTCAAAATGGTCCCCTATGATCTACTCGAGACTTGATCGATTTTATGCCAATAAGAATTTTTTTGTTTATCCCTGATAAAAAAGGTAGTGTTGTTACTGTCACCTCGACTGGCCTTTTGGATCACCATCCTATCTTTGCTTTTATTAGAGTTAATAACTCTTCTCCCCAGGTCGGTCAATCTGACCCCAAATTCATCCTTAATACTAGTCTTCTACAACGTGAAGACATATTGGCTGTCATTAACTTAATTAGACTTATAAATAAGAACAACCTCACCTCCCTCTCCCATATTGGTAGATGGAATCATAACATCACAACTTTGCAGAATCTGCTTCAAACTATTGGGAGGAAGAAAGCTAATTATTATAGATTCTTGGAGAAGAAGCTCTCTTATGATCTCTATATTGTTGAGACTAACATCTAATCTAATCTCACTGATAGCAACCTTTTTAACCAGGTTTGCAAAGAAAAAGATGCTCTTAGACAACATCAATATGCCCACTGGCTTCAATTTGGTGACAGGGGATCAATTTTTTTCTTTAATCGCATTAAACAAAAAAAATCCAAGGCATCTATCGATAGACTTCTTATTAATGATAATGAAATTGTTTAGTAGCTGAATTTCTGGTTTTTGATTGTGTGTGTTTTTAAGCATCAACATTTCGGATCACACTTCGTGATCCATCATCAGGATGAGAGAGTAATAAGGAAAAATAATCATTATTTTTCCTTATTACTCTCTCATCCTGATGATGGATCACAGAGTGTGATCTGAAACATTGATGCTTAAAAACACACACAATCAAAAACCAAAAATTCAGCTACTAAATTCAATGGATTGTGGAAATCTGATCGATTTAAATGAAATTGTTGACAGTGATAACATTAAAAAGGCTTTCTCCCACTTTTACCAAGATCATTTTGCTTCTAAAGATAATGTTGAAGCTAGGACCTTGAGGAATAAATGTAAATCTCTTATCCCCACTAGAATTAACAATGAGGACTCTATTGTGCTGAGTCAAAACATTACTGTTGAGGAAATTTGAAAAGCTATCAATAGTTTAAATGATGATAAGGCCCTTGGACCCGAAGGTCTCTCTTCTGAATTCTAGAAAGCCAACATAAGCTGGATCTCTAATGACCCCCATGACATCTATTCTGAGGCCCATGAATGTGGCTCTCTGAGAGGATCTATTAATATAGGTATGATTAAGTTGATCCCCAAAGATGATGATAAGGCTCTCATTAAAAACTAGAGACCTATTACCCTCCTTATTATTTCTTATAAAATTATTGCCAAAATCATGGCCCTCAAATTGGAGAAAATTCTGCCCAAGTTTGTCTCTTCCACTCAAACTGGCTTCATTAAAGGTAGATACATTCTGGAAAATCTTATTACCAGTAGGGAAAAGATGAATTGGGCCAAATATTCTCAACAAAATACTACTATGTTCCTTATATACTTCGAGAACGCCTATGGCAGAATTGAATGGGATTTTGTTCTCATGATGCTTTAGGCTTTTGGCTTTCCTAGAAACTTTTGCAATATTGTTAAAATGTTGCTTCAGGACGCTACATCCCAAGTTGATGTGAATGGAACACTTTTTGACCATTTTACCCTGAGTAGATCTATGCCCCTTGGCACCTACTCTCTTTGTGATTTCTTATGATGTTATTTCATATAGTCTTAGAGACAACACTATCTCTCCTAGTGTCAAAACTGTCTCTTTACCTAATGAATCTGACTTGATTAATTATTAGTTTGCTAATGACACTGCTCTTTTCTTTTAACTCATAGAAGAAAACTTTCAAGCTTTAAATAACAAGCTTAAGTTATTTTATACTATCTCTAGTGCTTGCCTTTCTCAGTCCAAGTCTTTTTCCTTGGATGGGAAGACCATCCTCTGGACTGGATTAGCAAGTATGGTTATCAATGGAATGGACCTCACAAAATTGTCTGATATCTTCGTATTCCCTTTTCTATTGAACCGTGTCTAAAAGATATGTAGATATGGATTAAAGAAAAATATTATCAAAAAATTTACTAAATGGCATAATAGGTCTCTTTCCTTGGCTGGTCGTATTCAAGTTTGTCAAAAATTCTCTCTTCGTACAATGTTTATTAGTCCTCTACTTGGATGTTTAGAAACTATCAGATCCTTGAGATCCAAAATGCCATCAGGAATTTTCTTTGGTCTAATGGGAATGGAAACACTAAGCTCCATGCTGTTAAATGCAATTGGTGCTAGACTAACAAGATCCTTGGGGGGCTGGGGCTTAAAGACCTTAAAATTCAAGGGATTTCCCTTATTGCTAAATGGATCTTTAACTCTTTAGAAGGTTCTAAACCATGGAAAGTCCTCGATAGGAATAACATTGAGCGTGGTTTCCCTAAGATTGCGAAGTCTTGGAAGAACCTTCCCTTGGGTTACATTATTGGGGAAAATTCCCGATTATGGTTCAAGTTTCTGTTATTTTTAAATCCATTTTGAAGGCATGGGAACATGTTAGGGTGTTCTTCCCTAACCAGGCCTTCCATGCTACCAACCTTCTACATGGTGAAAGGTCAATTTGGTGAAACCTTTTCTTAAATGGTAAACCCCTCGCCCTCTCCCAAGGATGCTCTGCTAGGTCTTGCACTAGTTTGGGCATCTCTCAACTCATTGACCTCTTTGAGCATAATAGACTTATCTCCTACGATGATCTCAGAGTTGTTTACAACATCCCTCACTCTATAAAGAAGACCTATAATATGATTACCAGAGCTTGTTGTAATCTCCTTGTTAATTTTGATAATAATTCTCACAGATTTCTTGGTCTTAAGTGGCCGGATGTATTGTTCTTTCAAAAATCAATGCTAAAAATATCTACAAGGTTATTTCTCATAATGAATTCATTATTGAACATGTAAACAATCTTTTGTACTCTAATTTAGATCTTGGTTCTTGGAAAAAAAACTTTGATATCCTCTGGAAAAGTCCGATTGATCCCAAGATTAAGTGTTTTAAATGGCTTACGATGCTTGACAGACTTCCTTTGAGTAAAGATAAAAACTTTATTAAATTTTGTAATATTTGTAAGATGCTTGATTCTTATAGACATATCTTACAAGATTGTGCTCTTGCTAAGGAAATTTGGATTATGTATGGTATATCTTATCCTAAACATGTTAACATTCTTGAGATTATCACTGGTTTTATTCCTGGTTTGAAAAAGGATACTAATGTATTTTGGAATATTCTCTCCTCTAACATTTTATGGCAGATTTGGAAAATCAGGAATGAAGATAGGTATCAGAACACTCCTCGGATCCTTATTGATTCTTTTCATAAACTCATATATTTTAAAATTTCCTCGCAGGTGCTTGTTAACATGATGATTGATCGGGAAAATCTGAGAAGATTTCTGTGCATGGGCCACTCTACTATGTTCATTTTCGAGATGAAGAATGGTTATGAATGGAAGAACAACATGGACAACCTTGCTTCTTTTGATAATATTGTGAAGAATATTAATAAGGAGATTAAAAAGAACAAGAAAGGGGCCTCTGATGACAAGATCCTGATGCTGGCGCAGATTCAAAAAAAAAAGAACATTGTTTGGATGAAAGGCCCACAGGGCTGGACTACATGGGCTGAATCTTATGATGAGATTCTTTAATAAAGTAGGTTATTTTTTGAGGCTCCTTTTGTTTTGATCAACTATGATACGCTGATGTTTTGATACTTTATTTCATTGATACATTCTTTGTGAGGTTGTGTCTCCCCTTCTTGTGATACTTTTCCTAATTTTTTTGATCACCTTATACTTAATACAAAAAAAGCAACTATAAAGGATTGTGAATTGTAATTTGCAAGAGTATGAATTATAAATTCTAAGAGTAATTATGATAGCAACAATTTTCAAAGAAATTATTTTTGTAGTGATTGTGTTAGGATTTGGTGTTGATTCAAAGGGAAAAGATTTCAAATGTAAGGTTTGAGGTGAATAAATTTAATAGAAATAATAGTTTTGAGACATAGAAGTTCAAGGTGCATGATTTGTTAGTGTAGCAAGGATTGCATAAGGGATTGCTAGAAAATTTTGAAAAACCTAGATATATGTCTAATGAGGACAGAGAAGATCTGGATAGGATGCCTAACAAAAAACAACATCCACAATAGATGTAATGGTGGCTAGAGGACAATCCATACAAAAAGGGAAAAAGGGTAAGGAAAGCTTTTATTATTGCAATAAATTAGGGCATCTAAAATAATTATTGAAAGCTAAAAGAAGATATTAATGAATCCTAGAAGAAATAAAATTTGGTTGAGACAAGCTTAGGTATAATGATGATATTTTAATGGTTTGCAATATCACGAAAAATGGTTATTTGATTTTGGTGTTTTTAATTATGTGTCCACATGGGAGTTGGTTTTCTAGTTACCAACCTATTGATGGTAGTGTTGTTCTTATGGAAATAATGCTTCTTGTAAGAATGTTGGGATTGGGAGTATTAAAATTAAGGTGTTTGATGGTGTTGTAAAAATAGTAACACGGTACGACACATATTAGAATTGAAAAAGAATTTGATTTCCTTGGGTGTTTTGGATTCTGATATTTATAAATTCTGTTGTCTAGGTGGAGTTCTTGAAGTGTCCAAGGATAGTTTAGTGGTCATGAAGGCTACAAAAAAATATGAGCGAGAAAGGTCTAAAGATACTATTAGAGAAGTTGAGGTGGATTTTACTTTTCTTGTGTTGCAGAAAGAAAGAAAATCTTATCTGAAAGAAATTGCTAATTTCTACAATGGATCAAAGCTGGTTTTTTCTATGTTTAGTGAAGGTTGTTAGTTTTAAGAGATTATATATATTTCTGTTTTGTTAAAGGCAAAGGTAAATTGCAAGAGCAATTATGATAGCAACAATTGTAAGGATTGTAATTGTAATAATACAGACAGCTTACCTTGTGGATGTTTTTCTTTACAACTAATTTGTACTGCAATATTTTATTATCTAGGTTTATGCTTCCTTTGAAAATACTCCACTCATCATGTATAACATTTTTTTTATAAATGATGATAAAAATACCTATTTGTCAAAATATATGTATATATATCTATGAAAAAATGGATCTTAGATTAGAAAATCATCTCCCAAAACAAAAATGATAAAACAATAAACTCACATAAAATGATTCAAGAAAACCATTACAATTATTAAGAAAACCAAAAAAAACCATTACAATTACAAGTATGCTTTAACAGTTTGATCTGTTTCCCTATATCGGAGAATGGATACTTTTCTTTATGTTGAACTAAGCTTCAAGTACCAGACTCACTTTCCCATAATAACATGTTTATAACACTTTAATGGATATAAAAGTTTAAGAAAAACAAATATATAGAAATCGAGCAAAGAAAATCAGAACAAAATTTTATAAAAAAAGAGAGATTGTTTTATAGTTTATATGAACTATCTATATATGAATCTAAATATGACTTGTATCAATATAAGTTGGAAAAAATAGATTGGCCAATATTTGTAGGATGTCGCTATCCTCCATACTCATCCTGGGCAGTAGACTGTGATATATAACTTTGTTTCTTGCTTATCCATGTAACTAGTCTTTCTTCTAAAAAGAATGCTTCTCTGCTTGTACTATTTATGTTGTCAATGTTTCTAGCCCAATCAGCATCAGTATAGACTTTCAAG
Organism: Thuja plicata; assembly: GCA_018584345.1. NCBI lineage: Eukaryota > Viridiplantae > Streptophyta > Pinopsida > Cupressales > Cupressaceae > Thuja > Thuja plicata. Next base: position 480,174 of record MU219851.1, on the reverse strand, counting down.
TCAAATTCTCCTCATTTATTGTATAGTAGGTCGAAATCTTCAATGCCTTTGGAGTCATCCATACCAAAAGTCTTTAGGATCGCCTTGATATATTTTGCTTGATATAAGTTGATCCTTTCTTACTATTGTGTTTGGATAAGATTGTGTATGAGTTTTTAGTATCAACTCTTCACATGATACTCAATGAACCATCATCAGGATTTTCATCCTCATGATGGCTCATTGAGTATGATTTGAAGCATTGATACTAAAAAATCACGCATAATTTTATCCACAAACGTAACAGTAAATTCATAGATTGTAGAAATCTGTTATTGTTGATCAGATCTGTCCCTACCTTTTATTTCTGAGACATTTCCTTCTATAAATATCAAAATTCATGCAAATCAAAATTTATGCAAATATAAAATCTGTAATATTACTACTGTTCTAACCTTCCTTACAAATATTTTTCCGTTCTATTATAATGCAAAGCCTCGAATTGCAGAACTATAATGAAATGACCAGACGGAACCAAAATCATAAAAGACGTTGTTTTTCTATTGTCCTAAAAGTAAAAGAATAATTCACAGATCAAGATTGATGTTTATGTTCTTAATTTATATGGTTCTTTTTGTCAAGATCTAAATACAATTATAAATTATTTCCAATGCAGTTTTTGGAGTTCCTCAATGTCGGGTGAGCGATTTTATTTATTTTTAAATTACAAATAATAAACTTAATGTTTAAATAGGCTACACTTAAAAGGTTTGTGTTTTGTTGTTTAGTTCATTTTTAAAAACTTTAATATTTTTAATTAAAATATTTCTGGGTGGAGCTAACAATAAAAAAAAAAAAAAAATTTAAAAATTTCAAAACTTTGTACATCAACATAAAATATAAATGACAATTTAAATAACAAGAAGAAGAATAAAATCTATTTTAAAGGTGTGAGTATTTCTATGCTGAATTATGAAAACATAAAAATAATAAAAGAATAAAAATAAGTAAACAAATCTTATCTGTATGTTTAGTCAAGGTTGTTATCTTTTATATATATGTGTGTGTGTGTGTGTGTGTGGCCTTGAAAGCAAAGTAACTATAAAGATAATTGGAATTGAAATTTGGGGAGATTTCAGCATTGATCTGCATTTTCTTGCGTCCTCTGCATTTTCCCTCGATCTGCGTATCTAAGACGCGTGTCTGCCCACTTGGCTAGCGATGCAGGTGCGATTGTTTCATACCCTAACTTGTTATTTATGGTTTTAAATTGTCGTTTGATTTCATTCGGCGCTGGTAAGGTCCTAGAACAGGCTCCTATGGAGCCTGTGTCAAATGTCTTGAATGAACCACTAGATAGTCATAATTCAACCATTTCCCCCAATATGGTTAAATCATTCTCTAAAGCTGTGGCGAAAACCATCTCTCCCGTTGCCCTTGGTGTGAAATTTGTGAATTGTGGTGAGAATGGATCCAGCAAATCCTGTAAGGACACTGAGTTTGTTCTGCCTCCTCTCTCTATTTCTCCTAATTCTGAAATGGTTGAAGAAATTGTTAGAGAAAATAATAGATTGAAAGACTCTACTATCTTCTTTGTTGTGGTGGAAAATGATAAATACCCTGCTAGAAATTTTTTAGATGATTGGTTTCATAATTTCTGGAATTTGAAGTTTGGTTTTCATATTTCCTTATGTAGACAGATCCAGAAAGGGCTATATGTTATTTTCTTTGCTAACCATAAATCCCAAGCGGAAGTTTTGAAAAGGCAATATTGGTCGGTTGGAAACACCTCCTTTCGCGCTCTTGCCTGGACTTCGGAAGCCATACATGAGCAATTTTTAGCTTTGTGTGCTCCGAGATGGATTCTGCTTAAACATGTTTGTCCTTTTCTATGACGATTTCTCCCTCAATTGTTGGAACCATTGGGTAAGGTGGTGAGAATGGATGAAACTAATTGTCTTGTTTCCCATATGGATGCTAGAGCAGTCATTTCACTCAAACCAGGCATTGATATCCCTAATTCTTTAGAGGTTAACATTTCCAATGATTGTTTTTCTTTCCCTATTGAGATCCTTGGTGGTCTCAATGTCTGCTTTCTGTGCAAACGCGAAGGTCACTTAAGGAAATATTTCCCTATTATCAACCGAAAACAACCCTCTTCCAAGCCCTCCACTGTTGAGATTGAAGATTGTCAATCAACCAAGAAACACCTGCATGCAAAACAACTGCTACGAGAATGAAGAAGACAGAAGAGAGAAGGATCAGAACATGTTGACAGAAAAATATGTTCTCTATTCAAC
>MU219851.1:463754-475619 GCA_018584345.1 Thuja plicata | reverse complement strand
AATCCTTATAAAGGATGTCGAAACCCTAAACGGGAAACTGCTAGGAAATAGAAACTTTCCTAAGACTAACTGAAACTGCCTAAGTGAAACTTAAGCACTAAAGAGCAATTGCTAAATTACTCTAACATCCACTACACCGTTGGTGGACACCTCTGGTAGGGTTTCTCTTGTTGACAATGCCTCTAGTAAACCTGGTCATGTTTTTCCGTCTCCCGTGACTCCCTAGATTCCTTCTCACAATCCCACCTCCTAGAATACCACCACTCCTCTTGCTACTTACCAATTGGGTCAAAATGATGATGGTTTTCAAACTATCAATAAAAAGGTTAACAAACGTAGGAGGAAAACTCCCCTATAGGCTTCTCATCTTCATCTAGCCCTACTCCGGCACTCTATGCTATTTTTCCCTCAATCTGCCTCCTCCAATGACCATCCACCTTTGTCATCACACTCCAACTCCTCCCCTGCGATGAGCGACATTGCTCAAGCTACGCAAGGTCATAATAATAAGGTTTTTAGAGAAGTTGATGATGATTATGTTTTTGAAATCATACCTGCGAATGTGTGCCACTCTGATTAGTTCCAAGGATGAGAAGTTAGAAAACTCAACTGATCCGCCCAAAGCCAAAAAATGAGGACATACGCAGGGGTGAAAAAAAAATGCCTCAACTAAAAAACTTGCGAAAAACCTTACTGTTCCTTTGGTCCTATTTTTTGATACCATGAATTCCATGTTTCCCCCCATTTGTTTCATCATGAATTGTGTCTCCTAGAATATTAGGGGTCTTGAATCCGCGGATAGGAAGCTAATTGTTAAACAATGTTTAAATGCATTTAATTCCATTAATATTCTGATGTTACAAGAACTTAAAGATACTAATTTTATGTTAGAAACCTATCTTAACTATATTTGGAAAGATGCAATTAAATTTCATACCAATCATCCCAGAGGCAAGGGAGGAGTTGGTATTCTAATTAATTATAGATGGTCTAATTTAATTCAGGATCATGGCATTTCTCCTTGTAATAGAGCTATGTGGGTTACCTTAAACATATAGGGTTTAACCATTGGCATTTGTTCCATATATTCCTCTAATGAATTTAAAGAAAGAATTGAGCTTTTGGACTGGTTATCCTCACTTCCCGACATCCCATGGATCTTCAATGGGGATTTCAATATGATTGAATCCCAAGATGACAAGAGTGGTGGCCTCCCCTTCACATGGAGAGACTTAGAAAAATTTCAATGGAATATATCGAAACATAAAAATTATCTCTTTGACCCTGTCTTCGGTGAAAGGAACTCCAACCCCGGCCTTTGTTTACTTGGTGTAATTTTCAAAATGGTCCCTCCAAGATCTACTCGTGACTTGAATGATTTTATTCCAATAAGAATTTAGTTTTCATTTATCCCTGATAAAAAAGGCAATGTTGTTACTGTCACCCCGGCTGGCCTTTCAGATCACCATCCTATCTCTACTTGTATTAGAGTTAATAACTCTTCTCCTCGGGTCGGTCAATCTAACCCCAAATTCATCCTTAATACCAGTCTTTTGCATGATGAAGACATCTTGTCTGCCATTAACTTAATTAGAATTATAAATAAGAACAACCTCACCTCCCTCTCATATATTTGTAGATGGAATCATAACATTGTTGCTTGGCAGAATTTGCTTCAAACTATTGGGAGGAAGAAAGCCAAGGATTCTAGATTCTTGGAGAAGAAGCTCTCTTCTGATCTCTATAATGCTGAGACTAACATCCAATCTAACCCCACTAATAGAAACCTTGTTTACAAGGTTTTCAAAGAAAAAGATGCTCTTAGACAACATCAACATGTTAAAACTAGAGGTGCTCTCATTCGATCCCGTGTCCACTGGCTTCATTTGGCGATAGGGGTTCAAATTTTTTCTTTAATCTCATTAAACAAAAACAATCCAAGGAATCTGTCGATAGACTTCTTATTAATGATAATCAAATTGTTGACACTAATAACATTAAAAAGGCTTTCTCCCACTTTTACCAAGATCTTTTTGTATCTAAAGATAATGCTCAAGCCAGGTCCCTGAGGAATAAATGTAAATCTCTTACCCCAACTAGAATTACCTACGAGGACTCTATTGTGCTGAGTCAAAACATTATAGTTGAGGAAATTTAAAAAGCTATCAATACTTTAAAAGATGATAAGGCCCCTGGACCCGATGGTCTCTCTACTGAATTCTACAAAGCCAACATTAGTTGGATCTCTAATGATCTCCATGACATCTATTCTTAGGCCCTTGAATGTGGCTCTTTGAGAGGTTCTATTAATAGAGGTATCATTAAATTTATCGCCAAAGATGGTGATAATGCTCTCATTAAAAACTAAAGACCTATTACCCTCCTTAATGTTTCTTATAAAATTATTACGAAAATCATGGCCCTTAGATTGGAGAAAATTCTTCCCAAGTTTGTCTCTTCTACTCAAATTTGCTTCATTAAAGGTAGATACATTCTGGAAAATAATATTACTAGTAGGGAAACGATGAACTGGGCCCAATATTCTCAACAAAATACTGCTATGTTCCTTCTAGACTTCGAGAAGGCCTATGATAGAATTGAATGAGATTTTGTTCTCATGATGCTTGAGGCTTTTGGCTTTCCTAGATACTTTTGCAATATTGTTAAAATGATGCTTCAGGATGTTAATGCCCAAGTTGATGTGAATGGATCCCTTTCTGACCCTTTTACCCTCAGTAGATCTATTCGACAAGGCTACCCCCGGGTGCTTGCTCTCTTTGTGATTGCTTCTGATGCTCTTTCATATATTCTTAGAGACAACACTAGCTCTCCTTGTGTCAAAGGTATCTCTTTACTTGATGAATTTGACTTGATTAATTGTCAATTTGCTAATGAAATTGCTCTTTTCTGTGAACTCATAGAAGAAAACTTTGAAGCTTTAAATAACAAGCTTAAGTTCTTTTGTACTACCTCTGGTGCTCTCCTTTCTCAGTCCAAGTCTTTTTTCCTTGGCTGGGAAGATCATCCTCTAGATGTGATTAGAAAGTATGGTTATGAATGGAATGGACTTCACAAAATTTTATGATATCTTGGTATTGGGTATGTGCAAGATCATGGTATGCCAAACTAGGCCTTAAGTGGCAATGAAAAATCAGAACATCAAGGTTAGGAAAGTTGACGTAAAAATTTGGACAAGTTATCAATCTCATATCAAAAATGTGCAAGAAGAGAATCTATAGAAAATTGAATCTAGTTTCTAAGCTATTATCCCTTCTTTAAAAAAAAAAAATTTCTATATTGTGAAATTTCAAATTTTAATGTAGTAGTATGAAAATTTCAAGAAAAAGATAAGAAGAAGGTGTATGTCTGACCACCTTAAACAAAATTAAATGATAATATTTTTTTAAAAGATTATAGATATAAGTAGTAGACCCATGTTTGGATGTGACGCATATTCTTTTGTAATTGTTTTCCAAGTAAATAATTAATTATGATTTTTCTACTACAAATTTTTTAGAATATAAAAAATCTCATGTCTGACCACCTTAACTTAGTCTAAAATTCATCAAATTGATTTTTTTTTAGTTTTTAATTGTAGTAGGAAAATTATATAATGTGACTCATGTTTTGGATTTCAAAAATGTTATACCGTTTGAAAGTTATATCTATGTTTCAATCAGTCTATCAATCAGGACTAAAAAGATAAGAAGTAGGTGTATGTCTGACCACCTTAAACACAATCAAATGATGATATTTCTTTAGTAGATTCTAGATATAAGTAGTAGATTAATGTCTGGATGTGACACATATTTTTTTGTAATTTGTTTCCATGTAAATAATTAATTATGATTTTTCTTCTACAACTTTTCGAGAATATAAAAACTCTCGTGTCTGACCACCTTAACTTAGTGTAAACTTCATCAAATTGAATTTTTTTTGTTTTTTTCTTGTAGTAGGCGAAGCATAGAATGTGAAACATGTTTAAGATTCAAAAAATGATATACCATTTGAAAGTTATAGATATTTTTCATTCAGTCTATGAATCAGGATTTCTTTTTCACATCGCCACTTTTTGGCATACCATGATCCTACACATACCGTATTCCCTTTTCTATTGAACCATCTCTAAAAGATATGTGGATATGGATTAAAGAAAAAATTAGCGAAAAAATTACTAAATGGCACAATAGGACTCTTTCCTTAGCTGGCTATATTCAAGTTTGTCAAAAAATTCTCTCTTCTTACAATGTTAATTACTCCTCTGCTTGGATGTTTAGCAACTATTAGATCCTTGAGATCCAGAAGGTCATCTGGAATTTTCCTTGGTCTGATGGGAAAGGAAACTCAAAGCTCCATGCTGTTAAATGGAATTGGTGGTAGAATGAAAAGATCCTTGGGGGGTTGGGGCTTAAAGACCTTAAAATTCAAGGGATTGCCCTTGCTGCTAAATGGATCTTTCAGTCTTTAGAAGGTTCTAAACCATGGAAAGTCCTAGATAGGAATAACATTGAGCATACTTTCCCTAAGATTGTGAAGTCTTGGAAGAACCTTCGCTTGGATGACATTATTGGGGGAAAATTCCCGGTTATGGTTCAAGGTTCTTCTATTTTTAAATCTATTTGGAAGGCTTGGGAACATGTTAGGGTGTTGTACATGGTGAAAGGTTAATTTGGTGGAACCTTTTCTTAAATGGTAAACTCCTCACCCTCTCCCAAGGATGCTTTACCAGGTCTTGGGTTAGTTTGGGCATCTCTCAACTCATTGACCTCTTTGAGCATAACAAACTTATCTCCTGCGATGATCTCAGGGCTGTTTAAAACATCCCTCACTCTCACAAGAAGACCTATAATATGATTACTAGAGATTTCTGTAATATCCCTATTAATTGTGATACTGATTCTCACATAATTTTCAGTCTTAAGTGGCCGGATGGTACTGTTCTTTCAAAAATCAAAGCTAAAAATATCTACAAGGTTATTGCTCGTAATGAATCCATTATTAAACATGTAAACAATCTTTGGTACTCTGATTTAGATCCTGGTTGCTGGAAAAATTACTTTGATATCCTCTAGAAAAGTCTGATTGATCCCATGATTAAGTGTTTTAAATGGCTTACGATGCTTGATAGACTTCCTTTCAGGAAAGATAAAAACTTTATTAAATTTTGTAATATTTGTAAGATGCATGATTCTTGCAGACATATCTTACTGGATTGTGCTCTTGCTAAGGAAATTTGGCTTATGTCTGGTTTATCTTATCCTAAACATATTAACATTCTTGAGATTATCACTGGTTTAATTCCTCATTTGAAAAAGGATACTAATGTATTTTGGAATATTTTCTCCTCTAACATTTTATGAAAGATTTGGAAAATTAGGAATGAAGATAGGTATCAAAACACTCCCTAGATCCTTACTAAGTCTTTTCGTAAAGCTGAGAATATTTCTGTGCATGGGCCACTCTACTATGTTCATTTTCGAGATGAAGGATGACTATGACTCGAGGAACAACATGGACAATCTTGCTGCTTTTGATAAGATGGTGAAGAAAATTAATAAGGAGATTAAAAAGAACAAGAAAGTGGCCTTTGATGACAAGTTCCTGATGCTGGCGAAGATTTAAGAAAAAAAGAACATTCTTTGGATGGAAGGCTCACGGGGCTGGACTACATGGGCTAAATCTTATGATGAGATTCTCCATTAGATTAGGCTATTTTTTGAGGCTCTTTTTGTTTTGATCAACTATGATACACTGATGTTTTGATACTTTTTTCATAGATACATTCGTTGTGAGGATGTGCCTCCCCTCGTTGTGATACTTTTCCTAATTTTTTTGTTCACCAAGTATACTTAATACTAAAAAAGTAACTATAAAGGATTGTGAATTGTAATTTGCAAGAGTATGAATTGTAAATTCTAAGAGTAATTATGATATCAACAATTTTCAGAGCAATTATTTTTGTAGTGACTGTGTTAGGATTTGGTGTTGATTTAAAGGGCAAAGATTTCAAATGTAAGGTTTGAGATGAATAAATTTAATAAAAATAATAGTTGTGAGATTTAGAAGTTCAAGGTGCATGATTTGTTAGTGTAGCAAGGATTGCACAAGGGACTGCTAGAAATGTTTGAAAAACCTAGATACATGTCTAATGAGGACTGAGAAGATCTGGATAGGATGCCCAATAGAAAAACAACATCCACACTAGATGTAATGGTGGCTAGAGGACAAGCTTAGGTATAATGATGATATTTTATTGGTTTGCAATATCACCATAAATGGTTATTGATTTTGGTGTTTTTAATTATGTGTCCACATGGGAGTTGGTTTTCTAGTTACCAACCTATTGATGGCAGTGTTGTTCTTATTGAAATAATGCTTCTTGTAAGAATGTCGGGATTGGAAGTATTAAAATTAAGGTGTTTGATGGTGTTTTAAAAATTATAATTGAAAAAGAATTTGATTTCCTTGGGTGTTTTGGATATTGATGTTTATAAATTCTCTTGTCTAGGTGGAGTTCTTGAAGTGTCCAAGGATAGTTTAGTAGTCATGAAGGCTACAAAAAAATATGAGTGAGAAAGGTCTAAAGATACTATTAGAGAAGCTGAGGTGGATTTGACTTTTCTTGTGTTGCAGAAAGAAAGCAAATCTTATCTGAAAGAAATTGCTAATTTCTTTAAAGGATCAAAGCTGGTTTTTTCTATGTTTAGTGAAGGTTGTTAGTTTTAAGAGATTATATATATATTTCTTTGTGTTAAAGACAAAGGTAAATTGCAAGAGCAATTATGATAGCAACAATTGTAAGGATTGTAATTGTAAGAATACAAACAGCTTACCTTATGGATGTTTTTCTTTACAACTAATTTGTACTGTAATATTTTATTATCTAGGTTTATGCTTCCTTTGACAATACTCCACTCATCATGTATGGCATTATTTTATAAATGATGATAAAAACACTTTTATATATATATATATATATGAAAAAATAGATCTTAGATTAGAAAATCATCTCCCAAAACAAAAATGATAAAACAATAATCTCACATAAACAGATTCAAGAAAACAATTACAATTATTAAGCAAACGAAAACAACCATTACAATTACAAGTATGCTTTTGATCTGTTCCCCTAAATCGGAGAATGGATACTTTTCTTTATGTTGAACTAAGCCTCAAGTACCACACTCACTTGCCTATAAAAATAGATTGGCCAATATTTGTAGGATGTGGCTATCCTCCATGTAAAATGTACAGTTGAACAAATTTCAAAAAATAGAAAAGACAACAGATTTTCATGAAATTTACATCATTTGTTCTTTATGATTTTCATATTTTGTAATGGAAAACCACAAAAGAATTTAAGAAAAAAAAAGTTGACTTTTTTTTGTCTTTGATACATTTTATATGAAAATTAACCACTACCATATTTGTAAGTTTCAACTAAGGAAATAAACAGAAATAAATTAAACAAGCTCACGCATAATATTTGGTATTATGCTTCCCCATTTAATTTGGCTTTGACATACTTGTTATTTTCATCTCTTTCACGCCGGACTGGGCGTTTGTATTGAGAAGAAATTGCAGTTTTACTATTGATGGTCTTGTTTTCATAGACTTCGGTTTCGCCACACACTGAACAGATTGAAGCCATAAAACCTTTCTTTTTCTTAGCTGCTCTCCTATTAGACCTTACTTTTCTGGCCGATATATGACGATTTTTTCTTTCATCTGGTGATAACATTATTATATCTCCTTCACTCGGGCTTTTCCAGTGAACTGTACGATTCCTTTTTACTGAAGCGACCTTTTCGCTTTTACTGGATTCATTCTCCATGGAAATTTACCTGCATAAATATAACAAACCATCAGTTTAATTGAAGATGACCTGATTCTCTACAAGAATTTGTCTTATAAATTGTACTAATTCGCTTCTAAAATTGCACGCTCTCTGTGGTTAAGAATCTTGAATGACTTCCTTTTACCTTTAGAAATCACTTCTCCGATTTGGTGTGTTGATTAAAACTTGTACAAGATGGGGTTTCCTATAGGATATAGCGTTGTCTAGGCTGTTGCATAGTGACATGGGATAAGAATTCAAATTCTTAGATGATCTCGAAAAATTAGAGGCTGAGGAAACAACATATATGTAGGTTGATGTGAAATATGGCAGCACAGGGAGATATTAAAGTTGTGTGATGGAAGCTTTTCAGTGTTTCTTGTGAAGTTAGATATCGATATGGACAAAGTATTCCTTTGAGGGAGGGTATTTTTTAAAATACCCAACAAAGATATTTTGATATTCATGATCTGTATTATCATTTATATAATAATTTCACAAAATAAAGGTCCGTGGTAAGAGTCACATTTGAATATAATATAATGACTATTATTAATACATCATGGGAGGTAGGGGAGAGAGACTCTAGTAATAATGTATGAGATTGTTACCTACTTTTTACTTCAAGGTGAAAATAGCCTTGTAATGAGTCCAACATCCTATGATAAGGTTTTGGAAGGGTCCTGAGTATAAGAAGAGAAAATTGTTTTTCACTTTCAATACTTTTTTTTTTATGTCAATGCAATAAAAGGTAAAGATGTGAATTTCGTATTTATCGAAATTAAAAGAAAACAAATAGATTTTTTGTTTTTTAAATGTTTTTCACACAACTTAAGCTAAAGAGGGCTCATCTTTCATGTTGGAGAGAGAAGAAATCTAATTTTCCTCATGGAGAGAGAAGAAATCTAATTTTCCAGGCCTAGTCAGCCTAAGTATTGAGTTAATTTAAAACATTGGCTTAAAGGAGTGAGAGTTAGAGCTTCAGAGTTAGAAGCAAAGAGCTCTAAAAATGCCCGTGGTTATGCTTGAAACCTATGGTTTGATAATGAGGAGAAGCAACATTAAAAGAGAAGATTTCAGATTCCAACAACAACATACTCTAAGTAACACCATTATTGAAAAATATTACATCCATGAATAATAAAAGGCAGTCAATACAAAGGACATCATGTTCATTGAAGAAGAGCATCAGGTTTCATGCAAAGAATATCACATTTTTATCAATGAAATAGGAGATCCATTAAAAGAGGGTAGATTACAAGGTGAGAGCAGTATGTGCACTGTATTCCATGAGCAACAACCTTTCCTAAATAAACAGTGTATAAGTAGCAGTTCATCACAGAGCAACAAGGAATAGAGGAAAAGGACAACGAGTTACATGGAAAAAAATGCCAGTGAATTGAAGATCAAAGCACAATAAGGGTGATCAGTGAAAAGGCAATCAGAGAAGCTTTATCAAAGAAATGACAAGATATTCATAATAGAACAACAAAATAAGAGATAACAACAATTACACTCGAAGGAAGACATTTTTCAATGAATGAGAAGCGAGTATCTCATGATCATTGGCCAATTTACAGTAATGAACAACTGCAAATAAAGAGTGGCGACCTTGACAAAAGTAATAGGAAATTTGTATGAACAACAGTTTATATGGAAGAGGAGCGGCAAATAGACAAGGAAATTATCATATTGATCGCAAGAAAAGCAACCAATTTAATATGAGCATTGAATATTTCAAGAGAAGGAATGCCAAACCCAGGAAGAATTCGTTATTTTCATTAATTTTTTCAACTACAAAACAAGAGGAAACAACAGTTAGTGTAGAAAGCTCACAGTTAGTGTAGAAAGCTCTATCATTAGGTAGCAGATTTTCTCATTGAAGAGGATATTTGGGCGTTGAACAACAACACGATCATGGAAAAGAGTAGTTTGAAAGACAAAATATTAGGTTTCAAGAGGGTAGACAACAGGCTCAAGCCATGTAGAGAACAAGTTTTTTAAATGAATATTGAGTTTTTCATGACGGCAAAATCAATGCAACAAAGAGATCAAATAATTTTTGGCACGCCTCGTGGGACTTTGAACTGATTCTCAGCTCATAAAGAGCTTTATTTGTATTGTTGTTTTGGTATGAATAATAGTAATTCTAGTCTTTAAAGGTAGAAAACTCATAACTGACGAGTCCGTACATTTGGTTTCAAGATCTAGTGAAGATAGCATATAAGAAAAATTCAAACAAGACAAAGTAAAGAGAAATTTGAATATTCTGAACTTTAGCCACCAAAAATAGGGGGCATGACAACAAGAAGAGCTTCCAATATACCGAATAGTTTAGGAACGTAGCTTGTATTTCCTAATCCTAGTTCTTCATTTGTAGCTCCTAGGAATCCATTAACAACACTAAATCAAGTAAAACCAGCATTTGAAAATCCAATGGCATTGCCTAGAAACCAATTTTTTGTTCCTTTCAGTTAGGGAAGCCCTTTGAATTTGACTCAACATGATGATATACCAATGGCTTCCTTGAAAAGTGTTCCTTTTTTCACAGGAGAAGATTAAACTACACCCATTGAACTTATATTAAAGACGTGGCTTTACTATTGGGAGTGCATCATATCACGCAAGAAAATGTTGCAGTCAGATTGCTTGCAATATCATTCAAGGGGAAAACAGCTCACTGGTTTAGAAGTTTACTTGTGAGTTCCATAGCAACATGAGATCAATTGGGTGCTATTTTATGTTCATATTTTTAAGACTTGTTAGATCATCTCTTTGGTTGAACAATTGACCACCATAAAGAGATCCTCGTGAACATATGACGGAAAAAGACTTGGGACAAAATTCCACCTATGGTAAGGCCATCTGTTGATCATTTTTTTCTGCATTATCTGAAGACATTTAAACATCGATGTTCTACTAATGATATAGTCTATGGGTGGTAAAACTTTACCAATACCTCATGAGATTGCTATAAGGGAAGAAAAATGTCTCAATCAAGCTGGTAAGATAGCCCCAAGGCCTCAAATGATATTTTTCCTTTAGGTGCAGTCAATTGTACTTGTAATAAAACCCACTATAGTTTTTTCCCTTAATTTATAGCATTAAATTATCAAGCTTCATCCAAAGAAAATACTCTCCCAAATCAATTCCAAGAGCTGAAAAATATTAAGGAGAAAAATGACAACATATAGAAGACCTTGCAAACTTTTGGAAATGAGATAGTTGATTTCAAGAAGCAATAAAATCAAGATACTAAACCGTATCAAACATTGTATCAAGCTCCATATTAGCCTAATAATCCTTTCTATCAAGTTGATTTACATGGCCAAAGAAAGAATTACTTTTAGACCAAATCAGCTCTATAATCCCAATATTTTAACTCCTCAAGAGAGCTTGTACCTGTGCAAAATAATTTGGCACAAGATTATGAGTGGTTGTATGCATGTAACCACCAACACAATTGAGCAACTTACTCAAATGGGTTACTAAATGCCAATTCCCAAGTGCTTACTCTGATCTTCCTTCTTTTCACCATAAAATGCCAATTCCCAAGTGCTTTTGAGGAATTCTCAAGTGCTTACTCTGAACTTCTTTCTTTCCACCATAAATGCCAATTCCCATAGTGCTTGAATAGTCAAACCTATATTTTGGAATCCATTATGGATTTTGATAAGGAAGCTTCTATATATCATGAAGATGAGAGCTTATTTGTACCACATCGTAAAGACCATAATGCTATCCTTAAGGAAGATACTATTGATGCCTTCGTAGATCTTAATTCCTCTAAAAAGGTAATTAATACTGGAAAATGCCTTTTCCCGAGAAGATTTTAAATCACATTCCAATCCTTACATCATTAGTTTTATATCTTTTCTTGGTCATATGATGATATGCTTGATATTGATGAATCAATGCTGGTTCATAATATTATACTATGTCATAATGCCAAGCATGTCAAGTAAGAGTTTGTTAGATGAATCAAAGGTAGCTTTGATAATCAAGAGTTATATATATATATATATATA
>MU219851.1:443231-456921 GCA_018584345.1 Thuja plicata | reverse complement strand
TGCTACAAATTCCTCCACAGAGGAAACATGCCAACAAGCCATATTCCACACTCCCCACCAGAAGTGCCAAATCTCCCTAGCATAGGAGCATTGGAAGAAGATATGAGAAACAGTCTCTTCACAGCCATAACACAGAACACACATAGAGGGGCCTTGGAAGCCCCACTTCTGTAAATTATCCCAAGTAAGACACTGATTTTGAGCCACTAACCACATGAAGAAGTTGCACTTGGGCCATGACAACTTATGCCAAACTTGCTTCCACCAAGGGACCTCAATGTCTCCAAACAATTGCCTACCAATCTGTTTATAACCGGCAGCCACAAAGTACTTTCCTGACAAGTCAGAACTATCCCAAGCCAAAACATCAGGTCCTCTCAAAGAATTACAAGCACGAGAAACCAAAAGTTGGGAAAGCTCACGCCTATCCTCCTCAGACCCCCCTGGAGGCCATTCAGAAGGGTGCTTCCAACGAAAGCGAAGAACCAAGCCATCATACTGTTCCACCTTATAATGCTCCATAGTATCCCAACCAGCAGCACTGAAAACCAAAGAAAGAGGCTAAGTATAATTTTTAATTTTTAATTTTTAATTTTTTTTTTTGGCTAAGTGTAAAGCTGAGCTCATACACAATTATTTGATAAGTTTTTGTCGTGTGGCTGGGTTTTTCCCTTGTGTAGGAGGGTTTTCCAAGGATATTTTTCTGTGTTCTATGTAGTTTTATTTATTTCAAGTTGTTTCATGCATATCTGGTTTATTTTTAACATGGTATCAGACCCTGGTTCATAGACAAGATCTAAACCAGATTGCTTTGTATTGGCATATTTCTTGTTTGTCATCTTCAACTTGTCTCTTTAGCATTTCTACAATGGTGAATGGTCTCAAAGTTGAAGACAAGCTAGATGGGGCATCCAACTTTACTTCATGGAAGTTCAGAGTCTTAATTTCTCTTAAAGAGAATGAGCATCTCAACTTTGTGAAGAACATTATGGCTGAACCTACTGATGATATTGAAAAACATTATGGCGTTCAAGGATGAATGTTTTCTATCTACACTATTGTGGATCCCGTGTTTATTGACTCATTATCGTGGGAGCAAATGAAGAGTCTCTTCATGATTATATAGAGACTGTCAAATTCATTTTTTGGCTAAGTGTTTTCTTTCTATATTCTAGTCTTTGCAATTGATGATATCTTCCATAATATAGTTTTTTTTTTTTTTTTTGACTAAGTGTAAAGCAGAGCTCTTACACAGTTATTTGATAAGTTTTTGTCGTGTAGCTAGATTTTTCCCTTGTGTAGGAGGGTTTTCCAGGGATATTTTTTGTGTCATGTGTAGTTTTATCTATTTCAAGTTGTTTCATGCACATGTGGTTTATTTTTAACATGGTATCAAAGCTGGGTTCATAGACAAGATCTAAACCAGATTGCTTTGTATTGGCATATTTCTTGTTTGTAATCTTCAACTTGTCACTTTAGCATTTCTACAATGGTGAATGGTCTCAAAGTTGAAGACAGGCTAGATGGGGCATCCAACTTTACTTCATGGAAGTTCAAAGTCTTAATTTCTCTTGAAGAGAATGAGCATCTCAACTCTGTGAAGAACATTATGGCTGAACCTACTGATGATATTGAAGAACATTATGGCATTCAAGGATGAATGTTTTCTATCTACACTATTGTGGATCCTGTGCTTATTGACTCATTATCATGGGAGCAAATGAAGAGTTTCTTCATGATTATATAGAGACTGTTGAATTCATATTTTGGCTAAGTGTTTTCTTTCTATATTCTAGTCTTCGCATTTGATAATATCTTCCATGATATAATTTTTTTTTTTTTTTTTGGCTAAGTGTAAAGTAGAGCTCATACATAGCTATTTGATAAGTTTTTGTCATGTGGCTGGATTTTTCCCTTGTGTAGGAGGCTTTTCCAGGGATATTTTTTTGTGTCATGTGTAGTTTTATCTATTTCAAGTTGTTTCATGCATATCTGGTTTATTTTTAACATGGTATCAGAGCCTAGTTCATAGACAAGATCTAAACCAGATTGCTTTGTATTGGCATATTTCTTGTTTGTCATCTTCAACTTGTCTCTTTAGCTTTTCTACAATGGTGAATGGTCTCAAAGTTGAAGATAGGCTACATGGGGCATCCATCTTTACTTCATGGAAGTTCAGAGTCTTAATTTCTCTTGAAGAGAATGAGCATCTCAACTCTGTGAAGAACATTATGGTTGAACCTACTGATGATATTGAAAAATCTCAATGGAGAAAGAACAATATTATGGAAAGGAAGATCCTGATAAACTCTATTAAGGATCATTTGGTACTAGTTATATCTAATTTTAATTCAGCAAAGGAAATGTTTGATAGTCTTTAAAATCTATATGAATTCAATAATACTAGCAGAGCTTTAGTCTTGAGACGTCAACTTCTTCATATCAAGATGTGTAGAGGAGAATTTGTAGTATCTTTCTTCATGAAGATTACACAATTGAAGGATCATCTCAACACTATTGCAGATTCAATTGAGGAAAAATAAATTTTTATGTTGGCCATGAATGGTCTCCTTCATTCATGGGAATCATTCATCCAAGGAATTAGTTGAAGAGATGAACTTCTGAAGTTTGATAGCTTGAGAGATCATCACATTCAAGTAGAATGGAGATTAGAGGAAAGAGGGAATGTGCAAAAGTCTAATCATGAAGAAGACCATGTTCTTTCTGCCCACACTTCTAGTATAAAGGAGATAAAAGGAAAATTTAAGAGATATGGAGATAAGAATTCAGATTTAGCTCCTAATCCTTAGAAGAAGAGGGGTCCCTCTAGATTTCAGTGCTTTAGATGTGAAAAGTATGGTCCCTATGCTAGGGATTTTACTATGAATCTTAAACATCAATTTGTTGTTACAAATGTTGATAATTTTTCTCCTCATAGATAATCAATTGAAAATTTAAAGAGATTCTCGTTTATATCAGCTCTCTCTAGTAATGTTCCAACTAATATCAATACCTGGCTGATTGATAGTGGAGTCTCTCACCATATCTCATGATATAAAGAGCATCTATCTAATCTAATTAAAAAAGATTCTCATCTGCAAGTTATCATTGGTGATGATGGAATCTATTTTGTAAAAGGTGTTGGTAATACTTCTTTTCAATTGGATTCAGGAATTCCTTTTCATTTAAGTGATATTATGCTTTTTTTTGGGGATAAAGAGGAATCTGATTTCTATTTTAGAATTAGAAGATAAAGGTTATAGTATTTCTTTTGTTCAAGGTAAGGTTCTTGAATGGAAAAATAATTCAAGTTTTAATTCATCTCGCGAGATTGGTGTTCATCATGGAAGTTTGGATAGACTTTCAGCTCATCCTATTCAAGTGTTGACTCGTGATTCTTTGAGTTATTTTGAGCTATGACATAAAAGATTTTCTCATTTAAAATTCAGATCTCTATCTTATATGGATAAGATTTTTGTGGGTCTTCCTAAG
This sequence comes from Thuja plicata, assembly GCA_018584345.1. Lineage (NCBI taxonomy): Eukaryota > Viridiplantae > Streptophyta > Pinopsida > Cupressales > Cupressaceae > Thuja > Thuja plicata. The sequence continues at coordinate 453,429 of MU219851.1, read as the reverse complement.
CATAATAAAGGTCATGAAGGTATTTTCAAAGGATGTTCTTTAGACAAGAACATTGAAGCCTTTTCATATTAGTGAAAGTAGAATAAAGGCATTTTAAAGCTGATTCATTCTAATTTGTGTGGACCTATGTCAGTTTCATCTTTAAGTGGTTATTGGTATTATGTGAATTTTATTAATGAATACTCTTGTAAGTCATGAATCCATTTTTTGAAGTCTAAAGAATTTGATGAAGTGTTGTTCAAGTTTAAGGAGTTCAAAGCTTTTGTTAAAAAAATTTCAGAAAAGAAAATTAAAGTTTTAAGGTTTGATAAGTGAGGTGAATTCACTTTTGGTGTGCTCCAATACTTTTGTATTAAAGCAAGGATTAATAGGGAGTATTGTGTTCCCTATAATCCACAATAGAATGGTGCTATAGAAAGGAAGAATAGATCAATTGTTGAGGCACAAAAATTCAAGATTCAAGATCAAGGCTTGTAAATATTTCTTTGTGTTGAAGCTTGCAGGACAGCTATGTATGTTCAAAATCCCAGTCCTCATCAAATTCTAGACAATATGACTCTGGAAGAAGGTTTCTCAAGTATTCAAATATATGTAAGTCATCTCAAAGTTTTTGGGTGTATACTCTATATTCATGTTCATAAAGACAAGAGGTCTAAGTTAGAACCTTTAGAAAAGAAGGGCATTTTTTTTGGCTATAGTGAATCTTCTAAAGCTTACATAATCTATGTTCTGGGTCAAAATGTTATTAAAATCAATAGAGATGTCTCATTTGAAGAAGATTTTGCTTGCAAAATATCTAAAGAATCTTCCTTATAATTTGAGAGAGAAGATTGTGAGGCTTCTCAAGAAATGGATCTTGTTGTTCCTCATTTCCCTTCAGACATTTAGAGGGAGATTCCTACCTTAAAAGATCCTATAATCTAAGAAAATCTTATTGACTCTAATGTTGGTCCAAGAAATGTTTCATTTGACAATAAGACGCCATTATGGGCAAGGAATACTATGGAAGAGGCTGAAAATTTTTTAGCTCCTCATCGAACTTTCAGGGAAAGAAAGAGGCCTCACAAGTTTTCTAGTTATGTTGCATTAATTAGTCATATTATTTATTTCAAGCCTACAAGATTTTAAGTAGTAGAAGATCAGCAAGTGTAGAGAGATGCAATGATGAAAGAATAAAAATAAATTATCAAGAATGATTTTTGGGATGTTGTCCCAAGACCCAAAGGTAAATATGTTGTTTCTTCTAAATGGTTGTTTAAAATCAAACATGTTGCTGATGGTAGTATTGAAAAATATAAAGCCAGATTTGTAGGAAGAGTTTTTTCTCAAAAGGAAGGTATAGAATATGAGGAGACTTTTTCTCTTGTACCTCGTTACATTTCCACTAGAACTATTGTTGTTGCATCTATTAAAGGTTGGAAAATTCATCAAATGGATGTGAAAACAACATTCCTAAATGGTGTAATCGAAGAGGAAGTGTTCATAGGGGAGACAAAAGGATTTATGTCTCATGATAAAGAGTCACATGTTTGCAAATTGAAAAAGGCCTTGTATGGCCTCAAGAAAGCTCCTCATGCATGATATGAAAGAATTGATAATTATTTGTTGAGCTAGAATTTTATTAAAAATGATGTTGATCCAAATCTCTGTCTCAAGGTAATTGATGATCATGCACTGATTTTGGTTCTTTATGTTGATGATCTCTATATTACTGGTTATGATAATCTTATTATTGATTATAAGAAAGAGTTGGCTTTTGAATTTAAGATGAAATATCTCGATCTTATGCGCTACTTCCTTGGATTTGAAGTATGGAAAATACCCAATGAAATTATTTTAAGTCAAGTATGGCATTGAAATTTTGAAAAGGTTTTATATGATTGATTGCAAGTCAATAGAAACTCCTATGGAAGTTAATCTGAAAATGTTATATGAGGTTGTTGTTGGTTCAAATTTTATTTATCCTTCCATGTATAAGCATATGATTGTTTCATTGATATTTTTGGTTAACACTAGCTTTGATATATGTTATGTTCTTAATACTCTAAGTCAGTTCATGTGCGAACCTAAATAACGTCATTTTATTTCTACCAAACATATTCTGAGATATGTTCGAGGTATAGTGAGTTATGGTCTAAAATATTATTCTTATGAAGGTCTAAAATTACATGGTTTTTCTAATTCAAATTGGGAAGGGTTTGTACCTAATGGAATGAACACCCCAAGTTGTCATTTTAGCCTTGTCTTAGCCATGATTTCTTGGTGCAGCTAAAAAAAATCTTGTGTAGCTCAAAGTACATGTAAAAATGAATATGTTGCAGCTTCTATGGCATCCCGAGAATCAGTGTGGCTTTGTAAACTTCTTGTAGCACTATTTGTAAAATCCTTAGACTCTACTGTTATTCTTTTTGATAACCAAAGCTGAGTGAAGCATTCAGTTAATCCTATTTTCATGATAGATCTAAACATGTAAAGATCAAGTACCATTATTTGAGAGATATGGTTCAAAGGAAAGAAGTGGAGCTAAAGTATTTTCATAGATGAGAAAACAGATGATAGTCTAACCAAGCCCCTTTCTAGAGTGATTTTTTCTTATTTTTTAGATAAGCTTAGTATTGTGGAGAATGATGCTCTTGCTGAGAGAGAGACTCAAATTTAGTAATTATTTCTTTATGTGTAATAATGCATTCTTCTTTGTGATGAAGAAGTTTGAGGTGCAAGCCTTTTTTATTGCATTTTTCTCTATGATGGAGGAATTTAAGGTGAAATCATTTTTTGACTTTTTCAACTCATGGGTGTAGCCATAGTGGACATCAGGTTGAGAGACTCCATGAAAAAATCATGTTGAGTGGCTCCATGATGATATTTGTCTTTATTTTTCACTCATGGGTGTAGCCATGGTGAACATCATGTTGACTCCATGATGCTATCACAATGAGCGACTTCATGGAATTGTTATGTTTCCTTCTCACATATGGGTGTAGCCATTATGAGTGTCATGTTGAGAGACTCTACAACATTAGTACATTGAAAATTTCTCCTTTACTAAGGGGAAGTGTTGAAGCAAGCATCTTTAGGAGAAACTTTGTGTTCTCTTTACCTTGTTACTATTTATTATGTTGTCGAGTATGGTACTTAGTTGCATTCAAGGATGAACATTATCTATCTACACTATTGTGAATCCTGCATTTACTAACTCATCATCATGGCAGAATATGAAGAGTCTCTCCGTGATTATGTAGAGACTGTCAATTTCATTTTTTGGCTAAGTGTTTTTATTTCTATATTCTAGTGTTCGCATTTGATGATATCTTCCATGATATAATATTATGGTTTGATATCCAATTTTTTCAAATCTTTATGGAATATCAAGAGACCCCTTTTTGGATCATGAAAGATTCTAATGGAAGTTGAAGAGTGTTTTGTTCAAGAAGGCTTCGGGTATGATAAACATGTATTGGGAATCTATTTATTCTTCTTTAGCTCACCGGTTCTGGTTCTCTAGAATCTGATGTTTTTCTCTGCGATCTCCTCTAGATTGACTATTGATAAGTCTTATCTCAGTTATACATTCTCATTTGTGAAAATTGAATTTGTGTGGAAGCATATGTTCAGTTCAGTTTGTTATGCCATTAATATTATTTCTGTGAAGGCTCCCTTGAGAGTTTTGAGATAAATTTTGTATTAAGAATTAAGCTAGTTTCATAAATTGCTTTGCATCTATTGGAGTGTGTTTAAGTATCTTTTGAGACTCCAAATTTTAAGTGTAAAGCAGAGCTCATACATGGTGATTTGAGTCTTAGTTTTGTAAAGGATATGTACTCATCTTTATATCTAATAAAAGAGGAAGTTTTTATTGTTTGACTAGGTTTTCCCTCGTCTATGAGGGATTTTTGAGGATATTTTTTTGTGTCAAGTGTAGTTTTGTCTATTGCTATTTTTTTCATGCATATCTGGTTCATTTTTAACACTTCATATTCATCATCCCCTATCTCCAAGGAGTTAACCCTCCCAAAAACCTTGCACTTCTCATCATATTTATATTTCAATATCTAGTCCTCTGGTTCATTCACCTCGTCACCAATAATATTCCCTAACTCCTTAGTGTTTCCCATCACTTTTCTAAGGAAATTTAAACTTTTCTGAATGACGATCCCTCTTAAGACTTGGTGAGTATGTTATACCTTTGGTTTGGCTCTCCATATCTTCTCCAACTTGACCTCATAGAGAAGATCGGAAACCCTTCTCCAACCTTTATGACTAAAGAAAAATTTGATGGATAAGGAATAGTCAAATAATTGTCTATGTTGATGATACAATTATGTAAATATCTCATAAATTTATTGTCAAATAATATTTCACAAAGTTTTTTGACAACCATCTTCTTCTTTCCCACCACTAAACTGGATGCTAAAGATCTTGATAGTATATTTGAGTCCACCCTATTCTCATGATGTGTATGGAACAAATTTTACCCTAGAATCCTCTTAATAGCATAAAAAATTTATGATGATATTTGATGAAGGGCCACACAATCCTTACCAACTCATAACCAAAAAAAAAATAACATAGAGACAAAGAGAGAAAACAAATGTTCCACAAAACATGGATTGATAATAATTGAAGATGATTAAAAAAATTACAAATGCTTGAGGATGAGATCTTTAACACTTCTTGAGAAAGAGACCATTACAACTCTTTTCAATATGATATAATTACAACTTCTTGAAAAAGAGAGCTATTTACAAATATTCATATATTTTTCTTATATAGGTACTTACCACTGAAGATATTACAATAAAAAACAACATGGCATAAAGTTTGGAAAGGGTAGATATAACTACCCTACTACAAATATTAAATGCAAGATGAATAATATTAAATTATATCTAATTTGATTTTTATTTTTTACTTTTAAAAATCACCCTTTTTTATTTTTCCTTATTTTTTTGTTCCTACTTTTTTGGATCCCCTATTTTTTAAGAAATTTTATGTTATATTTATTTTATTTATTTATTTAATAATTTTTTTTGGTTGATGCAAGTTTTCTCTTACACCCTAGATGAGCATCAGACACCTGGGGTAATTTGAGAAGTGCCCTCGTCACATATCAAGTGTTTATAGGAAAAACCAAGGTGATTAACCTCTACTTTTGATAGTTGTGATGAATCTTCAATAGGTCGCCCTTTCCATTTAACCAGGAACTCTTCATATTTTATGTTATTTGTGCTTTTGTTTATACGACTGCCCAAGATAATCTCTATATCTTTTGTAGCTAAAGTAGGTGTTGGAATATTCCATTGTAGTTCTGATATTTACTTTTCCCAATCTAAAATATTAAATACAAGTGAAATATCATGCCCATATGGAAACTCTACTTCATAAGCATTTAAAAAAGCATGCTTCTTCAAGAAAATACATGGTCTGAATTTCTTAATCTTTATCTTATTATATGTTCATATTGGAAACCTCTCTTTTTACAGATGAACCATGACTTCATCACCTAAAATTCCATATATCTCATCTTTTGTTCTGCATTAGCCTTGTATTAAGTATTCATTTTAGTAATATGTTTTCACCTCTTCAAGAAAATTCTTTAGGTGTTCTGCAGAGTCTTCAACGTCGAAAATGCTTTTTCCTCCTTTGTCCTATTTCCTTAACTTTGAAGAATTTCTAGAATTAGTGCCATATAATATTTTGAATGTTAATTTATCAATATTCATATTGAAAAAATAATTATATGAAATTTCTGTGTGGTAAAATCTTATCCCACCCCTTGGGTTTATCTCCCACTAAACATCTCAACAGGTTTCCCAAACTCCTATTCACCACTTATGTATATCCATTAGTTTGTGGATGGTGTACTAAAGTGAACTTTAAATTTGTCTTCAACGTTTTCTGCAATTTTCTCCAAAAGTACCCAATAAACTTGGTGTCTCAATTTGAAGCTATGCTCTTTGGTAGACCATGTAGTCTCACAACTTCTTTGGAAAATAATATTGCCACATGAACAACATCATTAGTCTTCTTATAAGGAATAAAATATGTCATCTTTGGGAATTTTATTACTACCAAAAAAAGTAGGATCATGTCCTCTTTGGGTCCTCAGTAAACTAATAACAACGTCCATACAGATATCCTCCAATAGCCTCCCCAATACAAGTAATGGTTGATATAACAATGTATTCCATTTGGGTCCTTTTTCCATCTGATATATTCTATAACTCTGCACAAAATTCATAAAATATTTCTACAATTATGTCCAACAATAATTCTCAATAACTAGAGCAATAGTATTATCTCGACCAAAGTGTCTACTCAATCCTATACTATGTTTCTCTTTGATTAGGTTCTTTCTCATGGAACTCATAGGAATGCACAACTGGCTTCCTTTGAATAACATCCCATCTTGGATTATAAAATCCAACCACTTGGTCATGTCTAAAGTAATAGGCTCCACCCAAGCTTGCAAGGCCTCACCAAATTTAGGATCCTTTAGGTAAAAACTCTTGAGTTCATGAAACCCAAAAAGTTCAATCTTCACCTTTGTCAAAAAAAATTCTCCGACTCGGAGCATTTGCAACTTTACTATTTTTTCCACTCCTATCCTTCAAAATAGAAGTGTAGCTCTACAAAAAATCAACCGATTATGTCCTTGATTCATCTTTCCTCAACTATCAAATACTCTAAAGCTTGAAGATTAGTAAATAAGAAAAATTCTTTAGGAAAAAAGATAATATCTCCATTTATTCAGTTCTTAAAGTATAGTATAAAAATATTGATCAGAAATAGAATATGTTCTATTGTCACCATTCAAATTCTCACTAAAATAAGCAATGGGTTTACCTTGACTCAAAATAGCTCCAATGACATTGTCACTAGTATAATAGTCTACTTGGAATACCTTATTAAAAATATGGAAGTACCAAAATAGGTTTCTCTATAAATTTTATTTTCAAAAAATCAAAACTCTTAGCTATTTTTATAGTTCGCTTAAACTCATTTATATCCCCTTTCATTGTTTTAGTTAAGGGGTCACATATACTACTGAAATTTTTTATAAATATTCCATAAAATCTAGTTAAGCCATTAAAAATATCTCACAATAGTAGTACTCCTTCGAGTAGGCCATTTAAGGATAGACTTCACTTTCTCTGAGTCTATTTTAAGAAAATCTACTTGTTGATTGTCGTTTTTGCATGATGCAACAACAAGGATAGGAAAATCAAATCCCTCTCTTGAAACAGTGATGAGAATAAATCTAAAGGTTCTTTGTGATTGGGTCACAATCGCGTTGAAGATTACTTGAAGATTATGTGATTTTATAATTAGGAGGCCTTTACTGGTTAAATTCTTTGAAGACTAAGAATCGAAGATTTTGTAAACTTTTGTTTTTGGATTTTTTTGGATATATGAGAAGACAAATCTACATGCTACAAAAATTATAACTATTCTGGTTTGTATGCTAATTGCTAATTCTAACCATGAGTTCATCAAAATAATTGTAAAAGATTAAGGCAACTAGAGATTTAAAGAAAAAAAATTATGAAATGAAATATAATGGACATCAACTACAATAGCTTAAACTTGCATTCAAAATAATGAATATGATCATAAGAAATCCGTAATAACATGAATTAGGAAACCAAAAAATCACTTTACCCAGATGCAGTATTTAATGGAATTAAAATCAAGATCTATCAAAACTCATAAAATCACAAAGCCCTGCTTGACATGCCCACATCTAAGACCAATTATTCTTCAAGGACAAAGTAGTTTTATAGTCTCCATTAATTCACCATGATAAGTAGAAATATTTGCAGCTAACACCAACTATTTAATCTGCAAGAAATTGACAATTCGACACACACTTGGCTTTTGAATTTGAAATAAAATATAAAATTCACAAAGATGCCATTAATTCACACCAAACTTGCAACACAAAAATATAATTGTATTTTATTTCAATAATGTCGACGCTGAGGGTGACCCTTTTGTGAAATGGTGGGGCTTCTTGCCTATAGTGCCTACAACCAAGGTTCAAACCTTGCAAGGTATTTTTTTTGTTTTCAATTTTAATTTATTTTAAACCTTGCAGGGTTATTCTCTACTGCATCAGCAATTGAAAGGCCCCAAGATCTCATATCCTCATTTTCCCACTGGATATGGAGTGGGGAATTTGCATTATTCCTAGGGAGTACAACCATAGCTTAAATTTTAGAAACTATATAACAAAAATACCTTTCTTAAGAAAATAATGGCGCTCTTGTTTTCTCCCAGTGCTAGGGTTTCCCTAGTGCGATGGAAGTTTGCATCTGATAGTGGTGTTGGTGGTGACTCTCATCTGGAAAATCTTGGTGGACAGGGAAACATGACTTCCCTAGAATTATTAGATGCAAAGGCTGAAGGTCTGGATGTGGCACATCAAGGTCATCTTGTTGTTTCTCTTGTGCAGAATGATGGACAACTTGGACACAGTGATGGATTCCTTTGAGAAATAATGTTGTGCAATGATTTTAGGGGTTTTCAAAAGGGAGGACCCTCTTTTTACAGGATGGAGGGATCAACATATAAATGAAATGGAGGAAAATTTTTCAATGGTGGGCATAATTAAAAATAGTTATCCTTGGATGCTAAGTTTGAAAATAATGGAAACCCTATCTAGAAAGGAGGCGGGTAGTATGGGGTTAGCCGCGAGGATAGTAAATGTGGCATCACATTTTTGGTGAAGGGTCACCCATCATAGGGACACCCAAATGGGCCCTATGCTTCATAAAGGGATAAATTAGGGAAGGAGGTTGTGGTCATGTCTTGTGTGTTGATACCCCATATGGAAAAAGACAAAGAAGTAATTTTAGCAGATGATATAGTAAAGGAAGTAGACAACAATGTGTTTATCTTCTATGAACTTAGTTTGGTGGGAAGATTTCAAGGAATGTGGTCAAGCTTAGGTGAGCTCCCCCAATGGATTTCAGAGTGTTGGAATCCATTGATGAAGGGTTATGTTAAACTATACCCATGTGCAAGGGGTTTCTTAATTGCAGTTTTTAAAAATGCTTGGGATATGAAGAAGATTCGATGTGAGGGTCTCTGGTGTTGGGAGAATAATCATCCCATAATGCTAAAACCTTGGCACCCATCCTTTTTCCCTGCACTTGAAACTTTCGACAAGGTTCCACTCTACGTAAGACTTCTGAAATGCCTTTACATTTTTTGTTTTACTCTTGTTTGGAAGCTATTGGTATTTCTCTAGGTAAAATTTTAATGGTTGATGAGGAATTGTCAAACCTCCTACATTAAAAAAATGCACAAATTTTAGTAGATATGAATATTGCAGAACGGTTCTCTGCATAAAATAATCTTACAACGTCAAAAGGAATCTAGGTACAGCCTTTGGATTATGAGGGGGTTCCATTTCATTGTAGAAGATGTTTTCAGATTGGGCATTTAGCTGCCAATTGTGCCAAGAATAGGTAGGATAAGTTGGCCAAATGGTGGAAGGATGTTTCCCCCACCATTATATGGTGGAAAAAAAGGGTGAACAAAAAAAGAGTTTTTCTCTAGCAAGAGCAAGGTGAAGCCTCCACAATCAGATGTAGGTGTAAACCTAGTTGCACAAGACAACATGCCTCCTTAATTAAATGTAGATGAAAAAAATAATATTATTACTACGCCAGATGGTATGGAAAAAAATATTAATGGAATGTCAGGAGGAGGAGGATGTTTCTCAGTAGATTGTCGTGTATATGAATGGTGGAAAGACTATAGAATGTAACCTGATTGAGTAGAAGGATGAGGCAACCAAAGTAGAGGATGGTTGGATAACTGTGAAGGGAAAAAAAGAAAAGAAAACACAGTCATCATTTGATATGACCCTACAATTGCAAAGGATGGGTGGTGCTAAGATTAAACCTTTATTTTTACTTGACTTACTCTACATTTTTTGATAGGTCTTTCCGGTGTTTGCATTTCTGGGATGTTGGCACCCTTTTTGTAGTCCTTTTGTTTTTCTATTTTCAGGATTTGGATCCCTTATTGTAAGCTTTCACTGGGCCTAGCCAAGTTATTTTTCTAGGTTAATTAATAAAATCAACTTGTTACCGATCAAAAGAAAAAGAGAATGTCAACCATGATTAAAATAATTATATATATACATATATATATACATATATATATATATATATACATATATACATAT
>MU219851.1:407062-431849 GCA_018584345.1 Thuja plicata | reverse complement strand
GTATTTAGAAGGCACTGATCTAATCATTATTTGGAAATTGTCATTTGGTTCATACTTTGTAGTTTGTAGATTATTTAATCATTATTTAAAAAACATTACTTTTCAGTCCTTAGTATAATCCATTTTAATCAATCTTTATAGAGTAGAGATTATCAGGAGATTTTTTGCTTTCCTCCAAGGATCATTCACCACCTTTGGAGGAACTTTGTTTTGTGTACGCAGTTGTGTGACATAGAGAATTTGATTTTTTAAGGTTAATTTAGGCCTACCAGCCTTGGCTTGATTAAGCCAAAATTGCAGAGGTATCAAGTGGTGCGTCACCATTATACTTGTTAGTTGGCCAAAAATGAATCCATCATTTTTGGGCACTAACAGTCACAATAACTCATCTTGAAAATATTGGCATAAGTTATTTATAGAAGCATTGACTTCGTCAAAATCTAGCAATTTCATGATCTCTAACTGAGTCTGTTGATTTTTCTAGAAAATTCTTAATTATTTTACTAGATTTTGAATTTATTCAATATCTTCCATAATCTCCCTCATGCTCTCCTTGGCCATTTAAATCCATTGAACATCTTCCTTTGTATGAATCTTGTCAAGTGTCCCTCAAAATTGTTGAATGATGTTAATAATGGAATATGTATTTCATTTCTTTTCATCTTGATATAATTAACAATGGAGGGAATAAATGAAGTCTTCTACCTTGTCAACCCAAGGCATCACTATCTCTTATTCTTCTGAATAATTTCTCATCTTTTATTATAATTCTTTTTAGTGAGCTTAATTCCCCTGATCCAAGTTTCTAACTTATACAATTATCCATCCGCAAATGTCACTGACCCAATTCAATTTTGCATCCCATCATTCTTCATCTTTTTATAAATCTTCCAAAAAGTTTCCCTATACATCTACATTTCTCTCAATAATTCCTTCTTCTGAGATCATGTAATGGAGGTGTCTCACCTCCTTTGAAATAGTTTTAATATGGGTCATAGCTACCCTTATGGTATCTTCTCCAAATCCCTCAAAATTATTCTCCCATCCTTTGCACGCTTTGAAGAACGTATTTTCTTTTGAAGGTGTTTCTCATCTTTCTAACATTGCTTGTAATGTTGCCTCTCAGTTAGTTGGGTCAACATGACCCACAAGCTATTCCAGGTAGACTTTCAAGACTTTATTCTGGGCATTCAAGTTCTTGAAAAATGATGTAATTCCTAATGCCACCAAGGACTTCCCCCTTTTTTGGTTGGTACTCTAAGATCCACTTCCTCGATCAAAAACTCATCTAGAGTGATATCTTCTAAAGCTTTATCTAGAGCTGGTACTATAACTTGTGCCTTCCAATGCCCTCTAGTGTCTTCTGTAACATAAGAGATTCTTTGTGCCTTCTTGGAACTAGATTCTCTTGTATGGAATGTTTGGGCAATCTATGAAAAATATGGTGCATCCAATTTTGTGTAAGTCATCTTCCCAGATTTTATGGCTTTGGCTAACCATGTAGGCTTGGAGCTAGTAGTGAAGGCTGGTATGTCTCTTGATGAAGCCATACAACCCTAGAAGAAGAATTACACAGGGTTGGATGCACTTGTTTTTTCATAGATTGGTCATGCATTCCAGATAGGATAATTTGGTTTCAAGAAGGTTGAGAGAATTTCTTATGTTATAGAAGACACTAGAGAGAATTGGAAGGCATAGGTGACAGTACCACCTCTGGAAAAATATTTGGAAAATGTTACTCTAGATGATTGTTTGATGGATGAAGTGGATCTCAGAGTACCAACTAGAGAAGGGGGAAGACCTATGCGACATTGGGTGAACATACATTATTTTTCAAGCACATACACCTAGATGAGACCAAAATAAGGGACTTAGCAGTCTAGAATAAAGTCTTGAAAGAATACATAGCACAACTTGTGGATCATATTGAACTAGCTAACCTAGAGGAAACATTATAGGTAGTGTTATAGATGTGAGTAGTGCCTTCGGAAGAAAATAGATTCTTCAGAGCGTGTAGAGGGTGGAAAGATTTGGAGAAGAGACCATAAGGGTAGTTATGACCCAGTTCTGAACTATTACAAAGGAGGTTACAACTCTCCATTACATGATCTCAAAAGGAGAAGGATGTATTGAGAGGAATATAGAGGTATGAGGGAACATTTTGGTAGATTTAGAAAATATTAAGAAGGCTGGGATAGAAAAGTTAATTGAGTCAACAACATTTGAGGATGTAGAATTGGATAAGTTAGAAACTTGGATTAGAGGAATTAAGCTCACCGTAAAGTATTATAATAAAGGTCATAAATGTTTCAAAAGAAGAAAGAGGAAGTGATTCCCTAGATTGAGAAGGTAGAAGATTTCATTGATTCCCTTAATTGTGAGTTATATCAAGATCTGAAAATAAAGAAAATATGTTTTCCATCGGTAATATCATTCAACAATTTTGACGGACACTTGCGATCATTAATACAAAAGAATATGTTGAATTGATGTATATGGTCAAGGAGAGCATGAGGGAGATTATGGAAGATATTGAACACATCCAAAAATAAGGAACATGAATAATAATTTTCAAGAAAAATCAGCACACTCGGTTAGAGTTCATGAAATTATGGGATTTTGACGAAGTCGTAGTCGCCATCAACAACTTTTTCCAATTTTGTGTGGATGAGATGCCACAACATTAGTTTTATTTTTTCATTCATGGGTAAAAGCACAATAATCTGTCACCCTTTTATAAAGGAAAATGCTAACAAAATCAAGGTTGTTCAACTTCAATAGTATAAAAGTGACATTTATGTTTGGAATTTGAAGATGATGTAAACTAATAAAATGTTTTAAAATGGATGAAGTTTATGATTAATATTTTTAATTTTTTTTTGAATAAGTTTTGATATGTTTTTTTAATTTTTAAAGATGATTTTGAGTTGCAGAAACATACTGAAAATTAGGGGTCTAGCTCCTGCCAAAAAATTGTATGTAAATAAACATTTTTCCCCTAATTTAAAAATATGTTATAGATGACATATATAGCTAGTGCATGCAAGAAATAAAAATTGGTTTGTGACCTATATTTTCTCTTTTATAACAATTCAAATTCTAACTCACCTAAAATCAACATTTTTCATCTCCCGCCATATTTTTCATAAAAAATATATCCCAATCAAAAAAATAAATATATATTCTTGAAGAGGACTCTCTCTTCTAGTGCACCATATGTTTATCAAATTTATTTAATATGTTTTACTATTTTTTTTCTTTCTCCGAATCAACATCTCCTTGACTGTTAAAATATCTACTTGCAATATTTTTTAATTATAATAGACCATGTCTAATTAAAACACTATAAAATCTATAAGAGATATTCTTGACTCTGACCTCTACAAAAGGGTATTTTTGTATTTTTAAAAAATATCATTAAAAATACTTAGAGTTATTGCAACGTCACTTTTATGAAATAATTTTATTTCTACGGTAATTGGACTCAAAGTGGTATAAAACATGCATTTAATATACATTTCCAATTCAAAATGTTAAAGAACTTATCTAACTTAACTATAATGAATCTAGCTAGACCATATGTTTGACCAAAATTAATTTTTAGTTAGAAATACTAAAATTTAGCTGTGCTAATAAGTTAGCCTAAAAGGTGACAGATTATTATGCTTTTACTCTCATATTTTTTCAATTATTTGATCATTTCATCTATATTCATAGCAAAACGGGAGAAAAGGAAAAAAAATAGAGTCAATCCTGTTTTGCACAGAAAGATACATTTTTGGGGTTTGATCTTCATGGGAATCATTTTTTTTGGTACTTTCATGGAATTTCATGTTCAAACCATATATGGAGGAGTTAATTCATGTATTTTCATGCATCCATTTTTGAAATAAATTTGATTGAGGGTATCTAGAAGCTCACAACAATTGAACTCCACATTTCCCTAAATTTAGGGCACATTTTTGCTTCAAAATGCATCTTTTCTAAGTTGTAATTAGTGGAAATCAAATTTAGTATGTATTAGCATAAGTTAGGAGTAGTTTTCTGTATTTAAAGTGGAGTTATAATTTTATTTTGCCCAAAATAGATGCCCAAAAACCCTAACTATGGGTTTGGAAATTTTGAGATGTAAAATCATATATAAACTCTTTTGGTTATTGTAATTAGGGTAAAAGTTATTGCAATACAATACAATTACATTTTGGTGTTGCAATTGTGGTGTTAATTTCTTTTGTCTTTGTGAATTTGAGATTTTACTTCAGATTCAAGAGTCGAGTGTGTGTTCAATTGTGCATTTTCTTGCGGATTAAATAGTTGGTAGAAGCTGTAATATTTCTACTTGACTTGGTGAATTAATGGAGATTATCAAACTAATTTGTGATTGAAGAATAATATGTCTCACATGTGTGCTTGTCTAGTATGGTTTTGTGATTTGATGAGTTTTGATAAATCTTGGTTTTAATTCCTTCAAAGATTGCATATGGGTAATGTGAGTTGTGGGTTTCCTAATTCATGTTATTACGGGTTTCTTACTATCATATTCGTTATTTTTAATGAAATTTGAAGCCATTGTAGTTGATTTCCATTAGATTTCATTTTAGTAAATTTTATTTAAATCTCTTGTTTCCTTAATCTTTTGCAATTGTTTTGATAAACTCTTTTTTATAATTAGAAATTAGCATATAAATCAGAATGGTTATATTTTCATTGCATACAGATTGTTTTTCTCATATATTCAAAAAAATCCAAAAAACTAGGTTGCAAAATCTTCAATTCTCAGTCTTTAAAGTTTTGAACTAGCAAATACGTCCTTGTGAAATCACATAATCTTCAATTGATCTTCAATGCAATCATGACCCAATCAAAAACAACCTTTGGAGTGATTTTCATCACTCTTTCAAGAGAGGGATTTGATTTTCCTTTTCCTTCCATTGCATCATGCAAACATGACAGTCAATAGAAGTGGTGCTAAAAGGAGGGCTAGTAGGTAAAATATTGTAAAATATCATTTCTTTCTTGCATGAGAGGCACAAAAGATTCCTTAGATCATTTCCTAGCAAAGGTGAGTTCCTAGAACTCACCTTTCATTAAAAGGTAGGAAAGGACAAGGGGAAAACTAAGGATAATACCCTTGATCTCCAAGCTAGGCTCCAAGTATCACAAGATAAATATTTATAATTCTCTATCCTGGTTATTGTTGTTGTATTTCCTATAAATTAGAACATACTATTGCCCATTTAAATGGCATTTTTTGTAACACTTAGAATACACCTTTAAATTTAGAACTATGACTCCATGACTTGCCCAAAAATCCTGAGAAGTTTGGTCATAAGGTTATATATGGAGAGTCCAAGATAATAGAAGAGAATATTGTTAATTGGAAAGATTAGTTACCAAGAGGGGGGGGAGGTGGGGGACAAATCAATATTAACAAAATTCTAACTCTTTTGCACTTTAATCCATTAAACATCAACCGATAGTAGTTCTAATGGATAGTGTCCATAGTATTACCAATATGTTGTAACTTAAAACTAGAAAATAAATAACTGTAAACCATAATAGAATCACACACCCATAAGACATAGATTTTGGTTATGCAAAAACCCTTGGTCAGATGAAAAACTACGGTGGGGATGGCACCCACAACTCTTCACTGCAGAATTTTTGTTGTCAGTTAGTGCCTACAATATATCACCTTCCAAGTGACTCACCTGATTAAGACTGAATGATATATTTTTAAGAATATCTACAGTCCTATTAATAATACTCCACTAAGAGATTCAATCCTGCATGTATGATGTTCACCCTGTTAAAGGTTTTACAGAAATCTCACACAATATGAACTTATCAGTCCTGTTAGAGACTACCCAGTTAAGGGATTTACAATACCTTGTACATACTATTAGGATTATTCACAAGATAGTAATTGACCTATATATGCTTCCTTCCAAAAAATTTCAGATCCCTTATGCTCAAAATCTATGTTCTCTACTATTCTCTCCTTTTGATTCGCTTCTCTGCTCAGTTCGTCCTCATAACTTCTTCTCAACAAATTTTTCACAATTTATTTCTTAAGCTTCTTATCTTTGAATCTCCTTCACTCATCCTTCATTCTTCACCTTTGATCTTAGGGTTAATAAAAAAATTAATCTTAAGCTTGCCATAAACTATTTTTCATTCTTCCTCTTGTCGGATACTTCACAATTTTCCTTATGACTGATAGGTGTCAGCTTCCGGTAGTTGACCTCCTTATTCTGATAAATATTCCTAATGTATGATAGTAATTTTGATAGTAGTTACTTTTTCATTTGACATCAATGAAAAAAATTATCATAATGCCAATGATTTCCAACAATCTTCTCCGTTGGCATTGATGGTAAAAACTTTGTCATGTGTCCTATATTTGCCAATATACTTTGTATATATCGATATACTTCCCTTTAATACTTCCCCTTTTTTATAGTTCCCCTTTTTGGCACTCAATTCCAAATGATATTTTCAATTGGCATATCCTTATAGTTTATTCATGATGAACTTGTACCTTTCACCTGTGTTCTTCAAAATTGTTTTTGATGACTCCTGTAGTGCTTTCAATCTAATCACATGTTTGTTTAAGTGTGAAGCAAGTGCTTCAAAACTGTCCATGACAGTTAACTCTAGTATTTGCATAAATTTATATGATGTTTTAACATTATCCTTTATGATATCTATATGTGATATTATAATTCCTTTTAACTCCAATATCTACATATGTTGGATTTCTCTCTCTTCTTGTAGCTCTTGCTCATTTTAAATAATCTCTCTTAGCTTAGTTGAATGGTGCATAAAATTTGTTGTAGGCTAGAGATTTTTGATATGTTGTGTTAGTTCATTATGATTTTTGTTGAATAGATTGTTGATATCTCAGCAACCAGAATTGTTAACAGCAGCTCCTTCTCAGGGTGCACTGCTAGAGCTACTTGGGCATCCTTAATTTGTCCAACCAGAGTTACTTTCTTGGAGTCCATAGAATAACACCTACCATGAGCTTTAGTAAGGGTAAGGCATAAAGCTTTAGCTACTGTTGATGGCATCACGTTATCTGAGGCCCCAGAGTCTATTATACAATTGCTCTACTTGCACCCATTAATATATAGAGACACATAAAATGGATCAAGCTTCTGACAGAGGAAAGTGGCTAACACAGATGATTCACCTTGCTCAATAGGCTCCACAAAAATTGACCCATTTTATATAGTAGTCATGGCATTTTGGTTTAGGTTCTGATTCCCTTCATTACAATTATTTACTAATTTCTGCAATTCTATAGGATTGGATTTGAGATAATCTATGGGAGATATTTGAATTTGAGAATCTCTACAGAATTGAATAATGTCAAAAGAGCTCTGCTCCTTACCTAGTTGTAGAATTCTCATGCCTTGATTGGATTCCTTAGAGTTAGAGGCAGATGCCTCATTATTTTTAGGTGGGATAGAAGAGGCAAGACCTTTATCTTTCTGGCTCCTGGTCAAGACTATATAGGAAGTCCCATTTATGGTCGCATAACATGTTGCTCCTTGTTCAGAGTCAGGCTCATATTCTAAATATAAATTTTTAGAGTCACCATGCGAGTATGAATCTGGTTCGGCTCCGAAGACTCCAACATTCCATTCATCATTCTAATGCATTTTCTAAGCATGGGCTACATCAAGGAAGCTTTCTCTGTCGTGATCTGTAGTAAGATGAAAGGCACACATATTCCCTCTTTTAGGGGAGGGCTTCAATAGGTAGTCTTTATGGTGGACCAGTTAACTGTAATGGTTTACTATCAGTGTTCCTCTCATCATTGCCCCTTCTAGGTTGTTCTTGATAATTATGTTGATAAGGGTTGTTGAATCTAGGAAGTTTCCTTTTGAAGGCAATGAATTGATTTGACAATTTTTGGATCATCTCATTAGACGATGTAGTACCACTATTACTAGATCTTGACTAGATTTCTCTTTTCCATTTCCTAGATGAGATCATGTGGTCTTTGAGTTCCATGGAAATTCTCTGTGTAGCATCCAAACTTGTAGGATTAACTTTTCTTAGATCATAATTGATGTCTGGTGGCATAGCACTTATAAAGAATGTTTTCAAATTTCCCTCCATAGGTCTGTCAGCCACTGGAATACAA
Source organism: Thuja plicata (assembly GCA_018584345.1). Taxonomy (NCBI): domain Eukaryota; kingdom Viridiplantae; phylum Streptophyta; class Pinopsida; order Cupressales; family Cupressaceae; genus Thuja; species Thuja plicata. The sequence goes on along the minus strand of MU219851.1, from coordinate 423,694 downwards.
TTTACGAGCTTATTGAATTTATCTATGAAATCTCTCACACTGATAGAAGGCTCTTTCTTAATAGAGGTTAATTGCATCAATAGAGCATTCTCATCTTCCACAGTTTTGAACCTTCTTTCAGAAATAGCTCTCATGGAGGTCCAGTCTATAATAGAAGAATTTGCTAGGTGGTGAAACCAATCAGAAGCACTGTCAACAAGGGTCTCAACAAATAATCTAATGGCCACATCCTCTTCTTGTACTGCTATAATATTGATAGAAGCAAAGAATGCAACAATATGTTCATCTGTAGATACTTTCCCATCTCCAAAAAACTTGGGAAAATTATTTCTAGACCCTGAGGGAAGAGGATTATAGGCTGCTAATTGCAGGGGTCTAACTATAGCAGCCCAAGGGAGTGCCATTGTTACTTGAGGTAAATAAGGGGTTAGATTGATAATAGGAGGAGTAAATACTCCGTGTAACATTAACACTTGGCAAGTGGTGGATAAAAGAGTAGATTGCTTACGGGGGGAAGAAGGTATGCTCTGGCTTTTTGCAGTTCTATTTCTTCGGCGAGGTACTTCAAGTAGAGAAAATTTAATATCTGCAAGTCTCTCAAAGATTGGGTCTGTACTTATTTATTTGTGCTCCTAATCTAACATGGATATGTTCTTAACCCAAGAACAGAAGAGGAAAACCAAGCTATTCCTAGGCAGGAAATAGCTCAGGCAGGATGAATTCCACTCTAAATCTAACCAACCCTAAGATTTCATCAATCAGATTAACTCCCAAAATTGGTAATGCATGAACTTCTACTGAAAATGCAGATGCAAGACTAAAGACTAACAATGAAACAACAATGAATCTATCTATCTCACAAGAATGTTTCCTGAACTTAAGATAATAGCGAGTTTCACCTTTTGCTAATTGTATCAAATCGTAATATAAAGCTCTAGTTCAAACACAAATTATAAATCTAACTTCAAAGAAACACCTGAGTTCAACAGAAAGATAAATGCAATGCAAATGGAATAGATAAAACAATGACATTCAAATATACAAATTTGACTCAGCAAAATACTATCTTTCCCACAAAAATTTAGCCGACCATGTATTGATTTTGGAAATAGTACATATAGAGCCCCAGATTGGCCACTACAAGAAAGGGAGAGAACCGAAATGGTTCAACTTCCCCAACTAGAAATGATAATTGAAAGATTTATCGATTATAAAGTATCAAAAATAGCACAAGGGGGAAATTATTTAAGCTTCAGTTTCCTTCCCCTTGTCTAATTTATCCCTATAGGCAGTAACAACTGTAATGACTCGAATGAGTTCTTCATGACTGTTGACATGGATGTTAGTGTATCGAATGAGCCACCTGGAATGTTCCTTGGTGAGAATCTTGATGGCATCAGTCCGATCTTTCAGTTCCTTCATCGCTCTAAAAATGCATCCACTCAATTGCTGGAGTTCTAGTATTTTGTCTAGATGAGAGGCAGAATCTTCTGTTAGTTTATGCAAATAATTAGAAAATGAATTTTGCATATTGGCTACTCCAATTATTTCTTTTCCCTGACCACTGGTCTGTGATTCTATATGAATCCCTAAGAGGAGTTTGAAATCTTTGCTCTATTCTTCTTTGATCTTGACATCTGTCTATTGCAATCCTGCTTTGGCCTAGATGACCATTTTGACCTTAAACTATAGGCTTTGAAGCCATTCGATCAAAGGCTCATCTCCTTTCTATAAAATCTTAGCTTTTAGAGCTTCTTTAGTCTTTATCTTTACTACCACATGCAACATAACTATACATTCTTGGCATTTCACCCTCTCCGACATGAGAGTCTTTAGGTTTTTAGCAATGTTATTGCTCTCTACCTCTAACCTTAGAAGAGTGTTACCTAGTTTCTCAACCACTGCTAGTCCCTCAGACTTGAGCCTCTCAATCCATCGTTTCCCAATCTACCCATAATTCTAGTCTTCTTGCAACTTATCCAGAATGGCTTGGTTCTCTGCAACACTGGGGTCAAAGGTGGTTTGGGTCATAGGAACACTTGCAATCAGAGTGAGGAGCTTCCTGATGAAGTTAGTCAACTCAGCCACTTCTACCTTAAGTTGAACTTTGGTAGCCTTGACCTCCTTGAGCTCTTCTTCTATCACTACATTGGTATATTTCTACCAATCAACCTTGGTATCATGATGGTCCAAACCCATGTCAAATAACTTTAGTTGAAAGTTTGAAGCAGTCATGTCCTTGAATCTACCTTCCTTAATTGGCTTGGCCACGTCCATGGTGAAGTGCCCAGTCTCAGAATCATGACCTAGGGTAGACACTATCTTCACTTTCTTCTATTTGATCATGGTGGCCTTGGGATAAATAGCTCACAAAAGAGTGCCTTTGCTTGCAGTCCCTTCCTCCACCCTCTTTCTCTTGCATTCTAGAGTATGTTCTATCCATGACTCTGTGCTAGTAACATTGCTGGCAGAAACCAACTCCTCAATGAACAATTTCCTGATGAATGGAGGTGTAGCCTTTGGTCTCGAAGCAAATGGATTTACTGAAGTAGCAGAAGAGGACACCAACTTGGCTACTGAAGTGACCTTCTGATTCATTCTTTCTTCTCCTTTTGATTCTATGGTTGAAGGAGTATCTTCAGCTACTTCCACTATGATGGGAGACCCTCTCTTGGGAGAATCCTGGGTCAAGATGTCAACCGGTACATCTACTCTGACAAATTTTACTAACTGCTCTGGTTCCACATCCTTGGTTAGCTCCTTTGTTGTTCCTATATTTGGGAGTGGACCTTCTCCACAAGTCTTCTCCAATGTGATTATTTTCTTAGGAGGTTCATCACCTCCTCCCACCAGTTAGGTTGATCCTTTGGAAACGGTTGGAATTATTACCGATGAAGTGGTTGCAGTACTAGCAATGTCCTTTGTCAGAGTTTTTTGAGTAGGAGGCTTCCTTTCTGATCTCTTCCTTTGGCCTGTAGTCCGTTCAACCTATTATTCTGTTCATTTGTAGATACCCCCCATTAGAGTCAGAAAATCGCTAATGGCTTGGCATAGCATGAGTTTAGAACCGATAGGGGTGAGATTTATCTCTTTTAGATATGTATCATCATACATATGATTATCGTCATCTTCTTGCTCCTCTACTGCAATGTTAACATTGAACCTTTTGATTTGTTCAATAGTTAACCAGGCATAGAATCTCTCTCTACTTTCCAAATAATCCTTACAATTTTCCCAGTAGTCTTCAATATCATGTACATGATGAATTGCACAACTCATTTGCAATACATCCCTGGCATAGTCCACTAGGTCATATTGCAGTCTCAAGGCATCGTAGGTTTCCAAAGAAAACTTCTTTGAGAATGTCTTGAGAACATTCTTTGCCTCTGACCAGGATGTGTAGCTGTAAGCTCCGATGGTCATGGGGAAGTCATATCCCTTCTTCTTAGCCTCCGCACAAAGTAAGTTCACCTGGAGTGCTTGCCTCATTACTTTGATCGACATGATCATATCAGTAGGATACCTGGGAAGCTTCAAAGGGAAATCATCAAAACCTGCAAGACAAAGATATGAGAAGCCTCTAAATTGAATGAAATAGCATCCAAATTGGCTGATGAAATCCATGGCTTCAGGGGAGAATCTCCAAACTGGATAGCCTTGCAACTCCCTATGCAATCTCATTGTAAATGCATCATTTACCCAAAGATACTCAGCATAACTATTATGTAATTGCGAAGAGGGGAAAAATTCATAAGTCTTGACATCATCAGGAAATTCCTCTAATATGGGAAGACCTGGCCAAATTTGGAGTGTAGCCAGAATATATAAGATGACTAAAGACAAGTAAAATTCATTCTAGATTTTAGCTCTATCTAGGGCCTCTGAGATATTCTCACTTACCATAAGCACCCAATCAATGAAGTGATGTTGGGAACAGATTACCTGAACAAGGAAGAAGTGATAATCAACAAAATTGAGTGCCTCACTCTCACCTCTGATCCTGTGGAGTAACACCAGAATGTCAATAGTCTCTGGCTTCAGATTAGTGTCATATAATGTCTTCGGTAGCTTCCCTTTGGTGCTCTTGGGTTCTTGAGACAATGCTTTCATTATCTCTTTCTTCCAAACTAAATTTTTGGCAATACATTCAGTCACCCCTTGACTGTATCTCATTTTTGAATAGTCAGCTTGCTCTGGGATGCAAAGCAAAATCTGGATCGATTCCCTGTCAATAGATAATAGCACCATATCATTAGGCAAGAGAATTTGCCTAGTATCTAGGTTGTATCAAGCGATGCATTCCCAGATCAATTCTGGAGCTTAAACAACCACGAGGAAACCAGCGGCCTCAACTAGTTTTCTCTCCTTCAACTTCTCTATAATGAGATGTATCTGGTCCACTTTTAATCTATTTTGGAAGTTCTGCATGTTGAATAACTTCAGAGATGTATCCGAAATCTTATGCCATTCAGAAGTAATGTCATTCATCCCATCGAACCCCATGAATCTGGAAGCCATGCTTCTGATGACTCATATTTAGAAATTAGAAGTATCTCTTAGGGATGCGGGAGCAAGGAATAGCTAAAAATATGAGACTTTGAATTCAAATCAATTTGGCAAACAAATGGTATCTCTTGTTCACAAATTTAAATTGATTTTATAACTTTTGAATTCTTACCATTTAATGGCCGACTTCCCATGCCACATGAATGAAAAGGCCCTAACATTAATGAAAATCTTGTTAAGAAGTAAAATGGCTTTATTTGAATTAATTACCTTGATTTTATGGGCCGTTAAGAAATGTCTTTTCACTTTTAGTAACCGCAATGGTAACTTTTCTGAGGTAGCGTAAAATCACTTTTCCACTTCTCCTTTGGAAAAGAAGTGATTTTGGAGTGCTCTCGGTTCAGAAGTCTACTAGGGGAGAAATTTGGTTTATCAGGATGCCAAAATGGCATGTGTTGATTTCATCTGCCTTCTTTATATCTTATATTCTTTATAAATTTGGTCCTTCCTCGAAATCACTTCATTTAAATGGTTCAACGGAAAACATAATCTGTGGGTCAAAACCCGCCTGTAGGAGTAGAGGAGAAGTCATTTTTTGCTTTTCTGCCTTTGGCTTATTTCCATGATTTCTTTCTATTGAATCATTCCCTTTGGATCTTAGAGGTGTAATCTAGACACAGTAGCCCTTCTTAAGCCTAAAGGATCCATTTTATCACTGTGCTTCTTGCCGAGACATCAGTTAGTAGTCGTCGACAAAAGATGCACTCTATTGATACTTTTCTGCCAGTGGAGAAGCTTGAACCTAATTTTTCACCAAGCTGCAAAATGAAGGATTACGGCTACATACTTCCATTGTGTGTAACACCAATGTTAGAAATCTTCAACCCATGGCCTTTACCAGATTGAGAACTTAACCTCCCTGATGAAAACATAAACTCAGATACAGAAACCCTCTGGTTCACAAAAGAGAAGGCAATTTGGAAAAATCTAGTAAAGGCTCCCTAGCCTAAGGGAAAGATTTCTAGACTTAGACTCAGGACTAACAAGAAGCTATCAAGACCAATACTTTACATTAAACACTCACTTTTGTCCAAAAGGTATGTGGACCAAAAGTGGGGCAACATTACTCTTGTAATAAGTTTGGTCACAGGGATATCCATTGCAGGACAAATCAAAGAAATCAATCACAATTGAACAAAAAGAATCAGACTCAATACAATAAGAGAAATCAACCTCGAAGAAACTGGTAAAATATTACATATCAGATATGTAATTACAATGGAAACATAGCTAAGCAATGCAGCATGATGAATAATAACATCAGACCTCCTATCATTTGTCATTCATGTGGAAAAGCTAGACACATCTCAAGATTTTGCAGGTCAAGAACACAAAGACACGAAAATCCTAAAAAGTCTATTTTTGAAGAATCAGAAGTTAAGTTTGTGCAAGCTAAAGCTAATTCAGATAAAATTTGGGTTGAAGTAAAGAAAGATAATGAAGAGAACAAGGTATTAGATGCATCCTTAGTGCATGCACCTTCTACATCTGGATAGTTGACCCTCATGGTCTTAGGGCGAGCTATTCTAGCTATGAACCCCTGTGTGGCTGGTATACTCACCTCCAAGTATGTGCCTATGGATTCATGTATGTGATCATGAATTAAGGTTGTATGCATGCACGCATTTCCTTCACTTCATTTAGATTAAAGTTTGAAACTCTCAATGGAAATCGCATACGCTAGCAAGAATTAAATGCAGTAACCTTTATATAAGTCGGTAAACAATTGTTTATCCTCACTATTTACATTTGAGATCATAAAATTTTCACACCACAGGAGCACTAAGCATCAAATCATTCAAAGGTATCGATTTGATCAGTTTGTGAACAAATTGCAAGTTGAAACAGAACCTTAGTAGTCACGTCATTTCAAATTGCGGTGGAATCCTATTTAGTCGATCAACAAGTGAATATGGAAACACCTGTAGTCTTTGACATTACTGAAAGGAAGAGATTTGTCTTTAAAAAGCATCCATTCAAGTCTATTATAGATTATGTAGAAGGTTCATTCTCTAAGACTCCGCTAGGAGTCATACACGTGGAAGACATTCATGCTTACATCTACTGTAAGAAGGAAACCGTTGGGGACAACAACATAGTAACTCTTATGTCTTCAATGATAAAACCAAACTATTCATTCAAGGATGAATATGTGCATCTCACTGATAACCCTATCTTTGAGTATTCTAATGCGCAAAAATTTTATGAGCTAGAATGGGTGAAAATCCTGTCTGTATTACTGCAGACCTAATTCATGACATGTCTGACTTCCTAAGACAGGACCAATTCTTCCAACTAGTAAAGATGTGAAAAAGAAGGTTGAGAAAGCATGTTTATCCAGAAGTAATAGGCATAGTATGACAGTTGATCCCATTAAGGAAGATGACATAAAACTGGTCACCATGATAGTAGGTTAAAAATTTCAGCATGCAAGTAGACTAAATAGTGTATCTGTAGCTACTGTCTTAGCAGCAGTAAAGATGGTGAAAGATAATACTCAGTATAATCTATGTGAGATATTGTGCGTTCAATTGATTGACAACATTCAAGCTATTAAGCAAGACAAGAACAAGATATTTAATTTTGGACCATTGATCATCTATCTCTACTTCCACATAGTAGGTAAAGTTTCCAATCTTTACCTAAACAAGAGTAAACCTACTATGTCTCAGATATCACTCAAGGCTACATCAGAGAGTAGCGTAAAGGATTCTATGGACATGGATATCAAAACATTTAGGATCAAGATGTGGAATAGGTTCAGGATACCTAAGAAAAGAAATAAAAAGACACCATATGCTTCATGGTGGAGACTGACTGTACTTTCATGGAGGCAGTTGAGCCTAGAACAAAATGGATTCACCCTCTTGGATATGAAGTTGAAGAACATATTTTGGATGGTTATGCACAAATCATCCTATCTGCATCCAAGGATCCCAATGAACCTAGATGAGGTACTTACAGAGAAAAGACAAATCAAGTTGATTATGTCTTGTATAGTGTAGACAACAAAAGGAAGACATCAAGGATTACCTCAAATATCCTAAATGTTCATGGTGTTACACAAGAAAACCTAGACAGAGCCAGGGAAGCTAAGATAGCTAAAGAACTTGAGAAAACTCCCACATAAGTGAAAATGGAAAAGTATGATGATATGCCTAAGAAGAAGAAGAACAAATCTGATGAAGGTACATCTGCACCATCAACCACCATTGATCTAGAATCCTCTCCACCAACTGTACCCAACAAGTTAACCAGAAGGAAAAAGAAAGTTCCTACAAGTCATACATCCTCAAGGACCAAAAGGAGCAAGGTAAAGAACACTCAAGCCCCTCCTAAGATAGGATTTAGGCCTAGTCTAACAGTCCTAAAGAACATAATTGTTAATGAAGGAAGACTAGAATCTATCAAGAATATCTATGACAAATATCAAGAGATAGAAAAATTTGAAATTCAATCAATGATTATATCTCATATCATCAAGTTCAAAAAGTTAGTATTGGAACTCAAGATAGTCATACTAGATGACGTATGGAACATACTGGACCTATTAAAGAGGCAAGCAATTGAAGAAGATATGAGGATAAGAGAAGAGACATTAGACAGTCTTCTCACTGTTTGCTCAGATGATGAGAAAGCTATACTATTGGATTTAGTAAAACCTCATCTCAAAACCAAAAATAGAACACTTTATATCATGAATAAAGAGTATGACCTATTTGGAGAAGAGAATCAGAAAATATTTGAGTGGGTATTTCTGGATAGACATATGTATCCATCAACGACGCCTACAACAAAGGCAACTCCAGTTCCTGCCAAATAGGTTACAGAACCAGTAATTCAAAATGCACCTAAGACAGGTCTATAGGTTTCAACACCCTCAGTTTCAATAGCTTCTTATATAGCCAAAGATTTAGGAGAAACTATTGTGATTAATGATATCAAGATATCCATGACCGCTTCTGACAATGACATGGACAAAGTTAAAAAAGCATTTGTCAACACTGAAGTGATAGAGTAGGTATGCACTGATAACACATCCATATAGCAAGATGAAGTTCCCTTTAGAGATTGAAATAAAGAGGAAGACAATCAATCTAATGAGCCATCATTTATGGAGATTCCAACAAAAATTGAAAATATGGATGCTAGTCAAAATTTCATATTGACTCCACCCATCAAACCATCATTGTTGTCAAGCTTGACCCCCGAAGCAGTAATGGTAGATGCTTGGGAAGAAGAAGATTTGATTAAAATCAGTGTGCTGGCCATGGAGAAAGCAAAAGAGAAACAAGTCATGAGAAACCCTCTCTTTCTGGAAATAGTGAACATTCTGAATGACCTAGTGCCAGCAGACAAGAAAATGGCTAAGATTTGGTCTATTGATGATGTTGACAACATCTTAACGAGCTTCAAATCACATTTCACAAGTTTAGTAGACTTTGCTACTAAAATTGTAGAAGATAAGTACAAGAAGGGAAGATTCAATGAATTGACAAAGAATTTCTCCCTAGATCTAAACTCACTAAAGATTGGTCAAACAATCTTGAAAGAACTTGCATCTAAAGGAAGAAATGTAGTAGCAAACTGAACGAACAGAGTGAAATTTACCTCTGAACACATCAAAAAGATTGAGGAAGCTGACATTGTGGTTAACAATGTTATAAAATCAGTTTAAACATCCACAAAAGACATGAAAATCTGCAACAATATCTATCAAGGTTAGTTGGACAAGATTGAAAAGGCAAAGCTTGAGATCAACAAGATAAGAATCAGCCAGACTCAACTGAGAAATGCATTAGCGCCCTCTCTAGCAGTCTTGAATGAAAACATCAAACAAATAGATGCAACAATTGCCACATATGATCAGGGTCCCAACATGGATTTTACCAAAATGGAAAAGCTTACATATGCTCTATGCGCCCATCTACAAAGAGTTGATGCACTAAAGGCATTCTGGCAGCAAGAGATCAAGAAACTGCAGATAGCTTATCTAGATGTATACTCAGAGTAAGTACTCAAGGATTTACAATTTTGACACCTTTGTCATTAATTTCAAAGGGGGAGTAATCAATTTAAGGAATATGTGTATATATGGGGAGTAGTGTATGTATATGTTAAAGGGTACAATGATATACAATTTTTTTGTGTTAGTCAATTTTGAGTAACTTGGCCACATTCCTTTGTTGCAATTAATGAAAAAGGGGGAGATTGTTGGAAAGTTGACTCCCAGGGTGTATATGACTTATTTTGTGTTTTCATTATGCCAACAAAGTCATATGAAATTTTGACAACAAACTATGAAGTGAAAATTGACTAAGTATAGAAGTTAGGACAGAACATTGATTTGCAATCGATCAGTGCACCAGCGCACGTGCATATGATCACATAAGGATATGCACATTCAAAATTAAGTTATATGGTATGTTTTTATGCTTTCCCTAGACACATATGGTCAGATATGTCAGTACGGATAAGTTATAGCAAGATTAACACGATACTAGCTGTTTAAAAAATAGAGTATGAAGCCGACTTCAATTTTTGGATTAGCGTATAATATTTTATTATGTAAAGGCCAAGCGCCTATTATAGTATGTTTTTAATCATGTCTTAATTACTATTTTAAACACACTTAAGCCAATTTGTTTGGAAGCGCTGAGAATATTATTTTTGGGCTGACTAAGGTCTTGTTTATGGTCGTGTCTACTCAGGCATGAACATATATATATAACATGAAAAGTTGTATTAGAAAGTATTGTTGAATATGTAGAGAAGAGATATAAAAGAACAGTATAAGATGTCAGGATGAGATAAAGCTCTTTAAGAGTATAAGAGCATCAGCGCATAACCAGAACTGATCAGACAATTGTGTCACATACAACAGTTCACTTTTGGATGTAGTGTATATCTATTATCAAGGAGGTTGTAGCTTTCATCCTACTAAGCAGTGAGCTTCTTGGACAATGAGTCCTCTCCCCTAACTAGGTTATTTGTAAAATAATCCTAACAGGGTCATACCTTTAACCAGGGCATTGTACTTGCATTGTAAAGACTGCTCCTAATAAGGCAAAGGAACTTTAACAGGCTCATTATATTAGTGCAATATTTTTGGGTACTAATTCCCACCGGGGTTTTCCTCTAATCAAGGTTTCCCCATAATCATATCATGTGTTATGTGTTCTTATGTTAAGCTTCAATTGATATATATTTTTTTAATGTTTAAAGTTTTTGAGATAGAATAAATAGACAAACACCGATTCACCCCCCTCTCAGTGTTTCTAACAGTTTGCACTTAGCAACCTCAAGAAAGACAAGCTTTTTCATATCCCTATTTAGTGCATTTAATGACATGCGTAATTTCATGAGAGCTTTTTGACTTTTTCCAAATCTTCTCTCTTGTTGAGAGTCAGATCATATGCCCACTTGGCCTTCACATCAACGGTCAAATCACTACAACCATGCCAGGTCATTATGCCCTTAGCCTTAACTGTGATGTTTGCTAGTGCATCTGCAGTACAATTTGCTGCCCTGAAGTTATGTGATATAATGAAATTCATGAAATAATTAATGATTATTGATATACCATGATGGCTTAGTGATTCCTTTTATGCAGTTTAATATATTCATCGAATCGCCTTCAATCCACACATTCGAGGACATTCCCTCATTAATTAATTTTAATGTTTGAAGGAGAGCCATCACCTCCATGATGTGGTTGGTCTTGACACAAATGAGGTATGCCATGGCAGAAACATAGTTGTTCATGTCTTCCCGAATTATACCTCCACAACCTGAAGGGCCCGGATTCCCCTTTGTCGCACTGTCAAAATTGGATTTAATCCAGCCAGGAGGAGGGGAAAGCCAAATGGAATTCTCCCATAGGGAGGAGGATTTAGCTATGGTTCTTGTGGTAACTCCAAAATTAAAATCTAGCATAAATCCATTCAAGACATTACAATTCTCCTTGATGCTTCTCTTAATCTTTTCAACTATCACCACTGGAGACAGGGCAGTATCACGAAACACTCTATAATTGTGTTCATGCCATAGTTTCCAAATGACATGAGGGGAAATGATGTTCCACAAAAACCTATCCATAGGAACCGCTGCATTTATCCGCTACATGAAAAAATTCTCCATATTATTCAGGAAAACCAAAAAAATCTTCCAGCATTGCAACGTAAGGCACCAAACATCTCTGGAGTATAGACAGTCAATAGCCATATAGTAAACTGATTCCTTAGTATTATTGCAAAGAAAACATCTGTTAGGTAGAATCATGCCTCTCTTTTAGATATTATCAATGGCTGTGTAGGATGATGGTATGCAAAAAAGGTCCTTAAGTGGCAATGAAATTTTAGAAAATCAAGGTTAGGCAAGTTCACATAAAATTTTGAACAAGTTATCAATCTTATATCAAAAATATGTAAGAAGATAATCTATATAAAATTGAATTTAGTTTCTAAGATACTATCCCTTTTATGAAAAAAATTATTCTATATGGTAACAATTTTAAATTTCAATACGGTAGTATGAAAATTTTAGGAAAAAATATAAGAAGTAGGTGTATGTCTGACCACCTTAAAAAGAATCAAATGATAATATTGTTTTACAAAATTTTAGATATATGTAGTAGACTCATGTCCGGATGTGACAAATATTTTTTTGTAATTTTTTTCCAAGTAAATAATTAATTATGATTTTTCTACTACAACTTTTCCAGAATATACAAAATCTCGTGTCTGACCACCTTAACTTAATGTAAACTTCATCAAATTGAAAAATTTTATATTTTTTTTATCGTAGTAGGTAAATCATAGAATGTGACTCAAGTTTTTTATTTCAAAAATTCTATACCATTTGAAAGTTATAGTTATTTTTCTATCAGTCTATCAACCAGGACTGAAAAGATAAGAAGTAGGTATATGTCTAACCACCTTAAACACAATCAAATGAAAATATTTTTTACAAGATTCTAGGTATAAGTAGTAGAATCATTTTTGGATGTGACGCATTTTTTTTGTAATTTTTTTACATGTAAATAATTAATTATGATTTTTCTTCTAAAAATATTTCTTCTAACTTCATCAAATTGAATTTGTTTTCTTTTTTTCTTGTGGTAGGTGAAGCATAGAATGTGAAATATATTGGATATTTAAAAAAAATGTTATACCATTTGAAATTTATAGGTGTTTTTCAATCATTCTACCAATCATGACTTCTTTCACATCGCCACTTTTTGGCATACCATGATCCTACACATACCCCAATGGTAAGAATATTATTCTACAAAACCATCCAATAAAATATGTTAATTTTAGGAATTAGCCATTTATCCCATACCTAGGCCCAGAAGGGAAGAGGATCCAGAGGCTTTAACAAAATATCAGTGGCCAAAGCAACAAAAAAGAGTCCCGAAGGGAGATTTTCCCATTTCAAATTATCCTTCTTGGTAGTGTCCACTTTCTAGACATTCAGGTCCAGCATCAAGGGCTTAAACAAAAAACCTACTTCAAATAGATCAACCTAGGACTGGTTCTCCTAGTAATCTTTAGCCCATAGGCCAAATCTCTATTTACATATATCAATAAAATGTTGGAGAGAAAGAATGGAGTTCAGAGGAAAATATTTAACCCAACAATCATCCCAGAACTTAATTCTCCTACCAGTACCCAAAAGCCACTTAGCACCCTTGAAGGTCGTCTCCTTAGCTTGCTAGATACAGTTCCAACTAAAATAGCTTTGCACCTTAACATTAGACATCATAAAGTATGATATATGAGGGAAGGAGAAGAGATATTTTTTGTGAATAATTTCATTCCATTTTTTTTCTCACCATAGATATGCTAGATCTGCTTAGCCAGGAGAGCCTGGTTAGTAACCCTTAAAGGATGAATCCCCCAACCCTCCCCCCCACTTATTCAGGGTACAAACCTTGTCCCAAGCCATAAGAGCCAGTCTCTTTCTATCTTCTACCCCTGACCAAAGAAAATTTCTCTGAATTGACTCTATAATATCTGCAATTTTTCTAGGGATTTTAAACATAATCAGGGCATAGATGTGGAGACTCTACAAAGAAGATTTCAGAACTTGAAGTTTACCTTCTTGACTTAGAAGAGCTCCCTTCCAACTCACCAACTTCCTATTGAATCTATCCACAATACCTTCCCAAAAGGAGTATGGAGGTTTCAAGCCCAATGGAAGACCAAGGTAGGTTGTAGGCAAAGCACCAATATCACACTCAATAATTCTAGAATTTCTCTTCTATCTATCCTTTGACATATTAATGAAATATAGAGAACTCTTATTCTAGTTAACAATTTGTCTTGTGGCTTGAGAGTAACTAGAAAGAGCCTGTTTGATAATTCTGGCTTCTTGGATAGTAGAAGACCCCAAAATAAACCTGTCATCCATGAATTTCTCATGGGAGCAAGGCCTTGAGGAAGAGGTGTTAGTAATAACTGAGAGGGCAGGGGGGTGAATCAGTGGCCTGAAAAATTTATCCTTTAAACTTCAATCCACCAATTAATACACCTCAAATTATTAAGTCCCTACAAGGTGTATGCCTTTGAAATACTTGAAATAAATAACTGTCTGTCGGTTTACCTTGTCTGTCCTTCTTCTCCTTGATAACTGATAGGCAGTAAAACTTATTCACCGATACTTAGTAAATATGCAGAGTATACCACTCAATCCATAAATGCATATGTGAAATGTAAAACAATAAAGTAATAAACCATACACACATAACACAAGGATTTTAACATGGAACCCTATTAAGGGAAAAACCACTAGGACCGATACCCCAAATTTTCACTCTTCTAAAGTGAGCCCTATTAGGAGCCAACCCTATTAAAGGTTACAAAAACACTGTTAAGTGCGACCTTGTTAGAGTATTTTTATACATAGATTGTGAATAAGTATCTAGCATCTACACTACCACCCTTGAATCAGCCTCTACACTATCAATAGGCTTTATGGGTGGTCCCACAATAGTGTGTCCCACTTTTTTGAACATCCTGATTTTTGTTGAAATTGCACATTTTTAAGAAAATATGTTGATTTAAGCCTTGAGAGGTCCCATTTGAAGGATTAAATTCAAAATGGCTAGATAAAAGCCTCTTGGATCAAAATCCCTTTGGTATAATCCCTCTACACCTCACTCACACCTATAATCGAGTCTCCTTTGAACCCATCAAAATGCTGACAAAAAATCACTTTGACATTAACTTTTTGTTGGATAAAATAAATTCATTTGTAAAACCCAAATATAGGATGATAGTACTCCGAGAAAGCTTTCCAATTATTATGAGTTATATATATATTGAGTTTATTAAGACTTTTCTTTTTAATTTTTACTAAACATAGGTTGTCTGACCATTTAGCAACTTCTCTGTTCGACGCTTCTGGAAAAATAGTAAATTAGGGAAAAAAAATTATAAAAAATATGTAGGAAATAGGTTTTTATGTTAGCTTTCTATCAAAAAAATAATAAATTAATTTTGATATATAGAGATAGAGTTAGAGTGATCAAAGTGAACCTATGTCCAAATTATAATTAATGTCACCTCATAACTCAATAAACTATTAAATATTCAACCAAATTGAATGAAACCAAATGTATTCCCTAGATATTTGTGTTACAAACCTAAATTCAAAATAATTACGTTCTTATAAGTTTTATAAAAAAAAGTTATGTTGATCAAAGTGAGTGTCACTCCTGAAAAATCCTAATTTTTCACAAAAATAATTTTTGAAGGAGAAGGAAAAATGGATACAAATAAATTCCATTTTCAAAAAAAAAAAAATTTATAAACTAGAAACAAAATGATAAAGGTCACTATTTTACATCATCTTCAATTTCTTAATGGTTTAATGACAATTAACGTTTGAAAGCAAAGTTTTTTTTCAGAATGTTCATTTCAGTGTCAAAGTTGGCCAAAAAGTGGGACACCATTTTGTGGGATCACCCATATGCTAATCTTACTACCATCCTTGAATCAGCCTCCTTCTTAGACTGTCAATAGGCTTTAGGTAAGACCGATGCTACTACCATGAATCAACCATTTTGGTAATCTGTTAGGATATACCTCAATTATAGAAGACTATTAAGTCCTACTATGTTAATAGACTTAATGCTTCAATGGTTAAACTGAAACACAATGACCTATTTCTAATGCAACTTGAATTGTAGATATTCAGATCTATTTACATACAATACCTCTCTAATCAATGTATTAATTCAGCTCCTTTGTACTTGACACTTTCTGCTCTGTGATGTTGTGCTTCACTGTGTGTTGGTGTCTGCATAATTCTTTAGCTCTTCCTTAGCTTGATTGATAAGGACTGCATAAAGTTTATCCTTCATCAGTTTCTCTTCAGCATCTTCTCTCAATTCACTCCCCCATGTATCTGATTGCCCACAGAAATGAATTATGCTTGTCTCTTATATAGACATGATATTCCTTAACTCTTGGTTCTTGATTCTTGATTCTTGATTCTTGGTGTGAAAAAAATAGTCTACCCAAATTGATTTATGGCTTTAACTCCTGATTTATCTCATAGTTATCTTCTTGCCAGCTGTATAAATCATCTTTAAATCACTTACTTAATTGTGGTCGAATAAAACAAATAAAACAACTAGTTAATTCTATCCTTGAGCTCTGCCAGCTAGATATTTTGTCATTTTCTAATCTCGATGTTCTGTCGGTCAATTTTGTAGTTCATCACTGGTGACAACTGCCAGTTCTATCAATGCAACTTTAGTTAGCTTTTGGATCTCCATCTGTCGGGAATCATTGGATCTTTCTTGTCTGGAAACACTATTTTCAGCTCATTAGGCATCCTGTGATTCTTCTTCATCGGGCAACGCTGTCTTCTGCTCATCGAGCATCACTGTGACTTTATCTCTATTTTTACCGATGGTGTGCACTCCACCAGTGTGGTCTATCACTTAGTGAATACTTGACTTTTATGCATTGTTGAAAGCATAACCTCTGTTCCATTGATTCTCTAAAGTCTTTGGCATTATGTATATGACCATACAGATGATATCAAGTTGACATC
>MU219851.1:390052-403013 GCA_018584345.1 Thuja plicata | reverse complement strand
TCTTACACTTCTTTTCCTGCTTATTTTCATCATGTTGTCAAAATTCACATGACACAACCTTTTGTGCCACAACCATATGTCTTCATTTCTAGTCATCAAGCAAGTGGGGTTAGTATCATTTAGATAGGATAACTTACCATTGGTCTGTTCACCGGTACCAATTAGTTTTCTTGATTCATTGAAGATCTTTGCCTTCTAGTTCTCAAATGCTACTCTGTGACCTGAATTATTCAGCGAAGAAACACTCAATAGATTATAATTTAATCCTTTTACCCAATAAGAATTTTCACATTTAATCAGGTTATTTAGCATTATTGTTCCTTTACCTTCAATTTGACAAGGTGAATCATTTCCCATTCTTACTGTACCACCTTTATAGTATTTAAAGGTATTAAACTTTTCTTTGTCATCGGTCATATGGTGAGTGCAGCCACTATCTATAATCTAGATATCATTTTTACAAATCTTAGATATGAGTGCAATTTCTTCATACCTTTCATCTTCATCTAAATTATCCTTCACAGCTACAAATGCCATCTCAACATCATCATCTAGTTTGGTGTCAGTATCTTCATCTTTGCAAGCAGCTAGAT
The DNA here is from genome assembly GCA_018584345.1 of Thuja plicata. Taxonomy (NCBI): domain Eukaryota; kingdom Viridiplantae; phylum Streptophyta; class Pinopsida; order Cupressales; family Cupressaceae; genus Thuja; species Thuja plicata. The sequence continues at coordinate 402,420 of MU219851.1, read as the reverse complement.
AGCTAGCCTTCTTGCCTTTTTCCTTGTAATCTTGGGTATCACTTCTTTATGATCATCGATAACCTATGTAATCTTTGTTATCACCCATGTCAGATTTCTTCTCAAAAGATCTGTTGTCACTTTTGTCATCTTTTCTTTTATTAGGACATCTTGTAGCAAAGTGTCCAATCTATTTACAATTGAAACATGCAAGTGGTAACTTTCCTTTGTATTTACCTTTGCCTCTTAGCATTCTTCTCTCCATGAGTGCTTCAATTTCATCTAGATCTTCTTATTCACTTTCGCTTTCACTGTCTCTTCTAGATGAGTGTCTCTGATTAGATTTGCTTATTCTGATAGAAGACTTGAATGTAGACTCTAAGCTTGGTAAGACACTATTATCAAAATTATTCATCTCAAATGAAATTAGTCTACCAATCAGGCTATCAAGAGTGACTGTATTATTTTCTATTGCTCTCATTTCTTGAATAGAAAAGACTCTAATAGCATATATAGGCAATAAGGTTCTTAAGATTTTACTTACCACTGTCTCCTCTTCAAGTGTACCTTTAATGCCTCGTATAGCATTGACTACTTCTTTTATTCTTGTGCTATACTGAGTGATGTTTTCACCTTCTTTCATTCTGAGATCATCAAACTTTCCTCTAAGGCTTTCTGCTTTGGCTCTCAGAACATTTGCATCACCTCCATGTACAAGCTTCAACTTGTCCCACATTGTCTTTGCATTTTTGCAATCTTTGACATCCTCAAATCCAACATCAGAGAGTGAGGCTAAAATCTCTATAACCATGTAGTTATGTTCATGCTTTACTCTATATTGATCTACTGTCAATGGTCCCGTAGGCAACACATATGTAGTATCTAAGTATTGAGTAATATCATTGCCAATACCTGATAAGTGAAGCTTTATTCTGATTTTCCATGAAGCAAAGTTGTCTTTGTTCAACTTGGGCACATCTCATCTATTCATCTCATGATCTTTACTTAGGTCTTGAAACCTTCCTTCTAAGCACACAAGCTCTGATACCAATTGTTAGTAATAACTGAGAAGGGGGGGGGGTGAATCAATGGCCTCAAAAAATTATCCTTTAAACTTCAATCCACCAATTAATACACCTAAGATTATTAAGTCCCTACAAGATGTATGCATTTGAAATACTTGAAATAAATAACTGTCTGTCGGTTTACCTTTTCTGTCCTTCTTCTCCTTGATAACCGATAGGTAGTAAAACTTATGCACCGATACTCAGTAAATATGCAGAGTATACCAATCAATCCATAAATCCATATGTGAAATGTAAAACAATAAAGTAATAAACCATACACACATAACACAAGGATTTTAACGTGGAAACCCTATTAAAGGTTAAGGGAAAAACCACTGGGACCGGTACCCCAAATTTTCACTCTTCTGAAGTGAGTCCTGTTAGGAGCCATCCTTGTTAAAGGTTACAAACACACTATTAAGTGTGACCTTGTTAGAGGATTTTTATGCATAGATCGTCACTAAGTATTTGGCATCTACGCTACCATCCTTGAATCAGCCTCTAGACTATCAATAGGCTTTATGCTAATCTTACTACCATCCTTGAATCAACCTCCTTCTTAGACTGTTAATAGGCTTTAGATAAGACTGATGCTACTATCATGAATCAACCTTTTTGGTAATATGCTAGGATATACCTCAATTATAGAAGACTGTGAAGTCCTACTCTGTTAAGAGACTTAATGCTTCAATGGTTAAACTGAAACACAATGACCTATTTCTAATGGAACTTGAATTGCAGATATTCAGATCTATTTACATACAATACCTCTCTGATCAATGTATCACTATGTGTCGGTGTCTGTAGAATTATTTATCTCTTCCTTAGCTTGATTGATTAGGACTACATGAAGTTTATCCTTCATCAGTTTCTCTTCAGCATCTTCTCTCAATTCACTCCCCCGTGTATCTGATTGCCCACAAAAATGAATTATGCTTGTCTCTTATATAGACATGATATTCCTTAACTCTTGGTTCTTGATTCTTTATTCTTGGCGTGAAAAAAATAATCTAGTCAAATTGATTTATGGCTTTAACTCCTGATTTATCTCGTAGTTATCTTCTTTCTAGCTATATAAATCATCTTTAAATCACTTACTTAACTATGGTTGAATAAAACAAATAAAACAACCAGTCAAGTCTATCCTTAAGCTCTGCTAGCTAGATATTTTGTCATTTTCTGATCTCTCTTTTCTGTGAGTCAATTCTGCAGTTCATCATCGGTGACAACTACCAGTTACATCGGTGCAACTTCAGTTAGCTTCGGGATCTCCGTTCGTCGGGCATCATTGGATCTTTCTCATCAGGCAACACTATTTTCAGCTCTTCGGGCATCCTGTGATTCTGCTTCATCGGGAAACACTGTCTTCTGTTCGTCAGGCATCACTGTGACTTTATCTCTATCTTTACCGATGGTGTGAACTCTATCGGTGTGGTTTGTCACTTAGTGAATGCTTGACTTTTATACATTGCTAAAAGCATAACCTCTATTCCATTGATTCTCTGAAGTCTTTGGCATTATCTATATGACCATACAGATGATATCAAGTTGACATCAATGACAATGCAAACCATTAACTGATTTAATGTCTTGCATCATCTTCAACTTAACATTATCAAACATTCAATTAGTTACATGTCATCAAGAGGAAGGAATGAGGCCCTTTAAAGAAGCGTCTAAAACCAATTTCTGAAAATAATGACCAAGACCCTTCACCAGAATAGCGAAGAGAATGGGGAACAAGGGGTCACCTTGACAGAGCCCATGGGAAGGCTTGAAGAAATGGGAAGAGGAGCCATTCACAATAACTGCCACCATCGAAGTGATGATAAGATGGGAAACAAGTTGCAACAATTTATCACAAAAACCAAAGGATTGGAGAATCTTAATCAAAAAATCCCAGTCCACCCAGTCATAAGTCTTCGAGAGATCAAGCTTCAGCAATAAACCATAGTTAGAAGAGGAGTGGGTAGAATAAATGACCTCATAAACCTTCATGATGGAATCAATAATTTTCCTACCTTGAAGAAAACCACTTTGTTGGGGGGAAATAATATGCAGAAGAATAGCCAGCAATCTAAGAGTGAGAACCTTGAAAATAAAATTTATATGCCAAGTTACATAAGTTGATCGGCCTAAAGGAGTCAACCGAATCAGAACCTAGATTTTTAGGGATCAATGCTATGAAAGTAGCATTAATTTATTTTAGCATGGTTCTTGATCCAAATAATTCTTTAACAGCATTAGTGATATCCCGACCCACAATGTGCCAAATTTTTTGTAAAAAGAACACATGAAACCCATCTGGGCCCGGGGACTTATCCCCCTTAAAGGAGAAAGAAGTTAACTTGATTTCCTCTAAGGAAGGAATGGCAGTCAGAAACTTATTAGTAAAATCATCCACTAAGGAAGAGATAGAATCAAGAAGTAAGGTTTGGCTACCCAAGGAAAGCAAGTGATCTTTGGAAAGAAGGGAGGAGAAAAAGTCAACCATAGCCAAAGAAATATCTTTATCTTTGCTAACCACTCTTGAAACTAACCTGATTTTGGAGATTCTATTGGAAGCTCTATGTCTAGATGTCGACATATGGAAGAACTTGGTGTTCTTATCTCCATCCTTCAGCCAAAGCGACCTAGACCTTTTTCTCCAGTACACTTCCTCTTTAGAAATGATGTTATGAGTTTTGACCAAAAGAGAAGTTTCCCTATCCTTAAGGTCTTGAGACATATCTGTCTGCTAGATAGTGTCTTGAATGACATCACATTCCTTTTTTAGATCTAGCGTGACTTTGAAGATGTCACCAAACACTTCTTTAATCCAAGTTTTAATATTTACTTTTATGTTCTGGAGTTTCTTAGACACTCGAAACATAGTAGACCCTCGAATATTAACATTCCACCAATCCTTGATTCTCTTCTCTAACTCTGGATGATCAATCCACATTTTTTCAAATCTAAAGGGGAATTTAACCTTTACCTTCATCGGAGCAGCAACAAAGGAGAGGGAGAAGTGATCAGACCCAACCTTCATGATAGAAGAAAGAGAGAAACAAAATTTATTAAGCCAAATTTCAGAGATCAAGGCATGATCCAAATGAATGTGAGTAAGGTCCTCTCCCACTCTTCTATTTGACCAAGTGTAATTTACACCCTACAAATCAATATCAACAAAATCCTGTCTATTAACAAAATCCATGAGCTCAACTCTTCACTCCAGTTGACTCAAGTTATCAACCCCTCCAAACTTCTTATTATCTTTCAGAGGATAGTTAAAAACTCCCATAACCAGCTAGGGACAATCACTAAAATAATGCCTTTGATTCTTAACAATCTTCCAATATTTATCCCTACCAGCTTTGGAATTAGGAGCATATATATTAGTAGTAACCCATTCAAAATCAGACTTGATTTGGATAAATTTAGTGCCCAAACAATTCATATAATTATTTGGAATAACACCTCTAATATTTTTCTAGTTCCAAAAGACAACCATACCTCCTGAGGCTCCAATAGAGCTTGATCTAGCAACCCCACCATTTTTGAAGATTCTAATTTTTTCAACCTTATCTTTTACCATTTTAGTTTCCTAAACAAGAATGATATCAGGTTTATGATCTCTTACCAGGTTCCTAAGTGTATCCTGATTATGGGGGGCATTAAGCCCCATAATATTCAATGAAATGAATTTTATTTCTTAACCAGAGTACAGACATCTTGGATGGTCAGTTTCTTTCCATCCGCTATATCTTTTTTACTTTCTCTTTCTTTGATATCTTTCTTTGAGGTTCTCCCTTGGGTTCTCTTTTGGGATCCAACATCCACCTTCAAGCTTCGAACCTTAAACCCCCATCAGCCCTACTTCAAGTAACCACTCCCTTTGAACTAGGTGTTGAGAGTTTTCTCTGCTATTTCTTTTGTTTCTTCCCCATATGAGTAGTCCAGGGAGCACCATTTAGGTCCAAGATATCCAAATTGGCATAAGGATATTCATCACCACTCCAAAAATGGGTATCTAGAGCAGATGAAGAATCCTCCTCCTCTAAATTTTTGGGGTCGCAAGGTGGAGAATCCTCCCCCATAGCATCACTATCTAACTGAACATTAAGAAAGTCTCCTTCTTTGAACTACAATGTTTGAGGTTGATATCATCATCTTGAATAGGAAAAAAAACCTCCATAGGAACCTCGTTCATTAGAGATTCTGAGATATGTGTAACATAATCCACAATTTCCCCCTCCTCCAAGTTTTGAATCCCATTTGATTCGACCATGTCACCATGGATTCCTTCTAGAACCATATCAACCTTTTTAATGCTATCATCTTTAGTAAAAATTGGAGGCTTCTTCTCCTTCAAGATTAGTTTGGGCTCCTTGGGAGGATTTGGGTTAGAGACCACTACTTTAGGATCCTTTTTTACTTTCCTCTTGGACAATTCTTTTCCCAATGACCCATTTTGTGACACACAAAACTTGTGAAGGGAAGGGATTCGAATTCCACTTCCTACTTCCAAATACCCAATTTAGAGTTGATGTTAATAACCAAAGGAAGGTTATCAAACTGAAAAATATTGACACAGAACCTGGCAAAAACAAGATGGGATTTGGTAGTCGTCATCGAATCAATCAAGAGAATCTCCCCACCAAAATTGAAATAAAATCCCTTGAAGACTTTCTCATTCTAGTACTCGAGAGGCAAACCAGGAAACCTGACCCAAACCGGAGTAGCCTTGAAGAAATGTTCAGACTAATCCTAATTTGGAGTCCATTTATGGAAGGCCATAGAAGTTATTCCAAACATCCAGGGACCTCCACACATGACATAATCCTAATCTTCTTTATTAGAAAAATAAAAGGATAAAAACCCCTTAGGTAAAGCAGCTATGTTAACCTGACCCTTCAAAGCCCATCTTTTCCTAAAAAAAGATCTAACTAGTTCGATATTGGGCTGAGGGCTGAGGAACTTACCAACCATAGTGAACTCCATAGTAGAAAAAAAGTGATCCACCAGAGAGTCAGGAATAAAATTAGTGACTTCACCATCCACAAAACCAGCCTTCACAATTCCAACATAAGAAGAAGGTTTACCCGCTTGTTTAGCTCCCAAGATTTAAAACCAATTATTGGTAGTAGAGGGGTTGACATCAAAATTATCAGTGTTTGTCTCTTCTGGGGACCCCACTAGTGGTTCCTTAGAGCTCTTTCCAACCAAAGCAAGGTTGGGCCCGTTCTCTAAGATATTCTCTATGTCTGTCAGTGGGCCTAGAGGCAAAGAATGAGACAAAACCTCCTTCAAAGGAATCACTGCAGTACTCAATAGAGGTGATGAACATGTCATAAAAGCTTGGAAGGGAGGCTGATTCTCCTTACCACATAGAGCATAATCTGACACCTGCAAGGCCAGACTCAAAACTGGTACTGGAGAACCCACTGAAGTATTGACTATGTCCACCGTGGCATTCTCCAGCCCAACACCAAAACTAGGCCCACAACCAGGCCTCCATGCCTAGCTAGGACACCCTTGAGATTTGAAAATTATTTCCCGCTTGAAGCCTCTCCCATCTATCCCTCTGTCAAATCATTAGTTTGTTATTGCACAAATGTTTTGCAAAGTTGCAAAGTTGTCATGAGCAACTTTTACAATTTTTGCAAGTTTGACATTCTACTGACCTCACTTGCCTAATTCGATCTAAAATCACTCCATTAGATCTTAAAACAAATAAAAACACTAAAATAACACCTTTCCCTTTATTTTTTGGATTTTGTCCTTTGTTGACCAATTTTGACTTTCCTAGTCACCTAATGCAAAGTAGACCATTAGGACCTTTCTCAACCACCACAAAATTAAACCTAAACAATTCCTATTTACAAACACATCTTGGGACTTTATCTTTAGTCCTTATTACCTTGGTGGTTGGCTAGAACCACCTACAAGACAAAATTGTCAAGATCTTCATGAAGACCTTAAGGTGCTCCTGCACCACCCTCACCCCATGTCTAACCTAAACACTCACTTTAACCCTAACCATGATGTAAACCCTATTTTTAACCATAACCCTTATTCTAAACCCTAACACTAACTATAATTCTAACTCTAGCCATGTTTATAAGTCAAACCCTAATCTTTACCCTAACCCTAACCATAATCAAAACTATAACCCTAATCCTAATTCTAGCCATAATTCTAACCTAACCCTAATTGTACTTTAGACCTAAATCCTAACCCTAACGATAATTCTAAGTCTTTCCCTAACCATGATGTATATCCTAGAACCCTAATTATAATCTCAAATATAATGCTAAACCCTAAGTCTAATCCTAAGCCTAACCTAAACACTCACTTTAGCCCTAACCATGATGTATCCTAATCTTGAACTTAAACCTACCGTGACTGTTATTCTACCATAATTATAATTTAATAATTCCAGTCCTAGCCATTTTGTTTCCCTAATCATAATTATAACCTTAATCCCTAAAACCTAACTTTGATGTAAACCCTAAATATAATCCTAACTATAACACAAAATTCTAACCCTAACCATGAATCTAACCCTAATATTAAACGTTAACATAAAATCTTAAAATTGTAAATGTAATCCTAACCATAAGTCTTAATCCTAACCCTAACCATAATCATACTCATTAAATGATAGTCCCTAATCATAAATGCTAAAATATAATAGTAAATGGGAAACCATAAACTTAATGTTATAACTAACCATGATATAAATGCTAACCCTAACCCTAATTATATAAATATATTCAACTATAACACTAAACTCGAACCCTAATACTAACCCTAACCATAAGTCTAAACTGTAATCCTAACCATAACCATAAACCTAAACCAAATCATAATGCTAATATTTACCTTAATCCTAAACTTGACCTTAACCCTAACCCAAACCATAGTCCTAAGCAAACCTGAATCTTTACCATTAACCTAATTATAATTCCAATCCCAACCCTAATAGTTTAATCTAATTGTGCCCGTATCACTACCAAAACCCTCTTCCTAACCTAAAACCTATTATAATTATAATTCTAACTCTAACCCTAACCCTTATATTAACCCTAACCATAAGTCTAATCCCTAACCCTAACCATAAACATAAACCTAAACCAAATGCTAACTGTAATGCCAACCTTAAGTTTAATCCTAAACTTGACCCTAACCCTAACCCAATTCATAGCCTTGACCAAATCTAAATCTTTACCCTTTACCTAATAATAATTCCAATTCCAACCTTAATAGTAATTCCAACCTTGCCCTTAACACTGACCAAAACCCTATCCCTAACCTGAAACATATTATAATAATAATTCAAACCCTAACTCTAACACTAACTTTAACCATAATTCTCCTTGTAACCATGACCATAAAACACAACCTTAAAACTAAGCTCTAACCATAATTATAATAATAAATCTAAACCAAACTCTAACCCTAGTGCTAACGCTGCGACTGCTACTAGCTAATATAGACTATATTTAAAATACAAAATATATACGCCGAGATGCATCGAGGCATTGAATTTTTTCATCATTCACTTTTAATAGAAAAAATTAAAGTTGAAAAAATTCAATGCCTTCATGCATCTGACTTATTTTAAATATACAATCTATATTAGCTAGTTATAAATTTATGTCACAACAGTAAAAAAAACATCCCTATAACTATAGCCATAAAAGTAACTAATGGCTGTCCCTATAACTATAGCCATAAAAGTAACGAACTTATAATATAGCATGAAAGTCATGAACTGATAATATAGTGTTTTTCTGTCTTTTGTGTTCTTATTTTATGCTCGCATATATATACTCTACTTTGTCGAGATCTAAATACAAAATTGCGCCATATCCCATCAAATCTTTGGAGCTTGACAATACCAAGAAAACAATTGTATTTAATGGAAGAAACTCAATGTTGTAACAGGTGAAATGTACAGTCGGTGTCGTATTGTTATTCGGCCTTTATCAAATTTAAGATGCTCTAAATAAAATGGAAACAGAGAAGGCCATACACTGTTTAATCTTAATTTGGCTTGGGCATAATTTGGCTTGGGCGTTTGTGATGAGAGGAAATCACATTTTTCCTTCTCATATTTTTATTTCCAGAGACTTGGGCTTTTCTGCACACTGAAAACATTGAGTAGAAAAAACCTTGCTCTACCTTGGGTGCTCTCATATCAAACTTCTCTTCTGTTGCAGGGAAATATGTGTTTTTTCTTTCATCTGGCGACAACATTATAATATCCCCATTACTCACACTTTTCCAATGAACCCTACGTTCTTTTCTCACTGAACCCACCATTTTCTCTTTATGGGATTCTCTGTCCATCCTGTCATAACATCAAACAATAAATATATCAGGACATCAGTTTAACAGAATTTTACCTGGTTTTCCAAAGGAAATTGTAATAGCAAACAAAAATCAGTATTTATGATTAAACATAAATCCGCTTTTCTTTCTGTCAAAGAAATTTTTGTGGGCTCGTGGCTTTTGTAATTTTTATAAGTAGGAGATATTTTCCACATCAATTTAATTTGTGATATTGGTAAAAATATTCAATTGTGTAGTTTTTGAACCAAACTTATTAATCTATATTTGGAGAAGTGACTCGTAAGAAATTATCTCTGAGGAGAATGAATGGTTTACTAAACCTTAATTGCACTTAAGTGATGCTCAAAGAAATGAAGTGATTGGTCTTTCCCAGAGGGAGCATTACTCCAAATCAAGCACGCTTAACTCATGGAGTTTGCCCAAGGTCAAGTCTTGTAAGTCCATTTGTAAAACCTTGAGCAGTTTTGCCCCTTTAACTCATCAATTGATAAGTACATAAGATATATATTTTAGAACAAGTCAAATTATGATATTGATATTAGAATTCAATTATGCAGGTTTAAGTCAAACTCATTGATCTAAATTCATTAAACATAAATTAATAAATTTGACTCAAAAACTATACAATTGAATTCTAATAACAACACTACTATTGTAATTTAGAACATTTACACTGAAAATGAAAATTCAATCTACCATATCACTGAAAAAGAGAAAGAAGAAGAAAAACAAAAAAAGAAATCTCCTTACTTGAGGAAAGGAGAGAAAATTCAGAGCTCCAACTTGGCCTTTGATTAAAACCTGAGTATGATGTGATCTAAAGATGGGTTTTTTTTATAGGAATTGATCTTGCGTGCCGGCCCTTACAACTTGACATCACGGTGGATAGTGACAACGGATAACAATGAAAATTCTCAGATAAATTCGAAGCTTTAGAGGCTGATGAAGCATTTATTATACTCTTGCATATCTTGTGATATCAGGGACAAGGAAAAGAATCCAGTAGAGAAGAATAACAAGAACAAGAATGTCACTTCAAATCAAAACGAGGAATTCTCCTTTTGTCATATACTTATATTTTATTTTAGAAAAAATAAAAAATTATAATAAATATGATTAATTAGATTATAGGTCAATTTCTTGGAGGATTTTTTTTATATTTTAAAAAAGATTATAATTTTTAATGTTAATTTATGGCAATTCAATCCTGTAGTTAATATTTTATGATTACTAGTTTTAAAGAATTATTTTTTGATAATTATAATTTAATCTTCATTATTTTCTATAACTTTTTAATGGTTGTATTATAGATTAATCGAGAGGGCTCTATATTATTCTAAGGGGAAGGTCTTCTAATTAGTATTCGTGAAATAAAAAACAATAGATATTGATTTATATTTATGAGATGTGTTAGCACTTGCAAAATTTTTCATGGTTCCAAGCTCTTTCCTCTTATCTCTGCAATTATTTTTGGCCTCTAGCTAAAGCCCTAAGTCTTGTTGTGTCAAAAGTTGGCTAAAACCCTGAAGCCTCATGGCTCGTTCTAATTTTAAGTTACTTTTCCAAGTCACTTAAGTCAAGTTTTAAGTCATGTGCGCTTTTCCAAGCCTTTATCTCTTAATCTCGTAACCCTGACCGAATATTCTTTTTCATTCAGCGATCAAGCGCAAGTCGTCGATCAAGATCTCTTTAAGATTTCATCTCACGACTGGCGCGTAATCTTGGGATAAAAGTCAAAGTCGTAGAATATTTGGATATTTTGCAGGCACTGTAGATCTTTCTCTATCTTGGTCTTGATCGTGTGGTTGGAGCGTGATCACTAGACAAAGGTGATGTCAGCCTTTTTATTTGGAGATTCAGCGAGGGCCATTGATCTTTGTCTTTTCAAGTCATGATCTTGCGATTCGCGCTAAGTCTCGGAATGTAACCTGAGTCAAAATTTTCTTTCAGCGCCTCGAGACTTAGTTAGTCACGAGATCTCCAGATAGACCCGAGGTCAAGGCAGGGTTACTTTTTCTCTTTGGTCACGAGATCTCTAAATGCACCTGGGGTTAAGTGAAATGTTTTGAGATTAAACGATGTCGTTGATCTTGCCAGAGATCTATGGTTTGCACTAAGTCTCGCAATCAAATGGCCAAGTACAAATATATTAAGCGATTATGCCCAAGTCATCGATGTAGTTTTGATCCAAGGGTGTCTGTGTGATCTCATGATATACCAAGAGTTAGTCTTTTCTTTCAGCGACTTGGAGACTACTTTACCCGCGCAATCTCTAGATTTGACTCGAGTTAAGGTTAACTTGCTGAGGTTATGTGGGTAAAAGCACAATAATCTGTCACCCCTAAGAATAATTCGGCGCGCTCATTCGCGTTATACTCGGTCGAGTAGGACTTGACCGAGTCCCACACGACCGAGTTTACGTGGGCGCCACGCAGCGCTGAGTGGCACCTACGTGGCCTAGGACTCTCGGCTGAGACCTACTCGGCCGAGTTATACTCGGCCGAGTATACGAATCATTTTAAAATCCCCAAAATAGCCTGTTAGCCCCTCATTTGCACTTTGAGGGGCTAAGATTCAGCATCTGGAGGTGAAGAAGAAAACTCGGCCGAGTTCAAGGTAGGTCCCTTTTTTTTTCTAAAATATTTTACTGTATTTATGAATATATGTAAAATGATTTTTTTTATCTAGCATTATAATATACTTGTGCTTTACTTCATTTTCTAGAAATGATTTTTTTTAGGTTGAATAGAATTGATGTTATTTAAAAACATTTACACGCAAACCCAAACTTAAATGCAAACTCAAATTTACACATAATTTACCCAAAATTTTGAAACATAAACGCAAATCCAAATCCAAAATTTTGAAACATAAACGCAAACCCAAATCCAAAATTCTAAAACATTTATACGTAAACTTAAAAGCAGGTAAAATCATATAATTTAACCAAAACGTAAACTAAAAACATAACTATGTATCATT
>MU219851.1:365362-378621 GCA_018584345.1 Thuja plicata | reverse complement strand
TCTTTTGATCCCATGTTCTTCACAGTACTCATAAAACTGGTCAGAGGTGAATTCTCCTCCTCTATCTGATCTTAGACATTTTAGTTTTATTCTAGATTCATTCTCAACCTTAGCTTTGAATATTTTGTATTTCTCAAAGGCTTCAGACTTCTCCTTTAAGAATGCAACCCACATCATCCTTGAAAAATTATCAACAAACAAAATGAAATACCTTTCTCTGTAGTATGATCTTGTTTGAGTAGGACCACATAAATCTGTACGCACTAGGTCTAATTTGTTTTCAGCTGAGTTCTACTTGCTTCTAAAAAAGCTCCTTACATGCTTTCCCATAACACATTCCCTGCACATTGTTTCAATTGGTCTTGCAATACTTGGAAGGTCTCTAACTACCTTGACATTGTTTATCTTTACTATATTGTCAAAATTGATATGACAATCTCTTATGCCATAACCAACTATCATCCACTTTTGCAACAAAACAACTTACATCTGAATTGAGCTGAAAAACATTACCTTTTGTTTTTTAGCCTGATGCAATCATGTCTCCTTCTTTGTTGTTAATAATGCATTTTTTTTCTTTGAATTCCAAATGATAACCTTTGTCAAGTAGTTGTCCAACACTTAGTAAGTTGTGATGTAATCCATCAACATACAGAATGTCATCTGTCTTGTTCTTTCCATCGAGGGTGATAGATCCTCTGCCTATGATAGGTTTAGGAGTGTTATCTCCAAATCTAACCATACCACCTTTGTACTTGTCTAGATGAACAAATCTGTCTTTATCACCTGTCATGTGGTGAGAGCATCTGCTATCAATGATCCAATCAGTTCTGATGTCTACTTTTGAAATTAGGGCTAACTCCTGTGCTTCCTTTTCATCTTCAATGTCCATTTCCTCAAGTAATTTTTCCATGTCTTTAAGGGTAATGAATACAATTTCATCTTCTCTTGAATCTTCATCATTTATACCTTCTTCAACATGATAGCATTCTTTTCTATATTTAGGTTTGTAATCAGATCTAAATTTCTTGACTCTTGTGGGACACTTGGATGCAAAGTGACCAATCTTGTTGCATGAAAAACATTTGAATGGAAGTTTTCCTTCATACTTTCCTTTTCCTTTCTTTTATCTTTTAGAAATCATGGCAATAATTTCTTCTAGTTCTTCAGCAACTTCTTCTTTCTCATTAGAAATGTGTAAATTTTTCTTACCATGTATTGATGCTTTGAAGGTTGTTTCACTTTTGGGTTCAGTCTTCAATCTAGATATCTCAAATGCAGATATTTTGTTGATCAAAGTCTCTCTCTTGAAGTCTTTTGAAAATTGCATAGTCTCATATAAGATATTGATCTTTCTCTCATAATATGTTGTCAAAGTAGTCATTAGCTTGTCCATTATGTCCTCTTCTAAAATTTCTCCACCATTGTTTCTGATGCTGGAAACTGCTTCATTAATCCTCTGATTGTAGGCTCTGATGTTCTCTTCAGGTAGCATCTCAAGATTATTGTATTTCTTTTTCCATGTTTTTATGTGTGCATTATTTTCTTGGATATCTCCTTCAAACATGTTTCTCAAATACTTCCATATGATGTATGATCTGTCTACTTTCTTGATCTCAAGGAATTCACTATCTGATAAGGCACTTATAAGGGCTTCTTTGGCAATAGCATTGGCGGTGAATACTCCCTTTTGTCTATTAGCAGTATCATCTTTTGCAAGGTCTTTTAAAGAGGGAATAACAACTTCTTGTGTGGCTATCTCAAAGATATCAAAACCAACACACTGTATATGTGTTATCATTTTGTTCTTCCAATCCAGATAATTCTCTCCATCGAACTTAGGAATCTCTTTTCTAATGTATGCCATCTGATCTACCTTAAGTTGTTAGGCTTTCTCTTCAAGGCACTTGGATATGATACCAATTGATAGAATAGTCCCAGAGGATAACTGAGAGGGGGAGGGTGAATCAGTTATCAGCTAATTTAATTCTTTTCTCTTATTAATTCCAGAATACCATAAATTAAATGCACATTCAGATAACATAATAAATAACACCACAATTTGGTTATGGGGAAACCAAATGGTAAAAAACCTGGTGGGAATTAGCACCCACAATGAACTATACTTGTTTATAATAATCCATGTTAGAATATCTTGCAACCCTATTAGGAGTTTTCCTTTGCAATGCAATAAGTATAGTGACCTGGTTAAGGGTCTGACCCTGTTAGGAGTCTTTTACAAATAACCATGTTAAGGGTGAGGACTCCCTGTCCAAAAGCTCACTACTTCAATGTGAATGATACAACCTTTTGTAGAACAGATATGCACTATATATGATGATGAACTATAGAGTAGACCTTCTGTCTTGATCATTTCCAATGTAATTTAATCTTCCACTACTTCTTCACATAGATCCTTGATGAATGAATCTCAACTGATATTCTGCTCTGTACTTTTTTGTCTCTTTTCTTATCATTCACACTTAGCGTTCAAAAATGAACTACTATAAGTATCTTCCTCAAAGTATGAGATCATGGGACCTGTTAGGTAACTCTTCACAACATCCTTGTCGGTTAAACTAACCATGCAAGCATAATTACAACCATGCAATATAAACTGAACAGACGCGATGCTTCACAAAGTCTGCTCCACCAAATTAAATCTAACATTGAAATCTTATTGAAACACGTTTGGCACCTTTAGATAACTATATTAAACTCATAATTAAACTTGAATACAAACATGAATATCCCTAAGATAAGCACAACTGAAGAACCAATGCTAATACATCGATTATGTATAGATAAACTCCAGAAACTGTAACTGCCACTAACAAAATTACACAACACAACTGAAACTTCATATTTGAGTCTGCGTGTATGAACAAAGAATCCAAAGCATGTCTACAACATGAATATAACCACGCAAGGCTTAATAGAATCATTCAAATAAGTACATATAGAACACTGTTGTATATTATATGTTGTCATCAATGACAAACATACAAACAACTAACTGCTAGAAGTAAATCTCCAACAACTACAGTTTTGTCACTATAACCAAGTGACTCTAATGCAGAACTCTTTTTCCAGGCATGTATTCAATAAATTGAACTCCATTTTTGTCAATCTTAGCTTGTTGATAATAGGTGCCTTCAATAACAAGTGAACCAATTGGATATTTTTGTCCATCACCATCAATAATTTCTTGCACCAACTTGGATTTTTGTTTGGTGCATCTTAGTAAATAATAATCTACACCTTCTATGTTCTCAAGATCCGCAACAACAGCAAAAATATCACCTGTATAATTTATAATTAAATATTTATTGTAAATAAAAAACCTACAATCAATATATATATATATATATATATATATATATATATATATATATATCAGCACACACCTGTAACAACTAAATTAGAAACTCATTCATAATCAACTGAATATATAGGATCATGGATGTCTATGTCATTGTCATCATCTTCATAAGACACATTTTGACTAACTCTTTCTAATCCCATTGTGAAACATATCCATTTGCAATATTAACACATTGACTCATTGTGTTTTTGTCACAAAAGCATGATTTATCTCTTAGTTGAATTAGTGGAGGCTTGTTCTATCCTGTAGTCATCAATTGATGTAAAATTCTAATTCCAACAATTGATTGACAATTGTAAGGATTAGATCGATTAATATCTAGATATATACAAATTAAAAATAAATTTTATTTAGTCAGAGATCAACTCAATTCAATTATGAAAAATGAATAATGATTGAACCAGTTTTAAATATATTATACCTATCACTTCCCAAAAGTAACATTTGTTGTGTTTTGTGTCGTGAGTAGTGAAATGATTTTGACACCATTCAACAATTTTTTTTGCATTATCTATCATGTTACCTAGATATATTTAACAATTTAAAGGACATACATACAAATATAAAATTAGTTTATTCAAACTATATCAAATGAAGATTAAAGTTCACTAAGTTATGTAAACAAATTGAATAATATGAAAATGACATACATATGTATACCTTGAAGTTCATGTTGTCAAAGTGCGTGTTTCACACATGCTCCTACTCCATCATGCTCCCCTTTTCCATGTCCACTTTCAAAGAAGTTCCAAAGAAACTTAACATTATGTCTAGCATGTTGCATAGCTAACCAATTAAAGGCTTTTGCAGATTTAAATTGATCTGCACAATCATGTGACAAAAACTGTTAAAAACACTATATATATATATATATATATGATCTCTAGATCTTAGATATAATTGAAATGTACTATTTAAAAGAAAATTTAATTCAAGTTTACTTACCCGCACACCCATCAGACCAGATCCAGTGGTGTGAAGCATTTATGCCGCAACTCATAAGATTCTAGAAAAACATGCCGAAACAATGAGCCACATAACTCCTGTCATGAACCTTATCATCACTAACATAGAAATGAACCTCATTGATGATAATGTGTTCATTGTGATCTATACTTTCAATCTCATCCAAATAAAATTGTGCATATCTATAGGTCACATGGACAAATATTTCAACTTGATCAAAATGATAATATTGACTTTGAAGCTCATTTTGAGGAGAGAATGTATATTTCTCTGCAAAATCTACAACTGAAAGAATACAACCAGGTGGAAAACAATTTTTGGAATCATGAAACTGTTTAGCTTGCCATCGTGCACCATGACAATGTTGGATATGTGGATAAATTATAGATTGAAATCTTTCCATGAACTGAAGGTATGGTAATTCACTCTCCTTCAATGCAATTTTTTTTTATTCTAGTCCTGTCTTGGTTTCGTATTTCTCATATTCAAATCTATTCCACTGGACTGGTGTTGTAACATCAATATTATCAAATTGTAATGGAAATTTATGTAAATTTCTACAATCATTGCATTCATTTTTTATACATTGGACATTGAATTCATCAAAGTCTTTTGACTTATCATATAAAATGGATTTCACAAATTTTGTTGTATTTCCAAGAACCATATCTAAATTAAGTACTGCCATAACCTTTTTATATGATTGAAAATATAAGTGAAACTCAACATGATTTTGACAACAACATGTTTCACAAACCTTATTTATGTGCACAAAGAAAGGACACAACATCTCAAACATTCTCTGACCTATTTTCACATTTGAAAATTCTTATTTGAATGTTTCAAATAGTTCACTTTGTGTAGTATCGAAAAAATGTTTTGGATGTGAAATTTTCATACCGGTCTCATCATCTTTAATCTGTATAGTGTCCCTTCTATTGGAAGAAACATGAGAGTGGTTGGTCCAAAACTCAATGACTTGACTTCTTACATCTTCAAAAATTTTGTCTTTTCGAGGAAATCTACAAATCTGTACCCAATTCTTTTCAATTTTCATATCCAACATATTTATCTTCCTAATATATCTCTGAACAGTTCTTCGAGATACGTTGAGTAAATCAGAAACTGCTCAAACTTGATTTCTATGTGTCAATCTCTTACTAGTAATCATAGTCATCAACGCTCTTCTAGAATTATTTGAATCAGATCCTCCATGATCTATCCTATTAACAACGTTCAAAGCATCTTGAAAATTTTCAATTATTATTTCTTTTACTTAACCTCCTTGTCCAATTTTCCTATTATCAACACCTAACAACTCCAAAACCAAAGTCATTTCTCTTTTCCAGAATAAATTTGCAAACAATTGTGCTTTTCCCACCAAAGTTTTATCCTCAAAATATTATTTCCACATGTTTTTGACATGAAATTTAATAGTGTTGTCAGATATCAGGTGCTCCGGTGCAATTTGACTAAAAAGTGAATCCTCATTCATCTCCATCAAATTTTGCATTGTAGGATAAATACGTATACATCCACTACTACCATTATCCTCCCCTAGTTGAGTTGCACCTTCTTCAACATTGACCAGTTGCTCTTCGGTAAGTTTCGTATGACCTTTTATTTGGTCATTCCTTTTATGATCATATTTCCTTGTTCTAGTCCTTTTATTTCCCATTGCTCAAATAGAAGCAACAAATTTATTTTTCTTTCAAAATCCTTCTTTATTAAAAAACTTGCAAAGTACACTCCTCCAGTCACAAAATGCCTTCTTCGCTTCCTCAAAAAACTTTATATATTCTGAAATAAGTATTTAAATTTGCAATTGATATTTATTTTTTTTAAAACAAATTTTATATATACCTTTCAAATTGAAAGGGTGGGTCACCCACGCAACCGCTCACGGGTGGCCGACCACTTAGGTAGACTTGGCCGAGGGTGACTCGGCCGAGTAGTACTTGGTCGAGTTATACTCATCCGAGTCATCCTAGGTGGCATGCCATGTTGGCAACCAAACCTCCAAAAATACACCAAATCAGCAAGTTGGCACTTCTGCTGGTTTTTTCTCTACTAAAACTAAAAGTACCCTTTTCTAGATCTCGAAACTACAATTCTTGACATAAAATTTTTATATTGTTTCGACTACATAACATTGAATAAATTTGTTAAAAATTGCATGTAGGTTATTAAAGCTTTTGGAAGTCGTTGATTTGGATAATATAAAAAAAATACTAAATCAATTCAGAATTTTTTTAAAATCATAGATAACACTAGAGAGGAGAGTCCTCTTCAATAATATGTAATTTATTTGGTTTTTGGTATAGTTTTGATAGAAGAAAAATTAACGGGAGACAAAAATGGTTGATTTCAACTAAGTTCGACTTTGAATACTTATAACAGGAAAAGTATACATCAAAAACACTTTTTTTTTTTGGCATTAGCTATACATGTCATCTAAAACATATTCTGAAATTGGAGGAAAAAATAATGTTTTACTTGTAATGATTTGGCGGGAAGTAAACTCCCTAATTTACAGTATTTTTCACAAAATGAAAAATAGACCTTAAAATTTCAAAAAACATAGTAATTTTGGTTCAATGTTTTTTAAAACATTTATAGGCATATAACTCAGCCTATTTCACACATTTCATCAGTTTACATCATCTTCAAATTCTCAACAGAAATGTGAATTTTATGCCCTTGAATTTTTACAGTTTTGGTGTTGTTGTCCTTTTCCTTTGTAAAAGGGTGACAGATTATTGTGCTTTTACCCATGTTTTTTCCTTCAGTTGCACAATCTTGAGATGGAACTAGGTTTAGTCAAATCATTTGGTGACTTAGAGATAAGAAGAGATCTACTAACCAAAATTAAAGTGCAGGTTGAAGACTGGTTAAAGGCCGAGGACAAAGGATGAATTAAAGTGCAGGCAAGTCTTGATAGATCGTACGATGGGCAGAATGACTCAAAATAAAGATGCACATGATCTAAAAATCAAGGTATTGGGCCTATTTGACATGTGTCAAGCCCAGTCAACACATGTCAAAAGATAATAGGAATTTCTCAGAGCCATTAGTTAAGTTCCATGTGGAGGTTAGTAGGACCAGGGTTGCCAAGTTATTAGGAGTTCCAAGTTGTAAAGTAAGTAAAGGATGGATAGGTTTGTGAAGATTTTGTGGCTGGCATAATTCCTTATGAAGAAGATGTGTGTGATCTAACCATTAAGGTATTTCACCTTGCCGACATGTGTCCTTCCAGTTAGTGGGACCTGTGGTTTCTGATCTAAGGTCAATGTAAAGGTTTGTCGGCTTAGTTTTAATCTGACGGTGGGCATAAATCCTTAAGGCCAAGATGATCGAGATCTAGTGTTTAAGGAAATTGTGCCTATATGACGTGTGGTAGGATCTTTTTTGGTCTTGGTTAGCTTAAATTTGATCGATGGTCATGTTTTAAAAGTTTAGAAAGGACTTGATCTCGTTCATTGATGTGTTTAGCGCTAGAAAGATTAGCTGTTGTAATGGTAATTTGAATATTTTTAAAGGTCTGTGAAGGTTTTTTTTGTCATGGTTGCATGTTCTCAGATTTGCAGGGGAGTGGCTCAAGGTCTTCTTTTCCCATTACTAGTTTTAATGGCATCGTTTGAGTGGTTGGGGATGTTTTCTATGGTCCTAGAAGCATTCAATGCAACTTGGTGGTCTCATATGTTTCTGTTCTACTTCCTATTTTGGGATGTGTTTGGCCATGTCATGAGTTCTCTACATTTATGAGATTAGATCTTTTCTTGTGACTTGACGAGTGATATGTTGGATCAGATCTTTTCATGATCTTTTAGAGAAAGATCAGCCAAGAAGAAGGATTGTTCTTAATTGCTGAGAAGGACTGAGCTATAAAAAAAAACCCTCTTCTAGGGTTTCCCTTCTCCTATTTATCCCTCTCTTTTCTCTATTCTAAGGGTTCCAAAATTTTTGGCTTCTAAAGTGTGAATCCAAGGTTTTAGTTCTAGGGATATAGGAGATTCATATTAGACTATAATTCATGATAAGATAGATAGTTCTTTGATCTTTTGCAAGTTATTGAATGGTGTAATCATTTTTTCATATTGTTACAGACTTTTGACTCGTTATACTTAATATAAGTGTCTCAGTTTCAAGTCTCTCCTTGGATTTCATTATATAAGTTTTGGATTTTATAATCGATTACATAGAGTTATCCATGTATGTGTTCTATTCCATAGTTCTGATTTAGGATTGGATTAAAGTATACTTTGGATAGAACATAGATTCATTTGATGTATATGCATAAGGATCTTATAAGTAAGTGTATGATCTAAGATATTTTTTTTTATGGCTATGAGTCTTGGTCAATAGGTTGTCTTCTATTTCAGTATTTAGATTTGAAATATTGCCCAATGGATAAGGCACTGATTAGGAGCTAGTTTTCTCTTTGTTGAGGCATGTCTGATAGAGTTTGGTTATGTTCTCCATTTTAAACATCAAAACCATATTCAAGTCTCTATTATCTATGGTTGTTGTTTGTTTTCCTATATGATAATTGAGAGTCAATGAATGTCTGGTTAACATTTAACACTTTCTTATCATAGATCTGTTGTTAAATCTAGAAGTAAGTGAAGGGTTGTAAAAGTTATATCAAATATGGATTAGTTGCACTTGCCTTGGTTTAATAGAGATAGAAGTGTAGAGGGAAGTATTTTCCCTATAGTTGGTCTAGTTGTCTTGTAGATCTTTCATACTTTGAGCTAACCACTCCCAACATCAGTCTCAAGGCATATTGGTAGCTTTAAGTAGCATAAACATTTTTAAACACAAACAAAATGGCGACTCTACTGGGGATCTAGAGTGTAGTAAAGTGTCTTAATTGACCAGTAAGTTGACCATTGGAAGTATAGAGTTACCTTGTTGGTATCCTTTGTCTTTTGAGTGTCCTTTCTACCATATTTCATTCTGGTAAGTGTTGTATTTTACCAACTTGTTGGGTGGCGAATCTGAAGATTCTCTGCAGCAATGTTGGGTAACATATTTCATTTTATACACACTTTCTTGATGTGATTCATAGGAACACTAGAGCTTGGGTGAAGAGACAACCTAAAGGTAAGATGGATAATGAGATTTCAACTACCTCTAAGGTTAATCATCCAAGGAAATGAAGGAAAAATAGAATTGTCCCTCAAAATGAGAGACAAGTGGAGAACAAAAGAATAAAAGAACCAATCCATCATAGTCATCAAGGTAATGCATCATAATATGAAGAATCTTCTGATTTGGGATTGGGTTCTTATGAATATTTTCATTCCCCTAGTGAGAAGGAGATTGTAGAATCTAATACTACTCTCCTTGATTCTGATAGTGTGGCAGAAGAGATTGTTGAATTGGATAGGAGAACCTAGGAGAAAATTTCCATTAGGAAAAAAAGAGAAAAAGAAAAGGAAGATAAGATCAGACATGATCAATTTTTGCTTGAGAAAAAGAGGTGGAAATTTCTGAGGTTGGGATGATGAACCATATTGAGGAACCTGAACAAGCTGAAGATGAACCTATCATCCAACAATTTCTTACTACCAAAGAACCTAAGAATAAAGGTAATAAAAAGGTGAAATGAATTCAAATAGATGAACTTGTGAATCCCAAGGTTCCATTAGATTGAATTTCCAAGTTGGATACTGATCTAGAAAGGGATAGAATTGAGAAATAAATCATAGCTAAAGAGCTCGAAAAGGCCGAGTTGGAGGCTACTATTGTAGAAATGAAGAAGAAGGTGGATTTTCTCAAACAGACTTCTAGGCCTGCTAGTGCTAAGGCAGCTACAACATCAAATGCTAAGGCATTTGCTTCTCAGAATGATAATCCTTTTCCAAGGAGACCAACTCATGTAGAAAGGTACAAACAATTATCCTTCATTGATATTCCTAGTTATCCAAATGTCGTTCCAAATGAAATTAGAGATAAACTTCCCAAGATTGATGGAAATAATGTTATTACTTGTGCAGAACATTTGAAATTTTTTATTGATATGTTGGATGACTATGAGATCATGCATGAGGATGTATTAATGAAGTTGTTTTTTCAATCTCTAGTTGAGGATGCTAGGGACTAGTTTAGGGGTTTGTCCTTTGGCTTTGTAGGGTCTATGGATGAGTTAAAGAGTTGTTTTAAGAAACAAGATGGTGATAAGACAAATGAAGGCTTTATGTTAAATGAGTTCAATAACATCAAGAAACATCAAAATGAGGATGTTGCTGAATTTAATATAAGATTTCAAAAATCCATGCATAAACTTTTCCAAGTTTTAAGGCTTGATGACAAGGTTTGTCTTGCTACTTATCTGAAAGCCTTTGATTCAAAAATGGGTTACCTCCTTAGAGATAAGAATCTTAGGACTCTCAGATATGCCTATAAGACAACAGTGAATATTGAGGCAAATAGGAGAGTATTAGGGAAGTTGGGTAGAAGAGAAGATTGGAAGCCTGCTAGGAAAGAATTAGATAGACCTCCTGCTGCTAAGCCTAAAGATGAGGTTAATATGAATCAGATTTTAAGAGTCGTTAAAGAATTAAAGCCTACAGAAAACAAGAGTATTAGGGCTCCAAATAATGGTAGCAGCCCTCTCATCAATAATTTTGATAGGTAGCCAAGAATACATAATTATTTGTATACTACCCAATGGAAAGATAGGAATCCTATTCTCCCACCAAGAAAGGACAATCCTGATGGAAACACTCCTAGCCCTTTATATCAAAATTCTATCAATGCATGTGATGATATCTCATGGTGCATGGCTTGTCAATCCCCACATAACCTTGATTATTTTGCAGTTTCTTTGAATATGTCTATAAATGAGGCACAACAAGAGAGAGAAGAAGAGGATCAAGTATATGATGAAATTGGATGTGCAATGACTTCTTCACTCTTGAGGAGTGAAGAAGAGTCTGATGAGGAAAATGATGGTCAATACTTGTTTTCTTCTAATGAAGATGAAGAAGGGATTGGTAGCATAAGGTGCAATGCTACGAGGGGTAATGAGCCTTTTGCATTAAGAAGACCCTCAGATGAAGAAATTGCACAAATTAATGTAGATATGGTTACTCAAGAAAGGAGTAATTATAATTTGAGAAGCAGAGTAGTGGGAAATGTTGATGCCAGAACCTCTAGTATTTTTTTAGACAGGTAGGAGCAGACACTAAGCAAGCACTAGGAAAAGAAAATCTTGTTGAAGGTATCAAGAGAACAAAGGTAAGGAAAGGAGATAAGCCTAATAATCCAAGTGTTGTCCATAAGGTAAAAGAAAAGACACCATATGTAAGTGCTTCATCTTTTCAAGGGGATAGAAAAAGGATCGATCCAAGCCTTGCCACTCAAGTTGAAGATGGAAATTTTGTTACTTTGAAGCAAGGCATTTCTAATTTGAAATACACTCTAGTTGATATGGGGCATTTTGTTTCACAAACCATAGCCAAAGTTCCACTCTTGGAGATGATGAGGATTGAGGAACACAAAGAAAAAACCTTAACATGGGTGAATAGAATCTCTTTTACAAGAATGCATGAGAAGGAAGAGGTTGAGAAAATGAGAAAATCAAAGAATAAATCTGATAACAAAGTGAAATAATCAGAGGTTATTGTCTCAAGAATTCCCCAGGTGTTCTTAATTACAAATCATGTGAGTACTCCTGCAGGAGTTGTAGATCCATTTTTCTTAACTTTAGTCATAAATGGTAAGAGGCTGAAGAATTGCTTTATAGACTCTGGAGCATCAAATACTATCATGCCGACAGAAATAATGAAGTCATTAAGACTATAGGTTTATTCTCCTGATGGGAGATGTCAAGAAGTGGACTCTAGAGAGGTAATTGTCATAGGTACCATTAAGGCTCTGCCTTATAGACTAGTTGCATGCCCAGGTAAGATGCTAACAATGAGTGTCTTAGTAGTGGATATTCCTCCTCAGTATGGAATGCTCCTATCAAGGAAATAGCGTGCCTTAATGGGAGGAAGCATTCAATGTGATCTCTCATTTTCAACCTTTGATATTACTGGTCAAAGTGTCAAGGTGTCTAGAGAAATAAGTACCCCTCACATGATTGAAGAAAGTGATGATAGTAATATGTGTGTGTGTGTAAATGGGTACGTGTCAGAATCAACACAAACACTCAATAAGTCATTATATTAGCATCAAAGGGGTTAGTAAAAGCATGTAAAGCACATAAACCCACTAAAATCGACTTATTGCCTGCTAACTAGGAGGAGTGTGATTAACCATAGTGTCGGATTTAGTTGTAAATGCCAGTCTCTACCAGACTTGCTCACTGTTCTGTGTAGGATTTTGAGAATGTTTTTGTTTGATGCCTCAGCCTGTCCATTACCTTGAGGATAATATATTGAGGAGAAATGTTGAGTAATGTGGAACTTTTCACAGAGGTCATCAATGTCTTGGTTCTTAAACTGGCCTCCATTGTCTGTCACAATTGAAGAGGGTATCCCATATCTACAAATAATGTAGTTCAGAATGAACATAGCCACCTGCTTGCCTGTGGCTTTGATTAGCGGCACAGCTTCGACCCACTTTGTGAAATACTCAATGGTGGTAATGATGAACTTGTGTCCATTTGAAGAGTTGGGATGTATCTGTCCAACCAAGTCAAAGGCCCATTGCTGAAACGGCCAATGTGTTATAAAAGGTATAAGTTCTCTGGCAGGCGCATGGATGAGGTTTCCATGTGTTTGACACTTAAGACATGCTTTGGAAAATTGAATAGCATCTTTTTCCATCGTAGGCCAATAATAGCCTACTCTGAGCAGTTTCTTAGCTAATGAAAAGCCATTCAAATGTGATCCACATACACCTTCGTGGACGTCTTTTAAAGCTAGATTAGACTCTTCTAGTTCTAAACATCAAA
>MU219851.1:303308-355873 GCA_018584345.1 Thuja plicata | reverse complement strand
AGAAGTGGTTGAGATGGGTTAGGTTGGGGTTTAAGGGAATATTAATAAATGAAATAAACTTATTTAATTCATTTAGAAATATAGGAATTAATTATTTAAACAATAAAATTACTTTTTAATAATTAGAAGACTATAGCCATTTTAATTAAATTAAATAGGCTAGGGGAATGGGTTGATTGCAAGTGGTTATTTGATTTAGGGATTTATTTAATTCCTTTATAATTAAATACTATAGCCATGTTTGATTTTGATTTGATCTGATTGGTCGAAATTGATTTGAACTGTATGGCTATAATAGATAATATAAATCAGTGATAAAAATCACCTAGGACATTAAATTGATTAAAAGAATTATACCAAGCAGTAACAAGGTCGTTTGGACATAAATCGGGGGTATGATCACACTTAGGGAAAATAGGGTCTATAGTTGCGACAGACCGAATTCAGGTGGTTATAATATGAACTATTTCTTGGATACTGACATTGGATCTTTCCAATTCTAAGATGGGAAGCTTGGGGGAGAACATTAGCATGTGTTATTTACTAAAGAAAATGATAATTTGGAAGACAAAAATGACTTGTGGATAAGGTACTTTGATGGTGCCAGATTGAAGCTAGGAGCAGGTGCATGAGTTCTGTTAATAACTCCTAGTGGTAAGACCTACAAGTTCTCATTCACTTTGTTGTTCACATGTACTAATAATATTGCAGAGTACGAGGTCATGTTGATTAGACTAAGGTTGGCTTCAAGACACAATATAAATAATCCTAGGGTAATTGGAGACTCTAAATAAGATTCTAAATATGCTTTAGAAAATCAAAGACTAAAGCAGTATAGGAATATTGTATGGGATAAAATAGAGAATTTTGATACTTTTGGCATTGACTGGATGGATAGGAATAAAAAAAAAAAGGCAGACTTGTTGGCCAACATTTCTTTATGAAAAAAAGATATTACTTTTGTAGGAATCTCTAAGATTGAAGTTCAATCCAGGCCTTCTATCCCAGATAATATTGAAAGTTGGCAAGTTTTTGAAGATGATTTAGATATTCTGAGATTTTTGTATTGTGATTCATATTTTGGAAACAAAGAGACATATTTCAGTGGGTATGTAGAGACTATGGATGGTAAGGATATTTTTTTTGGTAAAGAGGTCCTGCAACTCAATCAAATAGAGTTCCCAAAGGATTGGTTGTGCTTGAAAAGGATTTTGACAATAAGGACAAGTCCATTTTTGCAAGGACTGTGAACAAACCTAAGGACTTGGAGAAAGTGAATTTAGGGATAGATGAAGCTCCTAAGAAGGTATACATTTGTAAAAAGTTGTCCTCTATAAACTCAGAGAGTCATTGGTTAACTTTCTCAACAAATATAAATATGTCTTTGCATGGTCTTATGATGACTTGAAGACATAGAGAGAGGATCTTTTCCAACTTGATATTCCCTTGAAGGAAGGCACAAAACCTTTCTGATAGAAATTAAGACCTATCAATCCCACCCTGGCACCCAAGTTGCAAGAAGAAATGAAGAAGATGAGGGATGCTGGAATAATCAAACCAATAAGACATTCAACATGCATATCAAATTTGGTACCAGTAAGAAAGAAAAATGGTGATATCATACTTTGTGTAGACTTTAGGAACTAGAACATCAATTCATTAAAGGAAAACTATATGTTTCCTAACATGGAAGCTATGTTACAAAGAGTCACTAGATCATAATTGATGTCTATGTTGGATGGATTTTCAGGGTACAATCAGGTCATGGTCAAGGAATTAGAGAAGTTCAAGACTACATTCACCACACCATGGGGCATTTATGTGTATGTCAGAATGTCTTTTGGCTTGAAAAATGTTGGGAAAACATTTCAAAGAGCCATGGATGTGGCATTTGTAGATTTTATAAATGATTTTGTAGCAGTATAACAAGATGACCTTACTTCCTATTCAGCAAAAGAGGAACAACATTGTGGTCATCTTGAGAAATTTTTTATAAGAGCCTTAGAATATGGGGTTTCCTTTAACCCAAAGAAGTGTTTATTTGGGGTGATAGAAGGAAAGGTTTTGGTGGACATTGTGTTAAAGATTTTCCTTCGTGCAAATAGTGGATTGTATGTTTGTCATTGATGACAACATATAGTATACAACAGTGTACTGTATTCACTTTTTAGTATGGATTTGTTGAAGCCTTACACGATTGTTTTTATGTTTCAGACATATTTATTATACCATGTTCATACACACAGAGTCAAAAGTTTAGTTACAGTTGAGTTATGTTACTATGTTTGCTAGCTATAGTTTCAGAGGATTTTTTTCAGAAAGCCGATAGTAATATTATTGATTCTTTAGTTGCACCTATCTATGGGATATGTGTGTTCAGATTCATGTTTAGTTATGAGTCAAAGATGACTAACCAAAGGTGCTAAACATTTTTCATCCGAAGTGTGACGTTTGGGTAATTTTGGTGGAGCCGACTATGTGAAGCAATGTGTCTATTCATTTTGAGTTATGCGGTTTTAATTATGTTATGTGATTATTTTAGCCAATAAGAGAAGCATTGAATGGATTCCTACAGTCAATGTGATCATATCCTTTAAATAAGATACATATAGAAGTTCATTTGTGATCACTTAGTGTGAATGATAAGAAAAGAGACAAAAAAAGAACAAAGCAGAATGCTTGTTGTTTTGGGACAATAAAGCTATTTCATTCATTAGATAAAGATCTATGTGAAGAATCAGAGAGTGCATATAATTCACTGGAACTGAGTAAGACATCAAGTCTACTCAAATAGATCATTATCAGATATAGTGTATATCTATTTTACAAAATTTTGTAGCCTTCATCATCTTAGCAGTGTGCTTTTGGACAGTGAGTCCTCACCCCTAACAGGGTTATTTTTAAATGACTCCTAACAGGGTAAGACCCTTAATGAGATCACTATACTTATTGCATTTTAAAGATCATCTCCTAACAATGTTATAAGATCTTCTAACAGGGATTATTATACTCTAGTACAATTCTTTGTGGGTGCTAATTCCCATCGGGTTTTTTACCTATTTTGGTTTCCCCATAACCAAAATTGTGGTGTTCTATTTTGTGTTATCTTGTTGTATATATTCTTAATGTTATTCTATACTTAATTGGAGAAAAGAATTAAAACTAGTAGATAACTGATTCACCCCCCCTTTCATTTATCTCTTGGGACTATTCCAACAATTGGTATCAGAGAAAAGTGCCTTGGAGAGAAATCCTAACAACTTAAGGTAGATAAAATGGTGTACTTCAGGAAAGAGAGTCCTAAGTTTGATGGAGAGAATTATCATGACTGGAAGAACAAAATGATAACACATCTTCAGTGCATTGGTTTTGAAATCTATGAGGTTTCTACTCACGCAATTGATGTTCCTACCTTGAAAGACCTTGCAGAAGAAGACTCTACTAACAAACAAAAGGAAGTATTCACCCAAAATGCAATTTCCAAAGAAGCCCTAATCAGTGCTTTATCTGACAGTGAATTTTCTAAGATCAAGAAGGTAGACAAAGCATATTCAATATGGAAATACCTAGAAGACATGTTTGAAGGAGACATCCAAGTCAAGAATGTGCGTAGAAAGACATGGAAGAAAAGATACAACAATTTAGAGATGCTACCTAAAGAAAACATCAGAGCTTACAATTAGAGGATTAATGAAGTAGTCTTAGGAATTAGGAACAATGGTGGAGAAATTTCAAAGGAAGATATAATGGACAAACTAATGACTACATTGACAAAAAATTATGAATTAAAGATAAACATCTTGGATGAAACCATGCAGTTCTCAAAGGAATTCAAAAGAGAAACCTTGATCAGCAAAATATCAACATTTGAGATATCAAGATTGAAGGCCAAACCTAAAATTGAAACAACTTTCAAAGCCTCAGTCCATGGTAAGAAATCCTTGAGCATCTCTAGTAATATTTAGAAAGAAGAAGTTGATACAAAACTGGAAGAAATCATTGCTATGATTGCTAAGAAAGAAAGGAAAGGTAAAGGAAAAAATGAAGGACAACTACCATTCAAATGTTTTTCATGCAACAAAGTTGGCCATTTTGCATCCAAGTGTCCTACAAGAGTCAAGAAGTTTAGAGAAGATTACAAACCCAAATATACTAAGGAACACTATCATGCTGAAGATGGTGTGATTGATGAGGATTCAGGAGAAGATGAAATTGGATTAATTGCAATTAAAGATAATGAAAAAATGATTGATGAAATAGAAATTGAAGATGAAAAGAAAGCACAAGAATTGGCTTTAGTTTCACAAGCAGACATCATAATAGACTGGATCATAAACAGTGGGTGTTCACATCACATACATGAGACAAAGATAGATTTGTACATCTAGATAAGTATAAAGGTGGCATGGTTAGATTTGGAGATAACACTCCCAAACCTATCATAGGTAGAGGATCCATCACCTTAGATGGAAAGAACAAGACAAATGATGTTCTGTATGTTGATGGTTTACATCATAACATACTAAGTGTTAGACAGTTTCTTGATAAAGGATATCAGTTGGAATTTAAAAACAATAGGTGCATCATTAATAAAAAATAAGGTGACATAATTACATCTGGTTCAAAGACCAAGGGTAATTTTTTTCAGCTTAACTCCGAAGTAAGTTGTTTTGTTGCAAAAGTGCATGACAGTTGGCTATGGCACAAAAGACTTTGTCATATCAATTTTGAAAACATAGTAAAGATAAGTAATGTAAAGGTAGTAAGAGACCTTCCTAGTATTGCAAGACCGGTTGATACTATGTGCAGGGAATGTGTGATGGGAAAGCATGTGAGGACCTCATTAAGAAGAAAATAGAACTCTGCAGAGAACAAATTAGATCTAGTGCATACAAACTTATGTGGACCTACTCAAACAAGATCATACTATGGTGAAAGGTATTTCATTTTTTTTGTTGATGATTTCTCCAGAATTATGTGGGCTGCATTCTTGAAAGATAAATTTGAAGCTTTTGAGAAGTTCAAAATATTCAAATCTAAAGTTGAAAATGAGTCTGGATTAAAGATAAAATGTCTGAGATCTGGTAGAGGAGGAGAATTCACCTCTGACAAGTTTCTTGAGTACTACAAAGAACATGGGATCAAAAGACAACTAAGTGCACCCAGAACCCCTCAATAAAATGAAATTGCAGAAAGAAGAAATAGGATAATACTTGACACATCGTGCACTATCATGATTGAAGGAAAATTTGCCAACACCTATTGGAGAGATGTAGTCAATACAACAGTCTATACTATCAACATAATTCAACTAAGACCAGGCACAGAAAAAACACCTTATGAAATTTTGTTTGGTAATGTACCTACAGTAAAATACTTCAGAATCTTTGGAAGCAAGTTCTACATCAAGAGAGATGATGGTGTTGGTAAATTTGATGCTAAAAGCAATGAAGGTATTTTTCTTGGTTACTCTACTAAGAGAAAATCTTAAAAATGTTTTAATTTAAGGTTGAAGAACATCATTGAAAGTGCACATGTAAAGATTGATGAGAAGTTCATGATTCAAGAGAGATATTATGAATATGCACCTATGATTGAAGATGAAACTAGACATATGAGAGTGTCACACCTAAAATCTCAAAATACACGTCTAGATACCACTCAAAAGAATATATCATTGGAGATCAAAGTAGTAAAGTTTTGACAATATCCAGAGAAAAAGGTTCAACTATTGATGAAGAGGTATGTTTACTTTCAAAAATTGAACCCTTAAGTGTTTAAGATGCGTGTAATGATTCAGATTGGCAAAATGCAATGCAAGAAGAATTAGATCAAATAATTAAGAATGACACATGGGAATTGGTCCCTAGACCTTGTGACAAGAACGTGATTGGAACTAAGTGGATATTCAAAAACAAAATGAATGAAGATGGGACAATGATAAGAAACAAAGCAAGATTTGTATGTAAAGGATATGCACAGAGAGAAGGAATTGACTATTCTAATACATTTGCCCCTATGAGAAGACTGGATGCTATAAAGTTGTTTTTAGCTTATGCAACATTTGAGAACTTCAAAGTATATCAGATGGATGTCAAGTTAGCATTTCTGAATGGTGACTTGAAAGAATAAGTTTACATAGATCAGACTGAAGGATTCAAACTTTTAGACAAACCAGACATGGTATGCAGACTAAAGAAAGACCTCTATGGACTTAAACATGCCCCAAGAGCATGGTATGAGAGACTTGATGGTTACTTGAAAAAGATTGGATTCAAAAAGTAAACAATAGATTGCAACTTGTTCATCAGAGAGACACCTGATGGATTATTACTTGTTTCTATCTTTGTTGATGACATTATTTTTGGAGGTAATGACAAGCTTAGTGCAGAATTTGCCAAAGGGATGCAGAGCAAATTTGAAGTGAGCATGATTGGACCTATAAAATACTTTTTGAGATTAAATGTAAAGCAGACAGACAAAGGTATTTTCATAAATTAGTCTAAATATGTGAAGGAGATATTGAATACATTCAAAATGGAATATTGCAAGCCCATAAGCACTCTTATGATAACAGGAAGAAAGCTTTCTAAAAATGATGACTCCACGGTAGTTGACAAAACACTTTACAAGTAAATGATTGGAAAACTCATATATCTCACTCAATCTAGACCAGATATTTCTAATGCAGTTGGCATTGTTGCAAGATTTACAGCTGAACCTAAATAGAATCACCTAATAGAAATATAAAGAATATTCAGATATTTAAAGGGAACTATAGACTATGGTTTATGGTATCCCAATTCATAAAATGTAGAACTTCATGTGTACACAGATGCAGATTGGGAAAGTTGCATTGATGATAGAAAGAGTACCTTAGGAGGAGCAGTATTTATTGGAGACAAGTTGGTTACTTGGACAAACAAGAAGCAAAATTGTATTTCTCAGTCAACAACAGAAGCTGAGTGTGTAGCAGCCACATTGAATTGTTCAACAATGGTTTGGATCAAACAGATGATTAAAGACTTTGGAATTCAGATTAATTATCCTATTTTCATTCATTGTGACAATACTAGCACCGTTAATATGTCAAAGAACCATGTGATGCATGCAAAGACAAAACACATAGAAATAAAATATCATTTTCTAAGAGAAAAATTTGAAAAAAGAGAAGTTAAGTTGGATTATGTGAGCACCAAAGATCAGTTGGCAGACATATATATGAAACCTTTATCAAAAGATACTTTTGAGTATCTTAAGAAGAAGCTGGGAGTAATTCCCCTTCCTGAGTTTGATTAGAACTCACAAAAAATGCATAAGTCCTTGGCGACTGATGAGTGGTTGACTACTCTACTTATGGAGTAGTATATGTGCTTATTTGTATTTGGCATCTTTTTCCATTGATGTCAAAGGGGGAGTATATAGTAAGGGGGAGCATATACTCTAGGGGAGTATATAGTCATGAAAATAAAAACACAGTCAAAGGAGATGCAACACTGAAGAGGAACCTTTGATGAGGATATTGAGAAAATTGTAAAAATAAAGAAGACACTTTTGGATTGATGGTGTTTTTAATCATATGTTGCCATCAATGTCAAAGCGGGAGATTGTTGGACATTTGCCTTTGTGCAAATAGTTGACTGTATGTTTGTCATTGATGACAACATATAGTATACAATAGTGTACTGTATTCACTTTTCAATATGGATATGTTGAAGCTTTGTGTGGTTGTTTTTATGTTTCAGACATAGTTATTATACCACGTTCATACACGCAGGTTTAGAAGTTCAGTTACAGTTGAGTTATGTTACTATGTTTACTAACCATAATTTCGGAGGATTATTTTTAGAAAGTCGACAATAATCTTATTGATTATTCAATTGCACCTATCTATGGGATATGTGTGTTCATATTCATGTTTAGTTATGAGTAAAATATGATTAACCTAAGGTGCTAAATGTGTTTCATCCCAAGTGTGACATTTGGGTAATTTTGGTGGAGCCGACTATGTGAAGCGATGCATCTATTCATTTTGAGTTGCGTAGTTCTAATTATATTGCATTCTTAGTTTAGCCGACAAGAGAAGCATTGAATGGATTCCTACAGCCGACATGATCATATCCTTTGAAGAAGATACATATCGAAGTTCATTTGTGATCACTTAGTGTGAATAATAAGAAAAGAGACAGGAAAACAAAAGAGCAAAATGCTAATTTTTTTGGGACAATAAAGTTATTTCATTCATCAGATAAAGATCTATGTGAAGAATTAGAGAATGCATACAATTCATTGGAACTAATCAAGATAGCAGGTGTACTCAAATAGTTCATTATCAGATATAATGTATATCTATTTTACTGAAGGTTGTAGCCTTCATCATAGCAGTGTGATTTTGGACAATAATTCCTCACCCCTAATAGGGTTATTTGTAAAAGAATCCTAACAGTGTCCAACCCTTAACCAGGTCAGTGTACTTATTGTAGTGTAAAGATCAAATCCTAAAAAGGTTGTAAGATCTTCTAACATGGATTATTATACTCTAGTACAGTTCTTTGTGGGTGCTAATTCCCACCAGGGTTTCTACCTATTTTGGTTTCCTCGTAACCAAAATTGTGGATTTCTATTCTGTGTTATCTTTTTGTATATATTCTTAATGTTATTATGTACTTAATTGGAGAAAAGAATTAAAACTAGTTGATAACTGATTCACCCACCCTCTCAGTTATCTCTTGGGACTATTCTAACACATTGTTTCTAGAGATGGATTAAGTATTGATCTTGAAAGGATAGATGCAATTGACAAGATCCCTTAGCCCAAGAATGTCAAGGGAATCCAATCCTTCTTTGGACATGTAAATTTCTTGAGGAGATTTATTGCTAATTTTCCTCAAACCAGTATTCCAATCTCAAGGATGATGAAGAAAGGAGCCAAGGTAGAATGGGATCAAGAAGCATGCAAGTATTTTTTAGATATCAAGAAGGCTATCAAGGATGCTCCAGTCCTAAGAATGCTAGATTATGGTAAGCCTTGGTGTAGAACACATGGTCTAGTGCTAGTGAGAGTCAACCTGAATCTGCTCCAAGGTCTCTTTAATGAACCTTATAGGGTATTATCAAACCCTACCTTGAGTATGTCACTAAGATATTCACCTCAAGTTCTCTATACCCAGTTCCCACCGTTAAACTACTATTTCATGTTTTAGAATCTACTAGGATACATTCATTCTCCAAGCTAAACCGACTGGTTCAACCTGGATGATAAAAAAAAAAAAATTGCTCATAGAATATAGGACAAATGCTCAAGATAGTTCCCAAATACTTTCTGTATTCCCTATTCACAATCTGAAATATATTACATGTAAAATTCCCTCTCTCTATCTCTCTTACAAAGTTTCAACTATGTGGCTATCTCTCAAAAATATCTCAGGCTCTCCAACAACTTCAACAACTTTTGTAAAGAAGGCATAGGAGATCAATAAATGACCCTATCATCACTCGAACAGGTGTCTCCCCCCATTGGGACAAAATAGACATGTTAGGAGTTATTTCAATTGACCCAGCTGGCCACAAAAGTCAAAACCCATGTCTCCTAGGTCGTGAACCAACATTACCGAGCACTAGACCGCCATTACCAAGCACTAGCATCGAGCGTCAAAACAAACCAAGTATTAACCCTGAGCAGCAACACCGAGAAACCTGTGTAGCATTCTTGAGAAACAAGGTAACCCAAGCAACGGAGTAACCTGAGAACATTCCCAAGTGACATACCTGAACAACATACCCAAGCAATCTTCCCAAGCGATAGAATAACCTGAACACTAGTGAAACCTGAGCAACAATGTAACCCGAGCACACCATATTTCTTCCCTTTCACAATTATGGTTCCTAGTTCCTTGGTTGGATTTCTAAAGGTTTAAAAACTACCTCAACACACACTTAAACTAAAAACAAGCTAAAAATAAACTATGGTGTTTGTTCACCAATTGACCTCGGTCATTACAAGAGTGGTAGAACAAAACACCTTATAAACAACTTAAAAAAACATTCTCTAACCTAGGTGCTCTTGAATCATACTCCCCAAACAAAATAAATCAACTTCTAGGTGATTGGGTCAAGTCAGGATTGATGCCTAACTTCTTGAAATTGGTTGCTTGCACCCATGTAGCCTCTGAATCAACTTGTCCTTTCCATTTGACTAGATGTTCCATGTAGGCCTTCTTTCTAGTCTGCTTTGCAACTCTAGAATTTAGAATATTCTCTGCCTTTGGTTTCAGTGCAACATGAAGTTTGAGTGCTTTGAGATCCTATGTATCTATTGTTAGATCAGAACCTCCTTCTAGAATTGGTCCTTTGTAGGACACCAGATCTGCCACATTGAAAATTGGAGATAATCCGATGTCTGCAGGAAGATCAAATTTATAAGCATTAGACCCATACTTTTCCAGAATTGCACAAGGGCATATCTTCCTCATCTAAAGTTTACTCAGAACTCCTTTCTGCAATCTTTCTTTGTTTAGGTGCACCATGACCAAATCTCCAAATTGAAATTGAACATCTCTTTTCCTTGCATCTACCTTCTGCTTGGTGTGAATTGTATTCTCCACTAATGCTTCCTTTACCGAATCATGGACCTCCTTCATGGATTGAGAAAAATCTCCTGCATACCCACTCTTTTTCACATTTCTTCCAAGATCCTTGAGCTTATATATACCCCTGGGATGAATTCCATCTACTATTTCAAAAGGTCTCTTTCCAGTGGATCTGTTGACTGTGTCATTGTATGCAAATTTTGCTTCAAAAAGTAACTGATCCCATGCTTTTCCATACTCCTTGGTGAGGCATCTCAAAATATTTACTAAACTTCAGTTCACCACTTCAGTTTGACCATCAGTCTATGGATGATATGTTGAGCTAAAGGAAATATTTGTACCATTCTTTTTCCATAAGGTTTTCCAAAAATGACTCATGAATTTAGAGTCTCTATTTGATACAATACCCAAAGGTAATCCATGTATCCTTACTTATTCTTTAAATAACATGTTTTCTATGTAACATGTATCATGTGTGGTCTTACATGGCACAAAATGAGCCATCTTTCTGAACCTATCCACAATCACAAATATGTTTTCCATTCCTTGCTTGGTCTTTGGTAGTGTGACTACAAAATCCATACTAAGGTATTCCCATGGTTTATTTGGGATAGGAAGGGGCTGATATAATGTTGCATTGGAGGAATTACCCATGGCCTTTTGAGAGACCATACAAGTCTCTACATGCCTTTGGACATCCTAATTCATTCTTGGACAATAGTAATACCTCTTGACCAACTCTAGAGTTTTATTCAACTCAAAACATGCACTTAATGAACCATTATTCTTTTCTTGTACTAGGTTCTCCCTCATTTAACCTCTTGGTACACTGAGTTGTCCTCCTTTAAATAAAATACCTTCTTGAAGAGTATACTCGGAGTACCCACTATGAAAGTGATTTTGATAATCTTGACATACCATATATGCTGCTAATAAGTCTTCATCTATTGGATACAGATCCTTGAAGTTGTCTATGCCAATGCTTCTTAGCTGAACTTCTTGTACTATGAGTAACCTTCTACTCAATGCATCTGCTACTTTATCTATACTCCCTTATTGTACTTTATGGAGAAGGTGTAAGCTTGGATGTACTCCACCCATTTCATATGCTTATGGCTTAGTTTATTTTGTGAACGTGGAAAAATCAAAGCTTGATTGTCGATAAAGACTACAAATTACTTGGGAAGGAGATAATGTCTCCACTTCCTTGGTTCTTGCACTAATGCATACAATTCCAAATTTTATGAGGGATACTTTCTCTTTTCATCACTAATTTTTTCATTGTGAAAGGCTACTGACTTTCCCTCTTGACTCAAGACTGCACTGACAACAATGTTACTAGCATCACATTCCACAGTAAAAAATTTGTCAAAAATAGGAAGTGTCAATATCAGTTGAGTCACTATCCTTTCCTTTAGATGCTTAAATCCTTCTTCAATCATCTCATTCCATTGTAACTTGGCTTTTATACCTCATTTTATTGTATCTAAAATAGGTGCGCTAATTTCACTAAACTGTTTGATGAACTTCCGGTAGAACTATGCCAAACCATGGAAGCTTCTTACTTTAGTAGCTGACTTTGGTGTAGGCCAATTCAATATTGCATCCACCTTACTTGTATCCATCTTCAAGTTACCCTCTGAGATTAAAAATCCCAAGTACACAACCTCTTTCTTCATGAACTCACTTTTTTTCCAAGTTGATTGTCAACTTTTCCTTATGCAATCTTTACATTACCATTTGTAGAGGTCTAAGATGATCCTCTTTTTTTTTTGAACACTAGGATGTCATCTAAGTACACCACAACTCATTTTCCACTAAATTTTCTCAAAAAATCATTCATGAATCTCATAAATGTGCTTAGGCATTTGAAAACCCAAAAGGCATAACAAGCCATTCATACAGTCCCTCAGTAGTCTTAAAAGTAGTTTTCCATTCATCTCCCCTTTAATTCTTATCTGATGATGCCCACTCTTAAGATGTATCTTGGATTAATATCTGTCTCCACCAAGACAATCCATTAAGTCTTCTATGGTTGGTATTGGGAACCTATACCAGATAGTAATGCTATTTATGGCCCTGGAATCAGTACACAACCTCCAAGTACCATCCTTCTTTGGGGATAAGACCGTCGGAACATCACATGGAATTATGCTCTCTCTAATAAACCCTCGGTCAATTAGTTCTTGGATTTGGTTAGAAATCTCTACATTTTGTTGTGCGGTCATTTTATAAGCATCTTTGTTTGGAAGTGAGGCTCCTAGGATAAAGTCAATTTGATGACTAATAGATCTCTCAGGTGGTAGGGTATCTAGTTTTCCATCACTAATTATGGTAGGGTATTTAGCTAACAATCTTTGGATCTCTAAAGGAAATTCTTCCCTCTTATTTCCCTTTCCACTCTTTGGTTTCAAAACTAAAGCAAATCCCACTCCATTTTCTTCTTCTAATGTCTTCAAGAATTCTTTCTCTCCCACCAACAGTAAGTTGGGACCCCTTTTCTTCTCTTCCTCTTCTTCTAAGATTGACTATACCCTAAAAG
The DNA here is from genome assembly GCA_018584345.1 of Thuja plicata. Taxonomy (NCBI): domain Eukaryota; kingdom Viridiplantae; phylum Streptophyta; class Pinopsida; order Cupressales; family Cupressaceae; genus Thuja; species Thuja plicata. Next base: position 342,742 of record MU219851.1, on the reverse strand, counting down.
TTATTCCATCTTTCTTGAAGGAATAGGACTTCTTAGCTCCATCATGCACTACAGCTTGGTCAAACTTCCAAGGTCTACCCAATAACATATGACACACGTCCATGGGCAGGACATCACACAATACTTTGTCCTTATACCTCCCTATAAAAAATCATAACCAAGCTTTCTCATTGACTATTACATGTTGATGTTTATTCAACCAAGTAACTCTATAAGGATTAGTATGATGAATCCTTATCAATTTTAACTTCTCAATAGCTTCCAAAGACACTATATTATCAGTAGAAGCTGAATCTGTGATAACTTTACAGACCTTACCAGGTACCTTGTAGTTGACTCGAAACAAAGATATTATTTGGCTTGGCTCTTCCTTGATGGGTTCTCTAAGGAGTGCTCTGCAAACCATTAAATTCTCCCCCATTTCAGAACCTATGATGACTTATGCTTCCTTACTAATATAAGATTCTTCCTACATACTGTTGGCTCTTTTCTCTCCTCCTTCTATAGTAGATCTCTTTGTAGGACATTGATATGCAGGATGCCCAACCTACGGACAGTTATAGGACTTCATCAAAGAGAAGTAAGATCCTCATCCGTGATTATTGGTTTCTCATCTTGAACTATTATTTGAACCTCTTCCTTGGTTGTAACCACCTCTAGTGTTACTGGATTCTCCTTGATTCTTGATGAGTTTGGACTCACTCTAGTTCATAGCCTCAAAATTCCTTCCTCCATATCCTCCTCTATGACCTCTATTATCTCATCCTCTACCTCTACTATTTGATTCTTTCTTCTTCTAGAACTTCTCTTCCACCATGAGGGCTAGCTGATAGCATTGGTGTATAGTCTTGGGGCTTAAGAGACTGATCTCTTCTTGAATACTTCATTTGAGGCCATTCAGATATCTTGTCACTTTTAGGCTCTCCTCTTCCATTACATGGGACCTTAAGCATAGCTTGTGGAATTCTTATGTATAGGCACTGACTTCTAAGTCTTTCTTTCTCAGATTCTTCCTTTTCTTGTGCAACTACACTTCATCATCAATAGGAAGATAAGTTTCTTTCATCTTAGCCACCATACCTTTCCAAATGGTTATGGGGTTCTTTCCTTCTTTATTCCTTTCATCTTGGAAAAATTTACACCAAGTGAGAGAAGTTCCTCTCAATATTTTCTTGGATTATCTAACTTTATAAGCTTCGGTCACACTATCACAATCAAAGTGATTCTAGAGAGATTATATCCATTCCATGATTAATTCTGGATCTATCTTGCCACTAAATAGAGGTACACCTTCTAAGGACTTACCACTCATTTTGTTCAACGCTTTCAAGAATGGCTCTTCTTGAATAATAGGGCCTGGGTCTTGTATTATGTCTTCCTCCGCCACTAATTTACCCTTTTCATCAGCTTCTTTCATCACTTCACTGACTTTTGTAGTTTGAATATGCACTTCTTCTAACTTACATGCCACTTTGGCTAACTGTTCCTTCAGGAGTCTGTTCTCCTCCTTCTTCTCTCTGACATCTCTTGCTAGCTCTGCATTGGACACCATGTTGGATGAATTTACAGGCTCTTGTGAAAATAACACCAAAACAACACAAGCCCAATCTTAAGTGGCTCTAGTAATAATCTAGTGTAGAACACACGGTCTAGTGCTACTAAAATTCAGCCTGACTCTTCTCCAAGGTCTCTTTAATGGACCTTATAGGGCATTCTCAAACCCTACCTTGAGGAAGTCACTAACATCTTCACCTCAAGTTCTCTAGACTTGGTTCCCACTGTTTAACTACTATTTCATGCTATAAAATCTATGAGGATAGATTTATTCTCCAAGATAAACCCAATGGTTCAACTTGAATGACAAAACAACACAAATTGCTCATAGAATACAAGACAAATGCTAAAGATAGTTCTTAAATACTTTTTGTATTCTCTATTCACAATTTGAAATCTATTACATGTATAATTCCCTCTCTATCTCTCTTAAAAACTTTCAACTATATAGACATCTCTCAAAACTATCTCGCGCTCTCCAACAACTTCAACAAATTTTGTAAAGAAGGCATGGGTGATCAATAAATGACCCTCCCATTATTGGAATAGGTGTCACCGCCCATCAGGACAAAAGTGACACGTTAAGAGTCATTGCAATTGACCCAGGTGGCCACAAATGTCAAAACCCATGTTTCCTGTGAACCCATATTACCGAGCACTAGACTACCATTACCGAGTTCTAGTGTCGAGCGTCAAACCAAACTGAGCATTAATCCCAAGGAAAAACACCAAGAAACCTATGCATCATTCTCGAGCAACAAGGTAACTCAAGCAATAGAATAACCTAAGCACATTCCCGAGTGACATACCTGAGAAACATACATAAACAATCTTCTCAAGTGATAGAATAACTTGAACACCAGTGAAACCCCAGCAACAGTGTAAACCGAGAACACCATCTTACTGTCATTTCACTAATTATGGTTCCTAGTGCCTTGGTTGGATTTCCAGAGGTTTAAAAACTACCTTAACACACACTTAAACTAAAAACAAGCTAAAAAGAAACTATGGTGTTTTTTCATCGATTGACATCAATCATTACAAGAGGGGTATAACAAAACACCTCACAAACAACTTAAAAAAAATGTTCTCTAACCTAGGTGCTCCTACACCAATCCTTTGCAAATTTTCTCCTTTACTTTATATAATATTGTTGCTGTAGTATTATTACAAAAGAATTCAAAGGGTTTTGAGAAGCCCATTTCCTTTTTTCGTAAGTCCTTGCAAGAAGAACTTAAATATGACCTCATGGAAAAAAAAAATCTTATGCTTTAGTCAAAGCTGTTAAAGCTTTTAGGTGTTATTTGGTAGGGGAAACTATAGTTTCTTATGTTTCTATTTCTTCTATGAAAGATATTTTAGTCCAACAAGAAGTGTCAGGGAGGAGATGTAGATGGATAAATAAGATTCAAGAATTTAGCATTGATATCCATATTACAAAGTTGGCTAGGGGAATGAGACTTAAAAAATGTCATGGCCCAAAGCAATTTGGATCCAATCACATAAATATGTTGGAGGAGGACTAAAGGCCCTATATTTTTGATATGGATTGCTATGACTGGTATAAGGATATTGTTGGATATTTTTAGAAAAAAATTTTGCCCCTTGATATGGATGAAAACTAGAAAATGACAGTTACATTTCATGTTGTTAAGTATGAAATAATTCAAGGACAACTATGGTGGAGGAGCAATGATGGAGTACTTCTCAAATGTGTAGATTTTGATAGATTTAAGAGCTTGATGGAACAAATGCATGATGGTGCATGTGGAAGCCATTATATGGCTAAGACTACTGCACATAAAATTATTAGATTTGGTTTTTGGTGGCCAACTATCTTCAGAGATTCCCACAGTTATGTTAAGAAATGTGATGCCTGCCAAAGATTTGTAGGTAGGCTAAAGTTTGTGGGAAATTTTCCTTTGAAGCCTGTTATAGTGGAAGCACCTTTTCAAAAATGGGGAATGGACTTCATTGGTGAGATTTCAAACAACTCAAGTGGAGGTGATTCATGGATTTTAGTAGCAACTGATTATTTTACTAAGTGAGTTGAAGCAATCCCCACTAGAAGAGCTACTAGTAAGAGTGTGATTTATTTCATGCTACAAAATGTCTTGATTAGATTTGGATGTCCAAAGAGTATTGTGGTGGATAATGCAATGTTCTTTAGATCAAAAGAGTTAAGTTCTTTCTGCTAATAGTGTGGGATCCAAATCTCTTACTCATCCCCATATCATCCACAAGGGAATGGCCAAGATGAATCCAACAATAAAATTTTGATAAAATTATTAAGAGGACATTGGATAAGAACAAGAAAGCCAAGGATTCAAAATTGCAGCTAGCACTATGGGCTGATAGAGTAACAGTCAAGAAAGCTATTGGTTGTACACCTTTTGATTTGGTGTATGGTATTCATGCTAGGTTGCCTCAAAACAATCTATTACAGATGTACAAATTTTTCCAAGAGTATGACGAAGAGATGGATGATGATATGAGAATTAGAATGGATAATTTGATATAGCTAGATGAATCAAGACATGATGCACATGACAAGAATGTTCAGTTGCAATTGTAGTATAAGAATTTGTTTGTCACAAGAACAACTGTCAAAATTTTTGAAGTTGATGAATTCGTCCTGATGTGGAATGTCAGACTTGAAGATAAATGAAAACATGGTAAGTGCGACCCTATTTGGCTTAAACCATATATTATTGACACTAAATGGGGTTCAGATTCTTATATTCTTAAAGATCTGGTCAGAAATGTTTTGGAATCGCCAGTTCATAGACAATTCTTAAAATTATACTTCTCTTGAAGTCTCAAAACCATGAGCATTAGGTTGTAAATATGACTTTTTAGTTTTATGGTGTGTGTTTTAGGTTAGGTTTCTTTCTTGTAGGTGGTCTTCTTGTCCCTAAGATAATGTATCCTTTCCATGATTGCAAGAGGCATGCATCCCTAGATAGAGCCACTGTTAGCACTTGCAAAATTTTTCATGGTTCCAAGCAATTTCACCTCGTCTCTACAATTATTTTTAGCCTCTGGCTAAAGCCCTAAGTCTTGTTGTGTCAAAATTTGGCTAAAACCCTGAATGATCATGGCTCATTCTAATTTTAAATTACTTTTCCAAGTTAGTTAATTAGAGTTTTAAGTCATGTGCACTTTTTTGGACATTTATCTCTTAATCTCGTAACCCTAACCAAAAATTCTTTTTCATTGAACGATTAAGCACAAGCTTTCAATCAAGTTCTCTTTAAGTTTTCAACTCATAGCTGGCAGGTAATCTCGGGATAAAAGTCAAAGTCATGGAATATTTGGAGATTTCACGTGCACCATAGATCTTTCTCTCTCTCTTGGTCTTGCTTGTGTGGTTGGCACATGATCAGTAGACAAAGGTGATTTTAGCCTTTTAATTTGGGTATTCAGTGAGGGTCATTGATCTTTGTATTTTCAAGTCATGATCTTGTGGTTGACGCTAAGTCTACGAATGTAACCTGAGTCAAGATTTTCTTTCAGCGAACTTGAGACTTAGTTAGTCAAGGCAAGGTTACTTCTTCTCTTTGGTCATGAGACCTCTAAATGCACCTGGGGTTAAGTGAAATGTGTCAAGATTAAACAATGGTTGTTGATCTTGCTAGAGATGTGTGCTTCACGCTAAGTCTCAAAATCAAATGGCAAGTACAAATATATTTAGTGATTATGCCCAGGTCTTTGATGCAGGTTTAATCCAAGAGTGTCCATGTGATCTCATGATATACCGAGAGTTAGCCTTTTCTTTTGGAAAATTTGAGACTTCTTTAGTCACGCAATATCTACATTTGACTCGAGTTAAGGTTAACTTGCCGAGATTATGTTTTTTCCTTCATTTTTGCAATCTCCAAATGGAACCAGGGTTATTCAAATTTGTTGACGGGACTTTGGTGACCGGGTTCGCCAGCAAATGTAAGTTGTCACCGAGTACCAAGGTACCGGCCAACTTCGCCTACAAAGGTTGTCTGGGGAAATGAGATTCCCTGGGCCTCCAAGAACCTAAGGGTCAGGTCTTGACAGTGCGGGGCTCAGTTAGGAGATGTGACTATTTTTGAGGGGGATAGCTGGTTTCTTCAACTCGTTCTCTTCAGGGATTCAAATAGGTGAGGCTTCTCCAAGCACTCTTACACTTAGAAAATAAACTGAAAAAGATCCTACAAAGTTAGAAATATTTGATCTACCTATAGTTATGTTAAACATTCAATACATCAATAATGCTCTGATATACTACACTAAATACCAAAGAATTACACAACTATTAGTTCATATTTTATTAGTAGCAAGGGAAAAGAGGTCGTCAATCTACTTAAAGTACCAGAGCAAAAGACATGAAGAACATTAAACATAAAATACTATTAACTCAAAAGACAAAGTGCCAACAACATCATTGCAAGAACTCTCTCTTCTTCATTAACATTCCTTCCAGCAATCACTCGTGCGTGGTACAATAGTGGAGCCCAGGGAGCATCTAACTACTAAAAGCTTAAAGACCAAGGAGCATTGAGGCCTACAACTGAAATGAAAATACTGCTTTTCTATTACTTCTGGATTGCAAAATCATCAATTTTGCTGACCCTTGGAATAGGGCCGGACTTATTATTTATACACATTTTCCTTCTAACCCTAACCCTAACCCTATTTTACATCTTTCCATAAAATATATTATCCGGTGGCCGGTACTACCTATACCACTTTACAAAAGATCTCAAGACAGAGAAGGTCTAACATGTCAGAAGAATAAGAGAAGAAGATGGAGTGGAAGAATTGGCCTCGAGCAGAGAGTCGGGAAGGAGAAGGAAGAAATTTGATTCCCTAGGGATCGAGGTTATATGCCTCATAAATGAGAAAAGTGACACCCTATCTCCAATGCACCAAGTGTACTTCTGAAATGATACCTCGGGAAGACCAACTATCAGAAAACTTCTCGCTAATCTGACGTGCCTTGATGTAGCTAACTACCCTCTGAAAAAATTTATTAACTTCTTTCAAAGTGACCGGTTGGCCCTTGGGACCGGGACACAGATCACCGAAAGAATACAAAAATGTAGGATCCTAGACTTCAAGATCTGGGAACTTACATTCCAAAAGAATAACGAATACAAAAACACTTAGGTTTTCTCTGCCCCCCAGAGAATTTTTATTGTTGCTTATTGTCATTGAAGTTCTAGAGGAGATGAGAGATTCCATCTTCATCAACTTCTTTAAGGCCATCCCACCGGTACTTAGCCACCTCAATCTTTTCCCCTAGGTCCAGAACATTCCCCTTAAATTCATCAACCATCTTTTCCACATCATGGCCACTGAGTACCATGCGATTTAATCTCATTATTTGGGCTCCATCTATTCCTTCTGGGGATTGATACCTTGATTCCATTAGCTCATCAGACTTCCCCAAAGCATACTCCTCCGGTGTGCATGTGTCGGTGCTGGATGGATCAACTCCAGAAACCTTCATAACAAAATACTTGTACAAGTTGAAAGAATATTGTACTGCATTAACTTTATCTCGTAGAGTCCCCACCAGTTGCTTGATTATCCCCAATGTGAGGTCAAGTCTGGAGTGCTGGGTTCTCACAAAATTGAAGGACTCTTCCCCCAAAATTCCTGATTCAGAAATGATATCTTCTCTGAGGCCGAGGAGCTCTTCTAATTCAACTTTCCATGCCTCATAATTTTTTATGTCACCCTCCCATATGTTGATAATAGTTTTGGCCTGATGCAAAACATGGTGAGCCGCATGTAGGTCCGGGAGGGTAGACACCAGGAAGTGCTGGACATTTCCCAATTGTAAGGTGACCCATTCGTCAACCACTTGGGCCTTATTTTTCATCCCCCGTGGTGATTCTATGTCATTCTGCGGCAGTGGTGCATCAAATGTAGAGGCCCCCAGAGGTATAACATTGATAGGCCGAGCCATCTCAGTTTGCAACCCCATAAGGTTTGCATTTTTCTCTTTTTCTTCCTTGTGCTTTTGCGCCTCCTTTTCATAACAAGCCTCTACTACCTTGGCTGCTTCTTTTAATAGGTCTACCTCACCCTATTTTCCCCTCTTCCCTAGTGACACCTCTATGATATTATAATCTCTAGCTTTGGTCGTTGCTTCATCTGTGTCTGGGGGATATGTTGCTATCACTGCAACTATTTCTCCACCCGGCCCGGTTCAAAGAGTGTGAACTGTCCGGGCTTTCTTGGCCTTTGGCGGGTTTTTGGCCTAAGCCATCATCTTGGCCAGAGAAAGATGGGCTCTGGGGGTTGGTGGGGTCTTCCTTTTTCTGGTTTCTATTAGCCATTATGGCGGTAGGGGTGGCTTATTAGCTAAAGCTTGTTCTTATGGCCTCTCCCTGATATCCTTCTGTGCCTCCTCGGTAGTGTGGGTCTTGCCTGACTCTTTTCCTATATCCTCTGATTCATTGGAAACATTTCCCCTGGTGGCATCTATTTCTTCTGCCCCACCATCTGTATCTTCAGCCATATTTGGGTCTTCATCGGCCGCCTCGGGGGTTTCTTCTTCTTCTTACTACTGTTCTTCCTCATCCTCTATTGCTAGGGTGTCCTTTTCTACCAGTACATCCTTCGGTAGTGGGGGAGGCAATGGGCCAAGGTTTAACATTTGGGCCGCAGTGATTACCTCCCTAAAGGTTACCTTTGGGAGTGGCATTTGGAGCATGACAGTTGGGGTCACAGTTGTTCCTGAAGGTCCAATTTCCCTAGCCAATTCCATTTGCTCACTTTGTTCTTGTTGGTCCACTCCTGTATCCTGTATCTCTGGGACTTTGGAGGCAATGTCTTGTTCTATCTCTTTCTCTTCTTCTGCCTGCTCATCCTGTTCCTAGGAAGGTTCCTATTCTGGAGCTTCTTCTTGCTCTGGGATTTCGGTCTCCGGCTACTCAACATCCCCCTATAAATTTCTGAACTCGTCAGTTGTAAAAACATCATCAAATTCATCTTGCAGGGGAGGATTGGCTAGGACATGAGTAGGCTCTGGTTCCCTCTCTGGTTCTAGGGAGTCAGAAGAAAGGATTTGAACTTGTGGGATCTGAGGCATCCCCAGCTCTAGCTCTGCCTTGGGCTTTGGGTTGAGCCTTTTATTTTTCCTAGTGACTAAGGGTGGCCCCACATCCCTTAGTACTGCTTTTTCTTCTGGATCCACCCCTGTTTCCCTAACCATTAGGGTCCCTAGTGAAGGGAAGGAGGGAGGACGAACTAGTCCGGTCATGAGTACCAAAGTAGCTAGTCGTGTGATTAAATTCTCCCTCATCTGCTGGGAGGCTGCTATCGATTGCTTCAGCTGTTCCTTTATTGGGGTCTCCCACACAGTTGGGGTCTCCATTATTCCTTTTCCCCTGTCTCCTCCTTGTGAAGAAGTCCTGGCTCCCGGGGTTAACTTTCACACCGGTTGGGCAGCCCTACGGACACCCCCGGGGCACACCTTCTTAAAGTAGACGTAGCTGTGTTCAACCATGTCACGGGTGAACTATTCAATGGTGGGCCCCTCCTAGGCATTCTAGTCCACTGGTGGGAGGGCCAAATTATCAATCCTTTTTTCTTTGTACTAGGGATCTATTGTGGGTCCAAAGTCTGAGATGTCCTCTAGAAATCTCTAGAGCTTTAACCTTTCCATCATTCCCATGGTCATCCAGATGTAATGCTGGCTCTGGACCTCCATGTCATCCTGACAATATTCCCAGAAGTCTTCCATGTGGTATTGGTGGGATTCTGATGCCCGAGGAAGTGCCGATGCAATTTTTCCATGCGGGTCAAAATTCTTCCACGCCAAGTAGAATTCTACTAAGTTGTAGCTTTTGAGCTCATTGTCTGCTTCCTTGGCTACGGCCAGACTACAAGAGTAATTTCCACAAGTAATTGGGAATGGGATGTTTGTCACCTTCTTCAAGGTGTAGAAGGCATGTAGGTCCATTATTTGTCTGCAATATTCTAAAAGAATTATCTTGTTCCCACAATGTTTGGGTAACAAGTAAGGATTCCTAGAGAAACCAGTTACCCTTATGTATGTATGTTGCTGGAACTATATATAATAATGGTTGTAGCTTCTGACCAGATTCATCACCTCTATGGAGAGGCGGTATCTTGCATCCTGGGTAGGCATGAGTAGGTTGTAATAGATAAAGGCATCAGTCACATGACAAAAATTGGGGAAACTGGCCTCCCATTGGATTTGTGGGAAAAATTCCCAGGGAGCCTTTTGACCTGGGCCAATCCCAAGTACGCCCGATGTAAGTAATCCATTGGTGGCGGGCCGTTGTTGCGCCAGGGCCTAGAGAACATAAGAAGTCATATAGAACTTCCACTTTTGAACCACCTATAGAAACTAAGAATCTACATGGTTGGAGATGATGGCGGCCCAATCAAAATATTCTCCCTTGGTGGAGATGCCAAGCAGAAAATAGTACATCCATGCTAAAAATTCTTGGGCATGGGGTTTCCCGAAGACCCGAGATAGTGCTATTATCCCCATTTGGATACTTTCCTTAAATTCAAACCAGGGGAGTTCTAGCTTCATTCTCTTTAGATCCCTCTTCAGGGTCTTGATCTAGTTGTTATTTATGTATATTCGGGTTGCTTCCTCCAATGGTTTGAACTACACTAAGGCATCTACTCTGGTAACCATAGTTGGTTTGTCAAATTGAGGGATCCTGAAGCCCATTTGGAAGGTAGCAGCGTCGAGAGACACCCTAGGGGTAGGATACCCGGTGGGTTCCTGGACTGCGAGCATGACGGCCCGGATAGAAGAGTTGTAATGTGCTGCAAGTGTGAGGATTAACTCTGGAGACTAAACTAAGCACAAAAAATAGTCGGTCTTGAGGATCCTAGAATACTCGATGTTGATCGCCAGCGGATCCCTAGACTGCCGCTGAATGTACATTATTTTCACTAAGGCTTGCATCTCGGCCCACATCCTGACGCTGGTGTCGGTGATCAATTGAACTTTGGAATTGATCCTTGATCCCATGATGGCATTTTCCTTCACATATTTCATACCGAGGGGCAATTTTTCCAAGGCCCTCTCCATTTTAGATTTTACGGCTACCCTAGTGACCACCGCAGAAGGAAGTTCCAGACTCCCAGGTGGTGAAGATGTGGAAGCCTCAGACATGATGGAAGTATATTGTTCTAGAAACCTGTAAGGCAAGGTGACCATCAGAATGTATAGATAAATAATACTCTGGGATCTAGAGATCTTACCACCATGGCTCTTGTTTTCCCTGAGAAGTTAGTTTAATTCAAAAATCCTAGAAAGTATATATATTTTGCAAACTTGAAATTTAACCAATATCCGGGCCTGGGGGTCTCACTATACTTGGAAAAAGAAAAACATGGGTTGGGTGAGGGTAAGAGACCCTGGGGTCTAGAAAAATAACTATTGGAAGGTGTGGGAAAAGTGAACCATCAGGCCCATGTGGGTGTCACGTGGCTATGCAATAAATGGAAGTTATGGCGATGGCGACGGAGCCAACTGTCTGAACACGTGAAAAGTGGAGGCCACTTGGACAGTTTTGAATGCATACGTGGGATGTAAATGGGACTATAATTAAGGCTGGTTTATGAGGAGAGAGAAAACCACTTGGTTGAAACCAACCAAGAGCTAAGTTTCAACCAGGTGGTATCGTACATGGAACAATCTCATGAATTTTGTGAATGAGAAAAGAGGAAGCATGATGAGCTTATTCAAAACTAGGTGGATATACATGAAATATACATCATATATAACATATATACATCAGGGCTGAAAGGTATATACATGTAGAATGGAAGGATATACATTAAAATACACTAAATACATGGTAGAGCCAAAATAGAATGACTACCCTAAACCACAATGCACAAAAAAAGTACAAGCATATACATCATTTACACTATCTACAGAATATACTACACCTGCACAGAGGGTGAACAACCCTCTGGCAGAGTCGACCCACCAACGGGCGGTGAACCAGACGCAGAAATAGAATGAAAACACAAGACGGAAAGAAATACAAACAAAAGCCAATGGAACACAACAAAAAAGAAAGAAGACAGAGGGAAACCAGACACCAACCTAAAAACCAGAGAAAGACAGGAAGGTAAGGCACCTGCAAATGCTCTGCAATAGCTTCTACCTTCAAAGGATCACCACTTCACACTCAAAACCACCTACAATTGCGCAAAATGTTTCAAAATAGCTCGCACTAGACTCTGCTCAAATCGTTGTAATATCGCTCTAAAATCACTGTGATTGCCTAAGTATCGTAATTGAGGTAATTGTGAAAATGATAGGTGATTTATATTTATAGCCGGGGTAAAACCAAGTTACCTTTCCTTTTGCAAACTCCAGAACAAGCCGACCTCTGGACTTCGGGCCTAGGGATTCCATGCGACCATACCTTCTTATGGAAAGAAGACATCATGGCAAAGAATCCCAGAGTCCTGAATCTAACTCCTGGACAAAAGACAACCAACTCCAAGACCGGGTCCTAGAGACACGAGGGACAAAAAGAAACAAAAAGAAAAACCAACACCGTGGGAAAGAAAACCTGGGGAAGGAAGACAAAGAAATAAAGGAAAGACAAGGCCAGAGCCAAAATAGAAAACAAAAAGGGGGACCCAACATTTTGCACACAAAATGTAGGGACGGGGTTGCAGGGCATAAAAAATGGTGACTATCTGGGATGGATGCCTTAGCACATTCGAGAACTACAGAATCTCTGGTTAGCAAAAACTAGAACAAATCATTACTTGAAGTACCTTACTTGTAAAGAGTAACCTGTCTGAGAAAATCTGACCATACGCGATTTAGTCCGTGATCTTTTCATCAGTGGTGAAGTGTGTGCTTTGGAAGGAAACCAAGCCGATGACCTTTGGGAGAAGTAGAGAAGATGCACTAAGTATATCAAACCCTAAAGTCATCAAATTTTCTTATTTCTCGCGGAGACCAGAGTTTTATCCCATTTCTTTTTCTTGTATGTTTCTGGGCAGGAGGGCGGTACTTCTTTCACCATCAAGCTAAAGCTTAGCTAAATTCAATGGCGGTACTTATTTCACCTTTCTGACCACCTTAATGTACTGAATGGGGGAGAAAAACTCTAGACCCAGAAAGAATCTCTTAAAAGTTCAGACTTGGGTCAACCAACTAGTGCAACCGATCTACCCTCGATGTGTCTGATTACTTGTCCCTTACTTTTATTTCACTGATTACCAGATTTCTAGAGATAAACCTGGTGGAGATTAATCATAATGTACTACCAAACTCATAAAATAACTCCAGAGACCAGACCGATTCTATCATGCTAACAATAGATTCTTAAGTTCACTGTGTTAAAGACAACGTCTTGGAGACTAGATGTTATGCGAAGCCTACCAATCCTCACAAAAGGGAGAGAAAAATGCCAGAACCCAAAAAGAAGACAAGAAAAGAAAAGAAAGAAAAGAAGGGTGATCCCAAAGGATGGCCATCAAGATTATTTACAAGGCAAGGTACCTCCAAAATGAGGCACCGGGAGAGAAATATTTACAAGCTTGGAACTTTACATAAAATACAACTTTGGGCAAACTAACCTTATTCGAAATAATGTTTGAGAAACTGTCCATTAATGGGAAATGGGATAGGTTCTCCAGTCATAGTGTTAAGGTGGTAGGTATTTTACCCATAGATCTCTGAGATTAGGCATGGTCTGAGCCAGAGCCGTTGGAACTTGGTATACTTTCCTTTCTTTTCCCGGGCCTTGTCCCACAGCAGGAAAAAGTCTAAAATTTGAAAGGCCTTATATTGGGCACTTTGATCAAACCATCATTTTACCACTGCTTGATGATGTGCAAAATGTTCAAGGGCTACGTCTCATTTTTCTTCCATCTGCACCAGGTTTAGGAGCCGAACCTCCATGATATTATCTCGGTTGTTGAATTCCCGCATAAACTACAAAACTAAGATTTGTAAGTTGATTGGGAACACTGGGTTCTAGCCATAAAATAGATGGAATGGAGACATTCCCAAGGTGGCCTTAATTCAAATGTGATCTTCCCAGAGGGTGAATCTTAGCTTTTGGTGCCAATCCCTGAGATTCTGTTCTAGCAGGTGTTTGATCACTTCAAGTAGATTTTTTTTCGTCGATTCAGCAACACCGTTTCCCTGGGGGTAATAGTTGCTGGAAAAATTTAGAGTGATCTTCCAATTTTAGGTCCACTCAAGTAATTGCACCCAAGAAAATGTTGGACCATTGTCACACACTATGGTGAAGGGCATTCCAAATCTCATGAATATGTTTTCCTCCAGGAATTTAATAAATACGTCTGTTGTGTTGTTTTTGTAAGGTATAGCTTCAGACCATCGGGTGCAGTAATCAATTGCAGTCAGGATGTATCGGTGGTTGGCAGACAAGTTGGGGTTGATTTCCTTGATGAAGTCAAATTCCCATTGGGTGAAGGGCCTAGCCTCAAAGACTGGATGTAAAGGCATAGCCGGATTATGCTCACGGTGTGCCATGATTTAACAAGTGTGGCATCTCCGAACGTGAGTGTAAACATCTTTAAATATACAGGGCCAATAGTATCTAGCCTAAAGGATCTGATGGGCAGTGGCATCATCTGAGCCATGCCTAGTCCCAAACTATCCATGGAATTCTTTAATCATTTTTGTAGCTTGGTCCCTATCAATGCACTGAAGGTACACTCCCTCGTAATTCCTACGGTAAAGCACAAAGTTTTTGATCATGAAGTGAGCACTTTTCATTCACAAAGTGAGGCATTTATTGGGAGGTAACCCCTCTAGGCATTTTTGTTTATCATTAAGTACACCAAATCTGTGTACCATGGGTCTCAGGCGATGGACTCCACCATGTAAGTTTGACATTCTATGCAGGGAGTTTCCTCTTCCATTGCTCAACTTAGTCCCTGGCCTCAGAATATCTTCATGGGTTGCATTTCTAAGTCATATTCCTTGAGGATGGCCATCTATTTTCCCTAACTTTCACCCAATTCACTCTACATCAGCAGAGATTTCATAGCCTGGTCCGGGATGATAGCATGTACCTTGCTCCGAAGTATATAATGCCAAAATTTCTTCATGGCACGAACAAGAGAAAATGCCTATTTTTCCATTGATGAGTACCAGACTGTGGCATTCTTGAAGGGGGAGCTCATGAAATCTATGGGTCATTCTTCCCCTTTGACCTTTTAAGTTAGTACTACCATGATAGAATGTGGCAAAGAAAAGGAGTAAATGTAGAATGGGAGGGAGTAGTCCGCACTAGCTAGGACAGGTGCCTCCATTATCATCTGTTTGATCTGGGTGAATGCCCACTTTGCTTCAGGACTCCACTCAATCTTGGTATCATTTTTCATCATCTCGTTGAGTGGTTTGACTATCTCAGCAAATCTAGTGATGAACCGCCAAACAAAGTTGATCTTTTCGAAGAAGGATTGCATCTCTTTCTTGCTGCTAGGCATTTGTAGGTTTAGTAGTGCTTCGACTCTCTCAGGGTCAATGGATATACCCTTCTTAGAGACAATATGCCTAAGCAATTTCCCTTCGGTGACCCCGAATATGCACTTCTTGGGGTTGAGGGATATTCCATACCAGTGACATCTCTCACAGATCTGGGCGAGGTGGGCGGAATGGTCACGTCTGTCCCAGGAAAAGATAGATAAATCATCCATGTAGATGATTATACACCGATTCATAAGACCCTCAAATGCAATGTCCATAGCCTTTTGAAATGTGGCCCCCACATTAATTAAGCCAAAGGGAATCCTCCGATATGTAAACATTCCCCACTTGGTGGTGAACGTCATTTTATCTCTATCTTCGTACTTAACCATGACTTGGTTATATCTGGAGTACCCATCCAAGAAAGACATCTTTTGGGATCCATTCACTATTTACAACACCTCATCCAACGAGGGCAGAGGGTGATTATCCTTCTTGGAGGCCCTATTCAAGTTTTTAAAATCCACGCAAAGGCAAATTTCACCGCTCTTCTTTCTCACAGGGACCAAATTAGCAACCCACGTAGTGTGCCAGATTGGAAAGATTATTCAGGCTGACAACAATTTCTCCACCTCTTGACAAATCAAAGGCTTGATCAGTGGGTTGACTGGTCATTGCTTTTGCCAAAAAAGGCTTAGCATCAGGTTTCAGGGGGATGGTATGAGTCATAATGGATGTGTCATATGTTTTTAAATCCTCATATTCCCATGCAATTACGTCTATGTATTCTTGGAGAACCACGAGAATCTTCTCCTTCTCCTTAAGGGAGCAGGAGGTGCCAATGTGTATCATCTTTTCTTCACCGGGCTGGCCGATGTTTACTTTCTCAAATTTTTCTCCCTCAGAGGAGGATGACATCTTTTCCTGGTCCTAAGGGTCTGAGTCAAAGATATGTTCAA
The DNA here is from genome assembly GCA_018584345.1 of Thuja plicata. NCBI lineage: Eukaryota > Viridiplantae > Streptophyta > Pinopsida > Cupressales > Cupressaceae > Thuja > Thuja plicata. The sequence continues at coordinate 326,779 of MU219851.1, read as the reverse complement.
GCACGACCATCCCCTTAGGGATGGTGTTGGTAGGTAGGTCCATGATTCCATCATCTTCATTACCCTGTCCAATATCATCATGGTCTTGTTCCTCCACTGTCTAGTCCTCAAAGACACCAACATTGGCCATGAAGGCTAGGATATGTTGATCATCCTCAAAAACCTGAAAGTGGGTGACATTATCTAGGATGGACGGGGTGGGGATCATCTCGATGGAGAATCTCCAGAGTCATGAGATGGCCATGGGCTCCAATGTGCTAGCAGAAACAACAAGGGTATCCAAGACATAATTCTATCGCCGGGGAATAAGATCAATGTCGAAGGCATAAAAATCTTCAATAAGGCTCCATGCCCAATTGTGATATGTAGCCAACCTTTTGTCATGACATGTATACTAACTCCGGACCTATTTGAAAATCAACTCTAAATCACCCAGAGCCTGGAGGCAGGTGATCCCTTTCATTAATGCAAATAAGAGTCCTAGGATCAAAGCTTCATACTCTGTAATGTTGTTTGTGCAGTTGAACTATAGCCTGTAGGATGCGAGGAAGGATTTCCCTTGTGGGTTGATTAATTCTACTCCGGCCCCATAGCCTTGTTTGGACTGGGACCCGTCAAACTTAAGGGTCCATAGATTGTTGCTTGTAGTCTGGGACTGGGGAGATGGAGTAGTCTTTGGATTTCTTTTGGGAGACTTGGGAGGATCCTCCTCCTGCACTGATTGCACATGGGTGAGGTTTGCCTCCACAGGGGTTTGGAATTAAGATCCCTAGGGAGATTTCACTGAAGGAGTGCTTCTACTAGGAACATTGGGCTCCAGGGAATCAACTGTATGTTCTTTATTCTGGAAGGCGTCGATATGCCAGGTAGTGATAGAAAGGCATGGTTTGCACTCCAACTCTGAATTTTTCTGATAGTGCACTCGGCACCAAGTGTTGGACAAGAGTGTAGCGGGGGTCGCTATGGCACCTTGAGAGTTAACCTCAACCCTCAACTTTTCTTCTAGGTCTTGGGTTCTCTGCGAGACTATGGGATCCTCCCTGGGGGTGAAATTGAACTTAAGATTTCAAAGGATCGGTACACCCTAGGATAAGTCTCAGAGAAGAAGACCTCACTAACCCTCCTGACTTTGGTAAGGGCCTACTTCATCTGGGGCTCACTCTCAACCCGAATCTCATTTGATTCTCCTTCCTAGGGGAGCCATAAGTGGGAGAAGTCGGTCGAAAAGTATTTGTTCAAGGACTTAGACCAATTCTGGCTTAATAACATCCCATAAATCTCTGGGATGTCCACCACTTGGATATCAATTATGTTGGCTATTCTGGGGTCCTAGATAAGCTATATCCGAATGTTCTTCAATTCCCCTACCATCTTCATGGCAGTTTTATCTAGTTGAATCACTGCGCCATTAGATGGGGTGGGACAAAATCTGAGCTTCTGGCATATGGATGAGGGCATGATGTTTCCCGAAGCTTCGGAGTCTACTAGGTAGTTGTGTATGTTTTTGCCTTGGATATTTAGGCCTAGTAGGAAGGGAGGACCCTCATTGTTTCCCCGAAAGAGAATTGCATTGGCATCCTCAAAAGAGACAGTCTTGGGTGGATGACTAACAACTTCTAGGTTTCCCAAGAGCTTTAGAAGAGACTTCTTCTGCTCAGGATAGCTTAGAAAAACCTCCATCAAGGTCATGGAGGTGGTGGTTTATTCTAATGCCTTTGTAATGTCAAATATTCCTCCCGGGAATTGGTGGCTTCCCTCGGCTAGGTCTTTCACTTAGTTATAGCTAGAACCTTTTGGAGGGGCAAGCTGGTTAGTCATATAGTACCGAGGAGGAGTTTCCTTGGCATGAGGTGTTGGCATGTAAAATGGTCCTTTACCAGCCAGGCTCCACGTGTTGTAAGGAGGTCGTGGGTTAGTGAAGGCATTGGCCTCAAAGGCCAGAATCGATTCATCAAATAATCCCCCCAATTCGGATTCTTCTTCATCTTCTCCAGAGGATCTGAAGAAGATGGTCTCATAGGTGAATGCATCATGACTTGGCTCTTACATCGGAGGTTCTGGGGCAGTAGCATCATCTGATTGTTGCCTGTCTAGTTGGGAAATCATGATGAATTTCTCCAGCATGGCACAGTTTACCTCATTGTGGGAGCCTATGTCATGAAATCTACACCAATTGTTCATGGGATGGAAGTCTGCAACTGGTATGAAATGTGATGGTCCAACACTAATTTGATTAGCATTCTGGTTCGGAGGTGGGCCTTTAGCGTTTGCGCTATTGTTCCATTTCTATTAGTTGGGCCGAGGCCCGCTGTTGAAGTTTCTTCCCCTGACATTTTTGTTTCGTTCCCCAAAGAAAATATTCCCTCTTTGGGAATTGGAATTTTGGGGTACGTAGGACCCTGCCTTTAGCTAACCCATGTCCACAGTTAGGGTGGACAACATTTTCTAGAGGGATTCAACCTTGGTGGTCAACTGAGTGTTTGCGTCATAGTGTGATTGTTGTTGTTTTTGGTTCCCTGGAAAGGCAGTAGTATTCACCAGAGTCAAGGGCGGCAATCCTCCAACTACAGACAACTAAAAGAAGGGCACTCCAGGTGGTTGTATCTGAGGTTGTTGTGCCTTCTATGGCTGTGTCCAAGGGAATACTTCCAGACCTGGTATTGCTTGAATCTGTGATGGATAAACGTACTAGGCCTGTTGGTCTATTGGCAATGGCGGGGCATTCATTGCCATCATGGGGGCACCCATTTCCAAATTGGGGTTATATCCCCCAGTGTATGGAGTTCCGCTGGTGATCATGTTGAAGGGCATGCTCTGCCCAATCCCGCCTGGGGATTTGTTGAGTCCACGGGATAGTTCTAGGGCCAGGTTGTAAAAATTTTCCAAAGTGTCCCGGTCACCCGTGGTGGTTGTTCTCCAGAGGAGAGTGGCAATGAAGGGGTCCATCGTGTTAAGATAGATCTGTATGGTTACTTCCGGGGATGGAATGAAAGGGCCCGTGCACTGCTTCAGGGTGCGTTGGAACCGATGATTGAATGCTGCAAGGGATTCATTAGATTTCTTCCTGATGGAAATGAACTGGCTATGGGACCAAGCTGGGTCCACGTGCATATGAAAGGCAGCCAGGAAGGAATCCTCCATGTCCTACAAATTGTTGATGGACTTGGTGGGAAGATTTAGGTACCAGTTCAGCTCGCCCTGTCCCAGGGACAGGGGAAACATCCAGGTCACAACATCTTCATGTTGGATCTGGTGTCGGTTCATGCCATATTTGTATGCCTGTAAGTGTTCTTCTATGGTTCGTGAGCCTAAGTGCTCATATCATGGGCAAATATTCTCCGGGTGTGAGGGTAAGTCATTGGCTACACTTAGAAAAGTTCCCATGGGGGTGTTACCAAAGTATGCAGCCATTTGGGGAACTGGATTTTGAGCAGTTTGAGCACTAGTTCCCGGGATTGTCTGAGAAGTTTGGATATTCTGAGGTGTACTATACCCCCAGACAATAGTGGTTGGTGTGGTCTTTAGGGTCTATTTCTTTCGAGCTGGAGGCTCAAGTTCAACAAACCTTCCAAGGTTAGGGGCTGATCTAAGGATCCTCTCAAATTTTGCTAGGGCAAAAGACCCAATCCCGCTGAAGGCTTGAGTCCTAAAACTATGGCTTGGGGAACCCTTGGGAGGTGTAAAATTAGAATCTCAAGAGGGGGGCGAGTTCATGCTCTCCTTCTAGTACTAGTTTCTATTGATGAGACATTGGTGACCGGGTCTGCCAGTAGATGTAAGTTGTCACCAGGTACCGGGGTACCGACCAACTTCACCTACAAAGGTTGTCTAGGGAAATGAGATTCTCTGGGCCTCCAAGCACCTGAGGGTCGGGTTTCGACGGTGCAGGGCTCAGTTGGGAGATGTGACTATTTTCGAGGGGGATAGCTAGTTTCTTCAACTTGTTCTCTCTGGGGATTCAAATAGGTGAGGCTTCTCCAAGCGCTCTTATACTTAGCAAATAAACTGAAAAAGATCCTGCAGAGTTAGAAATATTTGATCTACCTATAGTTATGTTAAACATTCAATACATCAATAATTCTCTAATATACTACACTAAATACTGAAGAAATACACAACTATCAATTCATATTTTATCAGTAGCAAGGGAAAGGAGGTCGTTAATCTACTTAAAGTACCAGAGTAGAAGACATGAAGAACATTAAACATAAAATACCATTATCTCAGAAGACAAAGTGCCAACAACGTCATTGCAAGAACTCTCTCTTCTTCATTAACATTCCTTCCAACAATCACTCATGCGTGGTACAATGGTGGCTCGTAGGGAGCATCTAACTACTGAAAGATTAAAGACCAAGGAGCATTGAGCCCTGCAACTAAAATGAAAATACTTATTTTCTATTACTTATGGACTGCAAAATCATCAATTTCACCGACCCTTGGAATAGGGCCGAACTTATTATTTATACACATTTTCCTTCTAACCCTAACCCTAACCCTATTTTACATCTTGCCATAAAATATATTATCCAGTGGCCGGTACTACCTGCACCACTTTACAAAAGACCTCGAGATGAAGAAGGTTTGACATGTCAGAAGAATAAGACAAGAAGGTGGAGTGGAAGAATTGGCCTCGACAAGAGAGCTAGGAAGGAGAAGGAAGAAATCTGATTCCCCAGGGATCAAGGCTATATTCCTGATAAATGAGAAAAGTGGTGCCCTATCTCCAATGTGCCAGGTGTACTTTTGAAATGGCACCTCAGGAAGACCAACTGTTAGAAAACTTCTCACTGATCCGACGTGCCTTGATGTAGCTAATTACCCTCTGACAACCTTTATTAACTACATTGAAAGTGACCGGTCGGCCCTGGGGACTGGAACGCAGATCACTGAAAGAACAAAAATGTAAGATCCGGGACTCCAGGATCTGGGAACTTACATTCCAAACGAATAAAGAATACAAAAACACTTAGGTTTTCTCTAGCCCCTAGAGAATTTTTATTGTTCCTTATTGTCATTGAAGGTCTGGAGGAGATGGGAGATTCCATCTTCATCAACTTCTTTAAGGCCAGCCCATCGATACTTAGCCACCTCAATCTGTTCCCCTAGGTCTGGAACATTTCCCTTAAGTTCATCGGCCATCTTTGCCGCATCATGGCCACTGAGTACCATGTGATTTATTCTTTTCATTTGGGCTCCATCTATTCCTTTCAGGGATTGATACCTTGACTCCATTAGCTCATAAAACTTCCCCAAAACATACTCCTCTGGTGTGCAAGTGACAGTGTTGAATGGATCAGCTCTGAAAACCTTCATAACAAAAGACTTGTACAAGTTGAAAGAATATTGTACTGCATTAAATTTATCCCTCAGAGTCCCCACCAATTGCTTGATTATTCCAAATGTGAGGTCAAGTCTAGAGTGATGGGTTCTCACAAAATTGAAGGACTCTTCCCCCAAAATTCCTGATTTAGAAACAATATCTTCTCTGAGGCCGAGGAGCTCTTCTAATTCAACTTTTCATGCCTCATAATTTTTGATGTTACCCTCCCATATGTTGATAATAGTTTCAGCCTGCTGCAAAACATGGCAAGCCGCATATAGGTCCGGGAGGGTAGACACCAGGAAGCGTCGAACATTTCCCAATTGTAAGGCGACCCATTCATCAACTGCTTGGGCCTTCTTTTTCATCCCCTATAGTGAGTCTATGTCACTCTACAATAGTGGTGCATCAGATGTAGAGGCCCCCAAAGGTATAAAATTTATAGGCAAGGCCAACTTAGTTAGAAACCTCATAAGGTTTGCATTTTTCTCTTTTTCTTCCTTGATCTTTTGGGCCTCCTTTTCATAACGAGCCTCTACTACCTTGGCCACTTATTTTAATAGGTCTACCTCACCCTATTTTCCCCTCTTCCCTAGTGACACCTGTGTGATATTATAATCTCTGGCTTCAGCCGTTGCGTCGTCTGTGTTTGGGGAAGGTGTTTCTATCACTGCAACTGTTTCTCCACCCAGCCTGATTTGAAGAGTGTGAACTGTCCAGGATTTCTTGGCCTTTGGCAGGTTCTAGGCCTAAGCCATCATCTTGGCCAGAGAAAGATGGGCTCTGGGGGTTGGTGGGGTCTTCCTTTTTCTGGTTTCTATTAGCCATTATGGTTGTAGGGGTGGCTTATTAGCCAAAGCTTGTTCTTATGACCTCTCCCTGATATCCTGCTGCGCCTCCTCGGTAGTGTGGGTCTTTCCTGGCTCTTTTTTTTATCCTCTAATTCATTAGCAATGTTTCTCCTAGTGGAATATGTTTCTTCTACCCCACCATATGTATCTTCAGCCATATTTGGGTCTTCATCGGCCGCCTCGGGGGTTTCTTCTTCTTCTTGCTGCTATTCTTCCTCAGCCTCTGTTGCTGGGGTGTCCTTTTCTATCGGTACATCCTTCGGTAGCTGGGGAGGCAATGGGGAAAGGTTTAATATTTGGGCTACAGTGATTACCTCCCCAAAGGTTACCTTTGGGAGTGGCATTTAGAGCACGATAGTTGGGGTCATAGTTGTTCCCGAAGGTCCAGTTTCCCCAGCCGATGTCATTTTCTCATTTTGTTCTTATTGGTCTACTCCCATATCTTGTATCTCTAGGACTTCGGAGGCAATCTCCTGTTCTATCTCTTTCTCTTCTTCTACCTGCTCCTCCTGTTCCTGGGCAGGTTCCTATTCTGGAGCTTCTTCTTGCTCTGGGATTTCGGTCTCCGGTTTCTCAACTTTCCCCTATAAATTTTTGAACTCGTCGGTAATAAAAATATCATCAAATTTGTCCTGCGATGGAGGATTGGCCGGGACATGAGCTGGCTCTGGTTCCCTCTCTTGCTCTGTGGAGTCAGAAGAAAGGATTTCAACTTGTGTGATCTGAGGCATCCCTAGCTCTGGCTCTGCCTTAGGCTTTGGGTTGAGCCTTTTCTTTCTCCTAGTGACTAAGGGTGGCCCCGCATCCCTTAGTACTACTTGTTCTTTTGGATCCATCCTTGTTTCCCTGACCATTAGGGCCACTAGTGAAGGGGAGGAGGGAGGAAAAACTAGTTCGGTCATGAGTAGTAGAGTTAAGAAGTCTCGGCTCCCAGGGTTAACTTTGGCACCGACTGGGCAGCCTTGCGGACACACCCATGGCACACCTTCTTAAAGTAGGTGTGGTTGTGTTCAACCACATCACGGGTGAACTCTTCAATGGTGGGCCCCTCCTGGGCACTCCAGTCCACTAGTGGCAGGGCCAACTTATCAATCCCCTTTGCTTTGTACTGGGGATCTATTGTGGGTTCGGAGTCTGAGAAGTCCTCTGGAAATCTCTGGAGCTTTAACCTTTCCATCATTCCCATGGTCATCTGGATGTAATGCCAGCTCTAGACCTCCATGTCATCCTAAAAATCTTCCCAGAAGTCTTCCATGTGGTATTGGTGGGATTCTGATGCCCAGGGAAGTACTGACGCAATTTTTTCGTGCGGGTCAAAATTCTTTTGTTCCAAGTAGAATTCTGCTAAGTTGTAGCTTTTGAGCTCATTATGTGCTTCCTTGGATATAGCTAGACTGCACGAGTAATTCCCACAAGTAATTGGGAATGGGATGTTTGTCACCTTCTTCAAGGTGTAGAAGGCATGTAGCTCCATTATTTGTCTACAATATTCTAAAAGAATTATCTTGTTCCCACAATGTTTAGGTAACAAGTAAGGTTTCCCGGAGAAACTAGTTTCCCTTATGTATGTATGTTGCTAGAAATGTATATAATAATGGTCATAGATTTTGACCAGATTCATCGCCTCTATGGAGAGGCAATATCCTGCATCCCGGGTAGGCATGAGCAGGGTGTAATAGATAAAGGCATCATTCACATGACAGAAACTGGGGAAACTGGCCTCCCATTTGATTTGTGGGAAAAATTCCTAGGGAGCCTTCTGACCTGGGCCAATCTCGAGTACACCCAATTTAATTAATCCATTGGTGGTGGGCCGTTGTTGTGTCAGGGCCCAGAGAACATAAGAATTCATATAGAACTTCCACTTTTGAACTACCTATAGAAACTAAGAATCTACATGGTTGGAGATGATGGCGGCCTAATCAAAATATTCTCCCTTGGTGGAGATGCCAATCAGAAAATAGTACATCCATGCTGAAAATTCTCAGGCATGGGGTTTCCCGAAGACCCAGGATAGTGCTATTATCACCATCTAGATACTTTCCTTAAATTCAGACCGTGGGAGTTCTAGCTTCATTCTCTTTGGATCCCTCTTCGGGGTCTTGAGCCAATTATTATTTATGTATATTTGAGTTGCTTCCTCCAACAGTTTTAACTGTGCTAAGGCATTTTCTCTGGTAACCACAGTTGGTTTGTCAAATTGAGGGATCCCCAAGCCCATTTGGAAGGTAGCAGCGTTGAGAGACACCATAGGGGTAGGATACCCAGTGGGTTACGGGGCTACAAACATGATGGCCCAGACAGAAGATTTGTAATGTGTTGCAAATGTGAGGATTAACTCCGGAGACTACACTAAGAATGGAAAATAGGAAGCCTTGAGGATCCAAAAATCCCCGACGTTCATCGCCAGCAGATCCCCGGACTACCGCTAAATGTACATTATTTTCACTAAGGCCTGCATCTCGGCCCACATCTCGATGCTGGTGTCAGTGATCAATTGAACTTTAGAATCGATCCCTGATCCCATGATGGCATTGTCCTTCATGTATTTCATACTGAGGGGAAATTTTTCCAAGGCCCTCTCCATTGTATATTTTACGGCTACCCTGGTGACCGCCGTGAAAGGAAGTTCCGGACTTCCAGGTGGTGAAGATGCAGAAGCCTCAGACATGATGGAAGTATATTGTTCTGGAAACCTACAAGGCAAGGCGGCCGTCAGAATGTATAGATAAATATTACTCTGGGATCCAGAGATCTTACCACCATGGCGCTTGTTTTCCCTGAGAAGTTAGTTTAATTCAAAAATCCTAGAAAGTATATATATTTTGCAAACTTCAAATTTAACCAATTTCTGGGCCTGCGGGTCTCACTATACTTGGAAAAAGAAAAACATGGGTTCACTGAGGGTAAGAGACCTCAGGTTCCAGAAAACTAACCGTTGGAAGGTATGCAAAAAGTGGACCGTCAGGCCCACGTGGGCGTCACGTGGCTATGCAATAAATGAAAGTTATGGCAATGGCAGCAAAGCCAACAATCTGAACATGTGAAAAGCGGAGGCCACTTGGATAGTTTTGAATGCATACATGGGACGTAAATGGGACAGTCATTAAGGCTAGTTTATGATGAGAGAGAAAACCACTTGGTTAAAACTAGCCGAGAGCCAAGTTTCAACCAGGTGGTATCCTACATGGAACGAGCTCGCAAATTTTGTGAATGAGAACAAAGGAAGCACAATGAGCTTGTTTGAAACTGGGTAGATATACATGAAATATACATCATATATAACATATATACATAAGGGTTGAAAGGTATATACATGCAAAATGTAAGGATATACATTAAAATACACTAAATACACGGTAGAGCCAAAATGGAATGACTACCCTAAACCACAATGCACAAAAAAGTATAAGCGTATACATCATTTACACTATCTACAGAATATACTACACCTACACAAATGGCGAACAACCCTCTGACAGAGCCGACCCACCAACGGGTGGTGAACTAGATGCAGAAACATAATGAAAACACAAGACAAAAAGAAACACAAACAAAAGCCAACCGAACACAATGAAAAAGTAAGAAGACGGAGGGAAGCCAGACACCAACCTGAAAATTGAAGAAAGGCAGGAAGGTAAGGTGCCCCTGAATGCTCTGAAACAACTTTTACCTTCAAAGGATCACCACTTCACACCCGAAACCACCTGCAATTTCTCAGAACATTTGGGAATAGCACACACTAGACTCTGCTCGAATAGCTGTAATATCACTCTAAAATCGCTATGATTTCCTAAGTGTCTTAATCCCGGTAATTGTGAAAATTCCAAGTGATTTCTATTTATATCCAGGGTAAAAGAAAGTTACCTTTCCTTCCGCAAACTCTGGAACAAGCTGACCTCTGGACTCCATGCCCGGGGATTCCATGCGACCATACCTTCTTATGGAAAGAAGACATCATGGAAAAGAATCCCGGAGTCCAGAATCTGACTCCTAGACAAAGAACAACCAACTTTGTGACTGGGTCCTGGAGACACGAGGGACAAAAAAAACAAAAAGAAAAATCAACAACGTGGGAAAGAAAACCCGGGGAAGGAAGACAAAGAAAAAAAGGAAAGACAAGGCCAGAGCCAAAATAGAAAACAAAAAGGGGGACCCAAAATTTTGTAAACAAAATGTAGGGATGGGGATGCAGGGCATAACAAAATCATCTAGCAACTTACAGATAAGAAGAGATCTACTAACCAAAGTTAAAGTGCAGGTTGAATGCTGGTTAAAGGCTGAGGACAAAGAATGAATTAAAGTGCATGCAAGTCTTGATATATCGTGTGGTGGGTGTAATCACTCGAAATAAAGATGTGCACGATCTAACCATCAAGATATTGCACCTACTTGACACGTGTCAATCCTAGTTAGCACAGGTAAGAAGACAACAAGGATTTATGAGAGCCATTAGTTAAGCACCATGTGGAGGTCAGTAGGAATAGGGTTGTCAAGTTGTTAGTAGTGCCAAGTTGTAAAGTAAGTAAAGGATGGATAAGTTTGTGAAGATCATGTGGTTGGCATAATGCCTTATGAAGAAGATGCACATGATCTAACCATTAAGGCATTGCACCTTTCTAGCACGTGTCCTTCACATTAGTGGGACCTGAGGTTTTTGATCTGAGGTCAAATTAAAGGTTAGTCAGGTTAGTTTTGATCTGACCATGGGTGTAAATCCTTAAGGCCAAGATGATTGAGATCTAGGGTTTAAATTAAATTGTGCCTATACGCATGGAAGGATCTGTGTTGGGCTTGGTTAACTTAAATTTGATCAATGGTCATGTTTTAAAAGTTGAGAAAGGACTTGATCTCAGTCTTTGATGTGTTTAGTGCTATAAAGATTAGCCATTGTAACTATAATTTGAATATTTTTAAAGGCCTCTGAAGGTTTTTTGTCATGGCAGTGTGTTCTCAAATTTGCAGGGGAGTGGCTTGAGGTCTTCATTACCCATGATCAGTTTTAATGACATTTTTTGAGTGGTTAGGGATGTTTTCTAAGGTCTTAGAAGCATTCAATGCAGCATGGTGGTCTCATATGTTTCTTATCTACTTCCTATTTTGGGATGCTTCTTCCCATTCTGTGAGTGCTCTGCATTTATGAGATTAGATATTTTCTTGCGACTTGATGAGTGATATGTTAGATCAGATATTTTTGTGATCTTTTAAAGAAAGATCAGCCAGGAAGGACTATTCTTAATATCTAAGAAGGACTGCTGTCAGAAATAACCCTCTTATAGGGTTTTCCTTCTCCTATTTATCCCTTTCTTTTCTCTTTGTAAGGGTTCCATAATTTTTGGCTTCTAAAGTGTGAATCCAAGGTTTTAGGTCCAGGGTTATAGAAAATTCATGTTAGACTGTAACTCATGATAAGATAGATAGTTCCTTGATCTTTTGCAAGTTATTGAATGGTGTAATCATTTGGTTATATTTTTATAGACTTTTTGCTCATTATACTTAATATAAGTGTCTTAGTTTCATGTCTCTCCTTGGCTTTCATTGCATGAGTTTTGGATTTTATAATCCATTACATAGAGTTATCCATGTATGTGTTCTATTCCATAGTTCTAATTTAGGATTGGATTAAAGTATACTTTTGATAGAACATATATTCATTTTATGTATATACATAAGGATCTTGTAAGTAAGTGTATGATCTGAGATATTTGTGTTTATGGCTATGAGGCTTGGTCAATAAGTTGTCTTCTATTTTAGTATTTGGATTTGAAAGATTTCCCAATGGATAAGGCACTGATTAGGAGCTAGCTTACTCTCTGTTGATGCATTTCTGATAGATTTTGGTTATGTTCTCCATTTTAAACTTCAAAACCATATTCAAGTCTCTATTATTATTATTTATTTTTTTGTCCTATATGCTAATTAAGATTCAATGAATGTCTGGTTAATATTCAACACTTTCTTATCATAGATATGTTGTTAAATCGAGAAGTAAGTGAAGAGTTGTAAAAGTTATATCAAATATGGAGAGAAGTGTGGAGGGAATTCTCGTCCCTATAGTTGGTCTAGTTGTCTTACAGAGCTTTCATACTTGGAGCTAATCACTCCCAACATCAGTCTCAAGGCATATTCGTAGCTTTAAGTAGCATAAACATTTTCAAACACCAACAAGATGGACTTCAATAGATATTAACTAGTATATATGTAATATTTAAAATAATAAGAAGTAAGGAGATTGAAATATCATTAAAGTTCTATTTTAAAAAAGGACGTAACAAAATTAGCAAAATTAAAACAATCTTATATTCAATTGGTAAATGAGAAATTTCTTTTGTAACAAAAACTTTTTATTAATGTAGTATATTGTAATTGTTCAAGGGTGAATGCAAGATTTCTATAACATGTGTATGTTAAGCTAAGATTGTGTCAAATTTATAGATTTATGAATATGAATGTGAACTATGAGGAGTTGTTTTTTTTATGAACAATTGAGATTTATTAAGAGCAAGTGAGAATTTTTGGTAGGCTAAAATCAAAACTCTTTCATAATTCTAAATGGGAAAGGTAATTAGTTGAATTTATTTATTTATGTTGATTAATAAGTTGTGTAAAGTAATGACTCATAAACACATTGACACTGTTGGTTGTTTTTCTAGTTTTGAAGCTTGCTAGTAAAAATTTTGAGTTCTCAGTCAAATTCCTGTATAAATGTCAAGATTTTGTTCAAAGATATCCAAATGCTTCTGCATATAACCATCTTCAAGCTTAAAAATTCAGAGAAGTATGTAAAACCCTAAGTCCCAAGTCAATTTTCATGCATTTCCAAGAGAAAACCCTAGTTCTTCAAAACTACTTCTATTTCGCAGTTACTTTTTGAGAAAAAGCCAAGTCACTTAAGTCATGTGCCTATTTCATATTTTACATGTAAGTCGCGATGTCTCTTTAAGCCTTGAGATTATTCCATTTCTCTTCGAGACTTAGGGAGATGATTTAGTCATGTTATATTCATAAGAAAAGAATATGCTTCTAGTGCTGATGAGATTTCATGTGAGCCATTGATGAAGATCATGATCTTGTGGTGTGCGGAAAGTCTCTTTGAAGACCCAGAGTTAGAAATATCCTTTAGTGACTTTGAGTTCATTCAGTCATGCAGTCTTGAAAGATGATCAGAGTCAGAGGTTGAGTTAAAGATGGTTTGAAGTTTCATGTAGTCACATGATCACGAAGAGAAATAAGAGTTAAGACAAAAAGATATGAGATTAAGCTATAACTGTTGAGCTGAGAGATAATCTTGTGGTGGTCGAGAAGTCTCGAATTAAACTCTTCAGTTAAGAAAATCTATTAGGGAATTAAAATTCATTCAGTCGTGGTGTCTCACAAATAAACTAAGGTTAAGTGATGAGTTAAAATCCTTCATTCACAATATTTCTTTTGAAAGCAAGGGTTAAGTTAAATTTTGTGAGATACAGCGACTACTGTCAGATGCAAGGTTGATCCTGTGGCCAGTGTGGAGTCGTGAGATGAATTTTCAGATGGATGAAACATGAAGAGGTATCACGACTACCATAAGATTAAATCAAGATCTAATGGTTGGCTTTCAATCTCAAAAGAAACCTTGAGTTAGTGATTTCTTTAAGCAACAATGAGATTCAGGGAGTTGTGAAGTATCGATAAGAACTATGGTTGAATAAGAGTTGAGTAAATCTTAAGTGAAGTTTGAAGCGATAAGATCTTAGCTGTGAAATAGAAAAGATCTAATGGATAGTGTGAAGTCAATGATAAAAGTCAACAAGTCAAAAAAGGTTTGGTGATTTAGAGATGGCGGTTCAGATTTGAACACGTGTCTAAGTCTTACAGAGATCTGAGTTAGTCATGAAATCTCAATGCCAACTAGAGTTAAGAAATTATTTCTGCGACTTGGAGATAGCTTAAGTCGTAAAGTCTCAAAGTAAAATGCAGTTAAGAGAACATCTAATGAGATTACATGTGGATATTTAGATTAAAATTTGATCAAAGGGTATTTACAAAGTCTCAGATAAAAAAGAGAAAGTACAAAATGAATATGAGATTACACGCGGACCGTCCGATTGAAGGAAGATATAGTGATGGTCGCGTAATCTCGAAAGGAGCTTAGATTTAATGAAATCTTAAAGTGACTTTGATTTTGCATAGTCACATAGTCTCTAAAAGGAACTAAAGGTTTAAGCCAGAGTTATTCAAAAGCCTTAGTCACGGAGTCTCAAAAGGAATGTGAGTTAATGGATTGCTTTCAACAATTAAGAGATGAGCATTTTTCAAGATGGAGATCGTGTGGTGATTGTTATATCTCAGAAAAGAACCAGAGTTAAAGGTAAATCTCTATGACAAAGAGATCATATAGTCACGCAGTCGCTGAAGGAAACAAGAGTAAGACCGAGGTAAAATATAAGGTTTTCTTCCACACCATGTTGTACAGTTGTCATCCACTCAGAATGCAGAGATTATGACAACATGTTTAAAGAGTTGCTGAGCTATGATAAATGAGCCAATCGTATCATATCTTGATATAATATCAAATATAATAAGGTTTTAATTGGAAATCAATCATTCAAAATTAGTCACCTGTTAGTTTCAAATGCCACAACTAGAATGGAAAATTGATATCACAACACGTAGAAGTAATGATAGAAGTGACTTAATTACAAATCCATGATTTCAAAGAAAAGTTTGTACGTTGATTTATCTGAATAAGTAGGCGTTACCATTGATCATTTCATTTCACCAAGAGCTTTAGTGTTCAGAGTGAAATTTGCATAAGCGATCAGTATTTTCAAGAGAAAAGAGCTATCTAGAATTTGTAGAGTAAAGAAAGAAGATTTGATCAGTTGCAAATCATACCAAACAACATGAGAAGAGTAGTGAGTGTTGCCTCAACTAGTGGGAAGAGTGGGGATGATGATGATCTCAAGGGAAAGAGGAATTACTTAGAGGAGTTCATACAACTTCTTCCAGGCTCCAATCAGGGAAAAAGGTAAATGACGAGTACCTTGGTGACAATTATGCTTATATTAGAGATGAAAAGACACCTGACTATTCAGTTTATCACTTGTTTAATTACTTCCACAAGAATAGTGAAAGTCCTATGCCTGTGTCAAACCCTTGGAAGTGTGGATTAACAAAATTAGTAGTTCCCGATGTATTTGTTGATGTTGATTTGATATTGGAACTAGTTAATAGGTATGACACCATTTCAAAGACCATCAAAAAATATGATGGAACAATTTTAGTAGCCCTTGATAGGGCATCTTTCATGAAATAATTTAATATATATAACCCATGTTCAACATAAATTAATCTGAAATCCCTGGCTGTTAAATACACTAAGGAGTTTGGCATTATGTCCAAATTGATTCAGGCTCATGTGCCAAAAGGAAGTAGGAACTATATTTCCCATATCCCTAGTGATAATGCACCATATTTTTACAAATACCTAGCATTCTATATGAAATACAATTCGTATGCCCTACGTAGAGTTTTAGGGGTGGATAGTGGAAGAGAGAGAATATCATCAGACATGCTGATGATAATTTTGGACTTGCAAAGTCCTGTGTCAGTACTGACTATGATTACATTTAATATGTAATTAATAAAATGAACCAGTGATTTGTAGATATCCAGAGTAAGGTAGGAAGCCCTAAATTCTTACACTATTCATTTCTCGTGCATTTGATCATGTTCTACAATTTTAATATCATGAATCAACACAATCTACAGCTCAATTTTTTTTATCATGGTCAGTCCAACCCTATGCAACTTTGGTTAAGGGTATGGAATTACACTTCTAGAGAGAATGAATTTTGTGCATTTGATAATTGGGTAGTATACCCCTTATTGAGAAACTTAGGAGTCAACATGACTAGGCTTCCAGTCAAAGTGTTACAATTTCTAAGACCCTACAAGTTTGTGGATAAATGGAATGGAAACCACAACTGGGGTGATTTCTATTGCCATTAAAATTTCACCTTGATCAGAGTATATGGTTACTCTCAACTACCACACATTTTTCCTTATAGAGTGCCAACCAGAATTTCTATCATGGAGTTCCTATGGAAACTCATGTTGACAAATAGGGAGCATTTGGCTGCACATAGGAAAGGAACTTTCACTCCAAGGCAGTTTATTGCCTCTAATTTTACAATAGGGAAGTGGGCCTATGATGCTATAAATGTATGGTTGAGACATTATAGGATGAATGTTTCCCTGTATAGATACATTGATACCGAAGGGTTCATAAAAAGTGTTAAGAAATGTTTGACACCCACCATTCCAATAACTAAGGAACATCATCCATGTGAGGAAGAGGACCTAATCAAGAACATCCTTGAAGAGGATAAAATTTCAGCAATGTCAAAAAAGTATCAAGACTTGATGGATCTAGAGCAATAGCTCAAGAAGAAAGGGATCCTATTTGGTGGATATTTTCTTGGATTACCTTACCTACAAAGATTAGATAAGATAATTGAATCATATGGTACACTTTTTAATCAGCTTGAAGAGAAAATCAAGGATAAGGACAGAGGTCCAAATAAGCAGTCATCCTTAGGGTATAGTAACATTTACTCTATATACAACCCACCACCTACATACCAGCCACCTCATACCGAGGAAAACATAATTGACTTGACATTGGGACATGAGGTTGAGGTAGTTGCTAAACCTCCAAATAAAAATAAAAAGGTGGAAGCAAGGGAGCCTTCTTTTGTCAAGACATAGAAGAAGAAAAAGGACAAAGTAAGTGCCCTATTAATAGGGACAAGTGCCTATGAACACCAATTAAGAAAATTCATAAGAGATGGCAAGAAGAAAAGAGAAAATATTGATGATAATGTTGAGATGCCTCTCCTATTATGTCAAGATGAAAGGGAGTTGGAACAAGAGGAATTATTAAAGGATGATAAATTCATAAAGACCAAAGAATTCAAAGATTTCCTTATATGTGCCAAGCAAAAACAAGTGGGAGGAAAATTAAAATTGGATGGAGGAGAATTCATAACAAGTGAAGCCTTGTAGTCTCTCCAAGAATATGACCCAAAGTCTGAAAGTATGACCCCTCATGAGGCCACACAACTAATGAGATAAAGTGGCATGTTATTGATAGAGGGATGGGACCTAACTTTAGCCTTCATCATAGATCAAATCAGAAGGTAGCTAAACATCAATTTCTCAATAGAGACACAAGTAGTAGAGATGATCAAAGGGTGTCGCTACAATAGAAAATCTCAGACCCTATCTATGTGGGCTCTAGCCCCAAATAATCAAAAGCCATCATTGATAATGTATAATAAAAATATTGAAGGGGATAAAATAATTTGGTCTATGCACAATACAGGGGATCTATAGATTTCTCAGGCCCAAACCCACTTTTCTCATCTGAATGAAGCAATGACGGTTCAAATGTCTAACAGGTATCAGAAGTTATTTGATGAAACACGCCTCATTACAAAGGATAGAGAGTTGGGTCTAATAAATATTAATGCTATGGAGAAGATAACTACAAATCTGACTTAGAAGCTACAAGAGATCCCAGAGGTCATTCTTGTGGAACCAAAATAGGCTAAGGATGAGCTTGTGTAGACAGAGGATACATGGGATGCTTAGAGGGAAACAAATAAAAAGGATGCAGAGAAGAATAATGTGGCTTTATAAGCCTTTCTAAATATTCTGCAACATAGAATTATTATTTTAAAGGATTAGGATGACTTAGTACATGGAGCCTATAATAAGTTACCTGGCCTACAAGTTGACGTAACAAGTTTTGTGTCTACTTTGAACCCTTATTTTGGTACTTGGTCAGTTAGGACCAGTTTATTTGAGAGGCTAGCATCCTTGCAGCCACTTAGGGAAGACTTTCCAGAGATAGTCACCCAAGTTGGACATGAAATAGATCATATTGGGGTGACCTTTTCCTTTTTCAAGGGCAAGGAAAATCAGATAGAGACCAGATTGAATATGTTTGGGTCTAATTATAATAAGTTTGTGCCTTCAATCAAAATAGAGGACAATCGGATAAAAGAAGTAGAGATTTGGAAAAATGAATTTGATTCCTTATTGCCAAGTAAAGAGGCATTTATTTCTAACACAAAGGAATTATATTTGGAGAGGTTTAATAAAACCTTGGATGAAGCATTTAAGGCCAAGATAGATCTTAATAAATTTGTAACAGATGTAAAAAGAATAACAAATGCTAGATAGGAGAGGAAAAAGGAACAACTTGAAAGCATTCAAAGCTTTAATTGGCCTACAGAGGAGGATGTAGCAGCATGGGATGTTCTTACATAGCCCAAGAAAAATAAGCCTACCACGGCTGACCTTGACATCATAGATGAAGAGTAGAAGGACACTTCACACCTGATCTTTGAGCATAGGGAGGTTAGTCATCTAAAGATTAGTGTATGTTAGCCTATAATGATGGTCACTAACACTTGCAACAAATATTAGAGGCTATCCAGAACATATTCAGACAAAGGTTCCATCTAAAAATATATTTCAAGATCTAATTTGGTTGTATTCCTATTTTGTCCTTCCATCTCTTGGAGTCGTCTTGTCTTTTGTCTTCTTCTAAGTTTTTAGGGTTAGTTCTTAAAACATCCAAAGCTTGTTACATCCTTAATTTTGAAGGATTCCAAGATGGTTTAGACTATATATAGAGCATATGTATCACTTTGTAAAGAGGATATGAGAAGTGAAATATAATTGCAAGCGAGAGTACTTAATTTTGTCTGAGTTTTCTGCATATTGTCTTTTGAATGTATTTGAAGCCGTAATCATATTAATAAAATACATCATAGTTTCTATCCTATATCTTATGTTTTTCCCTTTATATTTTTTTTCTAGCTCTTGTATGTTTGATTTGCAAGGCATCTTAGATATACCAATTACAAGGTGATTGTGTAGTTTCTTGCGAGTTCTTTCAAGGAAGGAGTAATTCTTACAGGTGATCCCAGAGAGCTAAGAATTAGCATTAGGATCTGATAATAGGGGTGTTGGAGTGAAAGGTAGTTTTTAATGCATTCTACCCAAATTGCATGTATTTACATTAATCAGTTATTGTGGATTTACATTTGATATTAAATCTTTGCCCAACGATTACGCACTGCTTAAGGTTTGGCAAAAACTTTAGTCATCATCCAATATTCAAAAAACAATCAATCATTTACATTTCAGTCATAAATACATACAATTTTAAGTAATTATATCAGATAATACAATTTATTTTGTTGATTCCTTCAAGAGATAATCACTAGGTTAACCCTCCTAAGTTCAGAGAACTACAAAAGAAAGAAGGATGAGAATCCTTATCATATTACAGATTGCTATTGTTAAATTATTTTATTGTCTTATTAAGCTCTGTATCATATTGGTTATAGTTATTTGCATAGTTTTCTATCTGTTAATATAGTAAAAGGAAATTAGCAATCTAGTAAGAGAACTAATCCACTATAATAGATACTGTAAGTCATTAATCATTTGAAGGTACACCCACCTGAACCTGTGGATCTCAAAGTCAAAGGTGGAATTAGTCCTCAACAATTAGGCTATCTCTTGCATAGAGTTAAATTGGAAATATAAAGAGTAAGAATTCATACTATTTAAAGAACCTGCAAGAAAATCCCTAATAGATACATGGATTTTTAACATGGAAACCTTGTTAAGGGAAAAATCACTTGGGACCGATAACCCAAAATTTTCACTCCTCTAAAGTGAGCTCGATGAAGAGCCAACCCTATTAAAGGTTACAAACACACTGTTAGGTATGACCTTGTTAGACAACTTAATAGAATAGTTTTTCACTTGATGTCAGGAATCTATATGCTACCTTCCTTATCCAAACTCCTTGGGTTTGTAAAATGGTATCTGGCATCTCATGCTATCTTCATGATAAAAATTTTTGAAACTACTTGGGATGTATCTCAATATAGAAAGGATCTTTAAATCCCGCTCGATTAAGAAACTTTATGAATTAATGGTTAAAATGAAATAGTAAATGATCTGTTCACATATACAACTATATACTTGCATATTTTCAGATCTATTGTAATCTCATTATACCTTTCTGATCAATGTATCTTTTTAATACCTTTGCTCCACTTCTTTGTATTTGGTGATGCTATACTTCTCTGTTGCTCAGTGTCTGTAGAAATCTTGATCTCTTTCCTCAGCTTGATTGATCAGCATTGTATGAAGTTTTTCTTCATCAATTTCTCTTAAGCATCCTTTTTCTCTATTCACTCCCCTAATTCATAATGAATTAGATTATCTTTTTATAGACATGATATCACTGTTTCTCACTTCTTGATTTTCATGTTGTTGGCGTGATCCACAATATTAGCCAATATTTCTTTAAAGCTTCACTCTATTTTTATCCCTTAGATTTCTCCTTGACAACTGGATAAAACAACTTTAAATATTTTACTTATCTCTGGATTTAGCTTGTCGATGAAAACAAAATAAACAACTAGTTAAGTCTATCTTTAGCTTTGCTAGCTAAGTATTTTGTCATTTTTGAAATTTAGTTAATTTTGGTGTTTAACTCTTGTTAGCTTTGGTCAACACTTCAGTTCTCCTCATGCTTCTCCATCGGTGTTCTCTGTCTGTCAGGTAACACTGTAATTCTGGCCATTAGTTATGCTTGTGATTATTCTCATCGGTAATGCTTGTCAGTTTTCTTTCTCGGGCATCATTGTGACTTTACTCTTGGGTTTCTCTATCCGTCGGGTTCAACTAACCATTTGTGTTTGTAGTCACTTAGTGAATATTGATCTTTTATGCATTACTAAAATCATAATCTTTATTTCTCTGATTCTCTGAAGTCTTTAAAATTTTGAATATAACTGATCATATTATATCAAGTTGACATCAATGAAAATACAATCCATTAATTGATTTAATGTCTTGCATTATCTTTCTGCATATCGATGATCACCTTAACATATTCAAAAATCCAATTAGTTATGGTTCATAGATCTCTCCCTTTGGCATTGATGGAAACACACTACATTATCACACTATATTATTACTAATACAATATGAAATATATCACATGTATTTCATCCATCTCTCCTAAATATTTTTGTTCGATAACTAATACAAATGTTTGGCTCTCGATAATCTCATATAGCTTATATTTGTTTCTGGAGGAGTGTCCTCTTCAATCTTTGATCCCTTTACTCGATAGATGTATCATCTTCTGATTCTATTTATGATATGTTCTCTGACTTGACTATTTCTCTCTTTGACAATCTCTTTTTCCTTTGACAACAATCTCTCCCTTAGTATGTACTCTCTCCCTTTGGATAGATATTTCATATGTAATCTCTCCCTTTGAATAGTGTGTGGATAATGATATAATCTCTCTCTCTCTCTCTCTCTCTCCAATGCCAAAGAAATATTCCATATCATCTTCCATCACTTTTTATAATATATTCCTTGAATTTCCTTATCCATCAGCAATATAGTGACTCTGGTTTTTGGTGTAGATATGTACCTTGCTATGAATAGATGTATCTTTGCTACCACCTTTGCACTTGCATCAACATGAATGATCTCTTGATTTTTGTATAGGCTAATGCAGCATTCTAGTTAGTCTGCTGATGGGTAGACAAGGGTCATACCCCTAGTCTATGTCTCAGGTACTCAAATGTATCTTTCGGTAATGGCTTTGTGAATATATTAGCTAATTATTCCTTGGATTAAAGATATTCTAGTATCGCTTCTTTTTCTTGTAGTTGTTCTCTTAAGTAATTATACTTGATAGCAATATGCTTATTCTTAGCATGCATGATATAATTCTTAGAAATATTAATTGCACTAGTATTATCACAATAGATAATCACTGGTTCAAGAATCTTCATATTCATACCTTCCAGCAACTGTTTGATCCATGAAATGTTTGAGAAGTTTTCAGCAGAAGCCACATATTCTACTTCTACAGTAGACTGAGAGATGCATCCTTCCTTCTTGTTGATCCATGTGACAAGTCTGTCACCCATGAAGAATGCTCCTCTATTTGTTCTCTTTCGGTCATCTAAGTTTCCAGACCAATCAACATCTGTATAGACTTTTAGCTCAAAATTTCCTTCTCTTTTATACCATAAGCCATAGTCCTTGGTGTTCTTCAGATATCTTAGAATTCTCTTGACAAAAGTCATATGTGATTCTTTGGGATTAGTAGAGAATATTGCAACTATTCCAACTGCATGTGTTATATTTGGTCTGGTATGAACAACATACATTAGTTTTCCAATCATTTATCTATGGAAGGTGTGATTTACATCTTTTGATTTGTCTTCTTTTGTCAGCTTAAATTTGGTTTCCATAGGTGCTCCAACTAGTTTGGAATCTTCCATCTTGAATATCTTCAACACTTGATGAATTTGGACTGAGTGATATATATGCCTGGATCTTGTTGAAGAATCTATAGACCAAGAAAGAATTTGATCTCTCCAAACATAGACATTTCAAACTCTTTTCTCATTTCATTAACAAAGGATTTACATAACATTTCATTTCCCCCAAAAATGATATCATCGAGAAATATTTCAGCAATTAGAATATTATTAGAGTAGTCGAGTATTGCTAATAATTAAACTAGTTAATTATTAGTTCATCTACTCTTATCTTAAGTTAGACTTAGGAAAGTTTCCTTTTCTGAGTTGTTTCCCTTTTAGGGTTTCGGTATCCTTTATAAGGATTGACCAGCTTTCATTTCATAAGGAGATTGTATTATTTTCATCATTGTGTTAATAGAAGATAATTTCTTTCACAATGGGTTTGCAGTCTCTGGCCTATCGGCCGCCATAGCTTTCTGGATCCTTCTCTCTTCTTTCTGTTTCATTCATTTTGTAATAGCTATGCATGCAGGTGTTCTTGGGTAGATTGATGTTCATCAATTATAACATGGTATCAGAGCTCTCCTGCATCCGACTGTTCATTCTCTATTGAAGCAGTGAGGGTTTGAAGCTTTCAGAAGCTTTTTTGGCATTTGTCTCTGGTTCTGGGGGATCTTTATTTTTTGGAGCTGTTTGAGCCAAAAAGGACTCCACCATTGCGTCCAGAAGGCCTGGGAGAGTCGAAATCATATAAAATTTTGACCATTTTGGTTACAGGGGCCTCTGGAGAATTTTTTTTTCGGCCTCCCAGGGCCGTACGGGCACGGAAATCGAAATTTTTTTTTTTAAAAAACTATTTTTTTTAATGTTTTTCGCTATTTCCACAGTGCACGCAGTACATTTAAAATGGCGCCACCGGGGGGCCGCCACCAC